>PVIA01000212.1:0-55308 GCA_004024845.1 Tonatia bakeri
CTTTCTCTCTCTCTCTCTCTCTCTCTCTCTCTCTCTCTCTCTCTCTCTCTCTCTCTCTTTCTTTCTTTCTTTCTTTCTTTCTTCTTCCTTACTTCATCTTTTTGTCTCTGGGCATCTGTTATGTAGTATGGGGAAGAGCCTTAGGCATTGGCCAGGGCAGGGCAGCCCACATGGCTGTGTTGTGGAGCTCTATGTGGGGGAGGGATCCAAGAGGGAATAGTGCTGCTTGCTCTGCTCTCTGCCGGTTTTCAGTCACTTCCCCTGCTACCCACAAGCAAATTGGGGCCTTCTGGTGTAATTCCTGGGTGGGTGGTTTTGTATATTTTCTAGGACCCTGTGAGTCTTTCCAACAAACTCTCCTGTGAGGTTGGGAGTTTCTCCTGCTGCCTCCTCAATGCCCACAGGTGTTTTTCATCAGATGTTTGAGGCTTTATTACCCCATGCTGGAATCCTGGGTCTTTCTTGCTCCTCAGTTGTTCCTCCAGGTTTATCCACATGCAAGTATGGGCTCGTCTTGTCCACCAGCTGAGCTTCATGGGGTCCTCCAGCCACCACCTTGCTGCAAGTCCTCTCTACCTGGCTGCCCATATCTGCCCCTCCTACTGGTCTGGACAAATGTCCCTTCTTTAACTCCTTGGTTATTGGACTTCCATACAGTTCAATTTTCTGTTCATTCTGGTTGTTTTTTGTTTTTAGATTTGTTGCTGTTCTTTTGGTTGTGCAAGGAGACAAAGTATATCTACCTACACCTCCATCTTTGGGCTCTCCATTCTGTTCCATTGATCTATGTGTCTATTCTTATGCCAATACCAGACTGTTTTTATTACAGTGGCCTTGCAATATAGTTTGATATCAGGTATTGTGTTCCCTCCTACTTTGTTCTTCTTTCTCAAAATTGCTGAGGCTATTCAGGATCATTTATGGTTCCATATAAGGAACATAAAGGAAAGAATAAACAAGTGGGACTTCATCAAATTAAAAAGCTTCCACATGGCTAAAGAAAACCTCAGCAAAATGAAAAGGAAACCAACTATATGGGAAAATATATTTGACAGTGATACTTTGGCCAAGGGTTTGATCTCCAAAATATATGAAGAACTCATATGATTCCATCACACCAGGAAGACAAACAATCCAATAAAAAAATGAGCTAAGGACATGAACAGACACCTCTCTGAGGAGGACATACAGAAGATCCAGAGACATATGAAAGGATGCTCAGCAGCAGCAGCTGTAAGAGAGATACAAATTAAAATCATAATGAGATACCACTTCACACAAGTCAAAATGGACATCATAAAGAAATCAACCAATAATATGTGCTGGTGAGGTTGTAGACAAAAAGGAACCCTAGTACATTGTTAGTGGGAATGCAGGCTGGTGTAGCCACTGTGGAAAACAGTATGGAATATCCGCAAAAAAACTAAAAATAGAACTGCCTTTTGACCTGGCAATTCCACTACTGTATTATACCCTAAGAATCCAGGAACACCAATTCAAAAGAACCTATGCACCCCAATGTTCATAGCAGCATTATTTACAATAGCCGAGTGCTGGAAACATCCTAAGTGTCTATCAGTAAATGACTGTATGAAAAAACTGTGGTGCATATTTGCAAAGGAATACCATGAAGCAAAAAGAAAGAAGGAGCTCCTCTTCATGACAGCATGAATGGGACTGGAGAACATTATGCTAAGTGAAATAAGTCAGGCAGTGAAAGACAAGTATCATGATCTCACCTATAAGTGGAACCTCTCCAACAAAACAAACAAGCAAACAAAATATAACCAGAGACATTGAAATAAAGAATAAATTGACAGTAACCAGAGGGGAGGTGGGAGGGGGCTAACAGGAGAAAGAAGGGGAAGGGTTGTCAAGGCACATGTATAAAGGAGTCATGGACAAAGACAATGGGGTGGGGAAGTTTGAATGTGGGAGGTGGGGATGGGTAGGGCAGGGGGAGTATTGGGGTGAAACAAGGACAACTGTACTTAAACAACAATAAGAAAAAGAAGATAGGTTTTGAAGAGTTAAAATATATGTACCATTGGTATTTTCATAGGAATTGTGTTGTATAAAAAGATTGCTTTGGGGAATATTGACGCTTTAATGATGTTGATGATTTATGTTCATAAGTACAGTATATGCTTTCATTTATTTGTATCTTCAATTTTTTTTGTCTCTTAGGTATTTTACTTCCTTTGGTATATTTATTCCTAGGTATTTTTTTTCCCTGAGACATTATAAATGAGATTGTTCTTTATGTTTGCCTTTCAGATAGTTCATTATTGGTGTATAAAAATTCAACCAATTTCTGAATATTGCCCTAGCTGGTGTGGATCAGTGGGTTGAGTGCCAGCCTGCTAACCAAAGGGTCACTGGTTTGATTCCCAGTCAGGGCACATGCCTAGGTTGCAGGCCATGTCCCTGACAAAGGGTGAATGAGAGGCAACCACACATTGATGTTTCTCTGCCTCTCTTTCTCCCTCCCTTCCCCTCTCTAAAATAAATAAAATCTTTAAAAATTATATTTTAAAAAATTTAACCAATTTCTGAATATTAATATTGTATCCTGGTACTTTATTGAATTCATTCATCAGTTCTAGTAGTTTTGAGGTAGAATCATTAGGGTTGTCTATATACAGTATCATGTTATCTGCAAATAATGACAATTTAACTTCTTCCTTCCAATTTGAATGTCTTTTTTTCTTCTTCTTGTATAATTACTGTGGCCAGTACTTCCAGACTATGTCGATTAACATGGGTGAAAGCAAACATCCTGGTCCTGTTCCTGATAATAAGGGAAACACTGTTTTTCCCCCTTGAGAATGATATTAGTTGTGGGTTGTCATATATGGCCTTTATTATGTTGAGATATGTTCTCTCCATTTTCAACTTGGCTGAGTTTTTATCATAAATGGGTACTGGATATTGTCAATTGATTTTTTTGCATCTATTAATATGATCACATGATTTTAATTTTACATTTTGTTTATGTGGTGTATCACATTAATTGATTTGTGGTTATTGAATGAACCTTGCATCCCAGTAATAAACTAATTATTAACCTGATTAATTATGATTATAGTTTATGATATAGTTTATGATGTTTTTAATGTATTCATAGATATGGTTTGCTAATATTTTGTTTAAGATTTTTGCATCTATGTTCATCAGAGATGTTAGTTTATAATTTTTTTCTTCATAGTATCTTTATCTGGTTTTGGAATTGTAAACTAAGCTTGGGAGTATTCCCACCTTTTGAAATTTCTGAAATAGTTTGAGAAGGAGAGGTGTTGGTTCTTCTTTGAATGATTGATGAAATTAATCTGTGAAGCCATCTAGTTCAGGACTTTTGTTTCCTGGTAGCTTTTTTGATTACTGATTCATTTTTATTAGTTGCATTAGGTCAGTTCAGATTTTCTATTTTTTTTCTTGACTCAGTTTTCTTAGATTGTATTTTCTAGAAAATTTTCCATTTCTTGCAGATTATCTAATTTGTTGGCATATAGTTCATATTTTCTTATAATCCTTTGTATTTTTATAGTGTCAGTTGTTATTTCTCCTTTCTATTTTTGATTGTATTTATTTGGGTCTTCTCCCTTTGTTTCTTGATGAATCTGGTTAAAAATTTATCAATTTTATCTTTTCAAAGAACGAGCTCTTGGTTTCAATAATCTTTCAAATTTTTTAGACTCCATTTCATTTATTTCTGCTCTGATCTTTATTATCATCCTTTCTTCTACTCACTTTGGGCTTTGTTTGTTGTCCTAGTTCCCTTAAGTGTAAGGTTAGATTGTTTATTTGATGTTTTTCTTATTTCTTGAATTAGGCATAGTAATACTATGAATATCCTTAGGACTGCTTTTGCTTTGTCCCATACATTTTGGCATTTTGGGTTCTCATTTTCATTTTTCTCAAGATACCTTTTTATTTCTTTCTCAGTCTCATTGTTAACTCATTTGGTGTTTAGTAACATGTTATTTCAGCTCTGTGCATTTATATGTAGTTCAGGGGTTTTTTTGTAATTGACTTATTCTTTCATAACACTGTCATTGAAGAACATACTTTTGACATGAGTTCAATCTTCTTGAGTTTATTGGGACTTGTTTTGTGTTCTAACACATGGTCTATCCTAGAAAATATTCCATGTGCACTTGAAAGGAATGTATTTTGTGCTTCTTTGGGGTAAAATATTCTGAAAATATCAATTAAATCCACCTGGTCTACTGTGTTGTATAAAGCTATTAAAAGATTTATCCATTGATGTCAAGGGAGTGTTAAAATCCCCTAATATGACTGTATTATTTTCAATCTCTCCCATTTATGGCCATGAAGATTTGCTTTATTTAGGTGCTCCCATGTTGGGTGCAAAAATGTCTACAAGGGTGATCCTCTTGTCAGATTGATCCTCTTAACATTATGTAATGTTACTCTTTGTTTCTTATTATACTCTTTGTTTTAAAGCCTATTTTGTCTGATATAAGTAATGTTATCTCAGCTTTTTCTTTGTTTTCATATTTTGATCCATTGTCTGTGGCTCTCTCTGCTGGGCCTGGTTGCATGTGGGAAGGCCCAAGCCGTATACCAAGACCACCTCTCACCAGTACTGAGCCTAGGGACAGGTCAGCAAAAGGTCCAAGGCTAATGGACCTTACATTAGCCTTCACTTGCTGACTGCCTGTTAGGCTTATTCACGGAAAATCCTCTGCAGTACATAAATTATGAAGGTAGGTTCTCAGTGAGTTGCCATGTTGGGGAGAGTGGTGTTTGCTATTGGTATCCACAGATTCAAACATGGCACCAGTTCTGTGCCTGAGGCCTCTCAGCAAACGTATCAGGATTCACCATGGCTAGCCACCATTTGCCTTGGTCCTGCATATTTTTGTGGTAGAGTGGAATTTCAGGGAGTTTCAGAGTGAGGTCAGCAGAGTTCATCAGGCTAAAACAGACCAAGATTTGACCATGTGGAGGGAGAGATTAGCACAGGATTGGTGGCACCAGTCCAGCATGCAAGGGAAAAATTGCCCTTGTCCTAGAGCCACACAACTCAGTCTCTGTCTGTGCTCCTGAATCAGTCTGGGCTTCCTTGAGAGACTTTCAAGAAAGTCTGCTCCACAGGCCAAGGTTGACCACAACAAGCAGACTCTCTCACAAGGTGCAAATTTGGCAGGGTTTGGGCTACAGGGAGTTAGGGTTGTAGGGCTACTGCTTCCCTCATGCTGATGGCCTATGGAGGGGAATGTTCTACTCAGGTAAGAATGTTTCTGTAAGCGCTGTGGGAGATGGACTCAGCAAAGGGACCCTGGTAGCTGTCCTTCCAGTCCTCTCCCTGGAGCCATACAACTCACTCTGCCATGTGTGATTCCAGTCTGCTCTGAGCTGCCTTTCCTCTGCTGGAGCCCAGAATGAGTGACCACAAGTGAGATTTTGCATGTTGGCCATTAAAGAGGGAGTCACATGGTTTCTAGCAGACTTTCATCTCTCCCTGGCAGACTGAATCCCTGCTGATATTCACAGCCAAATATCATGTTAGCTCCTCTTCCCAACTATGATACTCCAGGTGGTGGAGCCCCAGAGTAGGGTTTATTCTGCTCACTCCTCAGGGGGGGCCTTCACAGCTAAGATATCCCTGCAAATTCTGAGCCTCCACATGTATATGCAAAGCCAGTCCTTTTCACATCCACACTGTTCCTACCAGTCTCAGTGTGGCTTCTTATATAAATTTGTGCTTATAAGTCTTTTGTTCAGCTTTTCTTTATTTGGTTATTTAGAGCAATTGTTCTATAATTTAGTTGTAATTTAACTTTTGTCCTGGGAGGAGGTGAGTGTAACTTCTGCCTAATTTGCCGCCATCTTGGATCCCTCTCCATCTGTATACCTGTCCGTGGTGAAGTGTCTGTCCAGAATTTATGGCCATTTTTTAATTGCGTTAGTTCAGTTTGATTGTTTTTTCTTATTGTTGAGGATACACACACACACACACACACACACATTGAGATATGTACTTGGTACCAGGTTTTTTTTGTTTCAGATTTATGTTTTAAAAACACTTTTTATGAGTCTGTGGCTTATCTTAAAATCAGTTAGAAGACTTACATCCACACAAATCTTCTCCTCCCCCTTTTCTCCTGCTCCCCCTATCTATCATTAGGTGCTTCTCTCTTCCTCCAGGGAGAGCCTGGTGAGTTCCCACCTAGAAGTCCTATGTTCTATGTTTGGGGGGAGTTCGTTCCATTTCTGGGAAGACAAGAGACATGTTGCTGACTGTGACCTCACCTGGCAACCTCAGACCAAGTGTATGTCACCTGACTTGACTTTGAATGAGATAAGGGTTCTCTCTCTTGTCCACACTGAGCTGAGTCCTCCCCTCACAAAAGCTCAATATGCTGGGTATGTGGGCAGGGACTGGCACAGGGACAGGGCAAGGGTCACTGCTGGAGGACCCTGAAGTGTGATTTGGGCTCTGTGGCCTGCCCCAAAACCCCGAGCCTGATGCTCTGACCTTCTGGCACCCTCTCTGAGGATGCTTTTAAGGTCCATTCTGTTCATACAAGCTCAAGTGCAGCTGAGAACTTCACCTGAATAGAGCACCTTCACCACGGTGATCCCTGTGACTAGCTGAGCCTCCCTAGATCTGTTTTCCTGACAAAGGAATGGGATCCATGCTTTGAGGGAGGAGAAGCAGGCCAGAAAGTCTAGGCCTGGACTCTCCTATGTCCTGGATGGCAGGCCCAGGCTGGTCAGTTAATTTTTAGTTATGGAGCCAGGGTGAGGCTGGTATGGAGTAGGGGTATGAGGGTAGGGGGTGTAGCATGGATCAGGGCAGAATCAGGATGGATGGGACCTTCCAGCTAAGAATGTCACTTCCAGGTACCTTTATCTCCTCCACTCTCAGCCTTTTCTTTTTCTTCCCTCCCCCAGGTCTCAGCACCCTGCACCCCTGCTTTCTCAAAAATGGCTCAAAGTGGACAAGGTAACTGGTATGTAGGGAATTGCCCCTAATACCTTAAAATCATGTTTATGTTAGACTGAGAATCTCTACTTCTAGGGACCTGTCCTAAATAAAGAAAGATTTATGGACATAGATGTTTCCCTTCAGCACAATCATGGGAGTGAAAAATTGGAAATGGCTTGTGTTCCATAGCAAGAACTTCAGAAATTCTGATGTGGGGACACAGAAAATGCCAAGGAAGAAAAGGACTGACTGGCAGTGTCTACCTTTAGGGAAATGAGTTTCCAATAGGTCTCACACCTCAGAGTATTCCCCACCCAATATTTCAAGTATGCATGCACATATGTGAACAAGCACAAGCATCCACACAAACCATTGTGAGCATGGGAACACAGGCACACACATGTGCACATACTGACACAACAAGCACACACAGAGAAAGGGCTGGAAGGGTGACCACCCTGGTGTCAGGGCTCTCCTCCCTAGAAGGGCTTTCTTATTTTCTTGATTCTGAATTACTTTAGAATTCAGTATTGTACTATAATAAATTATACTGTAATAAACCTTTATTTTTGCCACAAACCCCTTAAAAATAAAAAAAAAAATACTAAAGGCCCTGGCTTATGTGGCTCAGTGGATTCAATGCTGGCCTGGAATGCAAGGGGTTGCTGGTTCAGTTCCCAGTCAGGGCACACGCCCAAGTTGAGGACCAGGTCCCCACTAGAGGGTGTGTGAGAGGCAACCACACACTGATGTTTCTCTCCCTCTTTGTCTCCCTCCTTCACCTCTGAAAATAAATAAATAAAATCTTAAAAAACCTAAATAATGTACATTACTCCATAATGAGTGATAAATGGATAGCATTGAATATATGTCTTTAATATTTCTAGAACTATTAAAGTCATGCAAGCATTATAAAAATTCTAGACATCCCCTCAAGGAGAAGTTGAGATTTGCAAGTCCCACCTCAGAGGTGACCATCATAGTGGTTTGGTGGTTATCTCTCAGCCTCTGCTGCTCTCATTCTGTCTCTGTCACAGGAAGAATACTTTTCACATACATGTATTTGCCTCTTAAAATCACATGTGTGTGGTCTAACAAGTAGGACTCTGGTCCATGTGACTCACATAAAAGGACCCTTGAGGTCTTTATCTGTTAGCACGCAGAAGTTCCTGCACCCATGTTAGCAGCTGCTCAGTTTCCCTTGTCCATGTGGACCATCTGGATGTATGGATGCTATCACCTCTCAATGGACATTAGTGTTTTTTTCCGATTCCCTGTTATCTCATCAGTGATCTAATAGGTAGTCTTGAAATGTATCTTTGAAAAATTGTGCAAGAATTTTTTGTGGGGTAACCTCCTAGCCTAAGTACTGCCAGGTGAAGGTGTGCACCTGTGGAGCTCTGATGGGTCCTGTACACTGTTCTCCCAGAGTGGGGGCTTTTCCCCCTTATTTCCATGGAACCTCTGCTTCTTCACTTTCTGCCCAGGGCTGGTAGACTGGAAGCAGACCAGAAGCCTGATGGTGACAGTGCTTGCTCCCTAGTGTTTATCGTACATGTGTCCCCATTGGGGAGGTTGGGCATTTTGTTATGTAGAGATGTGTGTGCTCACTCCTATTGGAAGTGCATGTTTTTGTCTTCTCTTTAGAATGGATTTTTGAGTGCTTCCTGTATGTCAAAAATGCTAAACCTATTTCTGGCCCTGGGTTGTAAGGAATGCTTTGCAGATTGTGGTTTGTCTTTCCAGATTCCTGAATTTTTCTTATTTTTGTTTTGGGCACAGGAAGAGCCAGCTGTTGCCTGACTTGATTCTGGCCTTGCATTCACACTCAGCACAGTGGTCTCTATCCCCAGGATAGTGCACACCCTGACCATAAGGGCTTCTTTTTTACATCTGATCTCTAATCCATCTGAGACTTTCCTATTAAATAACAAAATTATGTGAGCAAACACTAATGGACACCTATTGTAAGATTCCATTTATAGGAAATATCCAAGATGGGTAAAAAACAGACAGGAAGCACATCAGGAGTTGCCAGGGCAGGAGTGGGGAGTGAGTACTTCTGATGCAGGGTGTCCTTTTTGGGAGTTGGAACATCCTGCAACTAGACAGCGGTGATGATTCCACAGCATTATGAATGTAAGTCATACTCAGGAATGGCATAAATTATAATATAACCATAACTTTTATTTAATACTTAAATTTAATCACAGCCTGGAGGAAAGGAAAACACAACAATTAAAGAAAATAAAAGGAGGTCAAACAGTGTGGGTAAAACAACTTCCAGAGGGAGTGGGAGAACCAGTTGAATGGTAATCAGCTCTGGAACTTGCCCTGGTGCATTTTCCAGAGGCAGCTCCTCCTCTCTTCCTGGAGCCAGAGCAGGTTCAAGGAAGAATACTTCAGGTGGGGGCTGTGGGGCCTTTTGTCAGGTCAGGAGATGCTGCCCAGGCCAGTCCAGGCTCCAGAACTGCAGCTGGAGCATCTACTGGAGGTGGCATGACCACTAGAGATAGGCATTCCTTCTGGTCTGGGACGGCATCCTGGTTTGACCCTTCATCAGGCCTCTCAGGATATACAACAGGTATTGAACCAGGAGCCAGCCCTGCCTCCTGGGCACCTATTGAAGTGGCAAGAAAAGTTCATCCACGTGCCTACATTGCCTTGTGCTCCCCACAGGTAGAACATAGCCAGAATCTTCTGGTGAAGCTGCAGCCCTGACCCATCCTAAGATGTCCTCCCTGTAGACAGTCCAATAGTTCGGTGGTCTGAGGCCCCTATTTGCTCTTGGCTAACCTCTATGGGTACTCCCTGTATGTCTAGCACTAATCCCTCTCTATAAGCTCCATGTGCACCTCCACCCTCACTTTCTCACCCGTACCTTCCCTACCTTCTCACCCTTGGGCTCTGCCTCCCTGGGTTCCAGATCATCTGGCCTGGTTCCATTAACATGCATCCCATGCTCCCAGTTAGGGATGGAACTCTTGAGCTGCCTGTGGAGCCTGGGTGGCTTCAGGAGAAATATCCTACTCCAACCATCCATGGGCTCTGGCTGTCCAGGCCCTTCAGTGGCCACCATAACTTCAAGCCTGCTCTGGCCCTTGGTCATGTGGCACATCTGCCCATCACTGATGGATTCAAGGCAGGGTTCTTTGTCAACCACCTGTTGCTTCTCCATGACCTGGGTTGAGCTCTGCAATGACAGTGATCAGCAACCTGTTCTGAGGCCTCAAGCCCTGCCTGTCCCTAGTTGCTGCTGCTTCTGCCCACTGGACATTCCTCTCTAGGATGAGGCCCAGCCCTGGGTCTGCACAGACCTCCCCAAAAGGGAAATGAGCTTTACCTCTAAGGCTGGGGATAAACCTCAGGCAGCTGATGCCAGGATGCCACCCATACTCCATGTCTACCTGGCCAGCCTTGACCTCAGGTGTGAACATGACAAGACCACCAAGCTTCTCAACTCCCTCAGCCTGTGTCTGCTCAGGAAAGACCCCCTTCAATGAATCTCCTTATATACACATGCACACACAGGTAGGTGACATAGGGTTGCTGAAATGGGATTGTAGTGGTGGCCTGGCCTGAACAAAGCCACCCTGGGCTTCCCTGTGGTATCTATGGGTTCCACTGTGAAAAGGGCTACAGGTGTCTGGGCTGAGTCTGGACACAGCAGTGGGCTGTGAAACATACTCTCACCACTACCTCTTTTGAGTCCATGACCATGTGACAGGGACAGGCAAAAAGAAAACATCCTGCCAGTTCAAATTACTCTAGCCAAATGAACTGGGTAAAGGCTGTTTTAGAATGTAACCAGGATATAATCCTAGCAGTGGAATACTGGGTCAAAAGGCAGATCCATTGCTAGGATTATATCCTAAGAACCCTGGAACACCAATCCAAAAAACCCTATGCACCCCAATGTTCATAGCAGCACAATTTCCAATAGCCAAGTGTTGGAAGCAACCTAGGTGCCCATCAGCAAATGAATGGATCAAAAAACTATGGTACATTTAAACAATGGAATTCTATGCAGCAGAAAGAAAGAAGGACCTCCTACTCTTTATGACAGCATGGATAAAACTGGAAAGCATTATGCTAAGTGCAATAAGCCAGGAGGTGAAAGACAAATACCATATGATCTCACCTGTAACAGGAACCTAATGAACAAAACAAGCAAAATATAACCAAAGATACTGAAATAGAGAATGGGCTGACAGTGACCAGAGGGGAGAGGGGAGGGAATTTCAGGGGAAAAGAGGAATGGTTTGCTGGAACAAGTATAAAGGACACATGGACAATAACAAGGGGGAGGTGGAAATGGGAGCGAGGGGGGGAGGACTGAGGGGGTGGATTGGGATGGGGGTAAAAGGCAGAAAACTGTACTTGAAAAACGATTAAAATAAAATAAAATAAAATTTAAAAAAATTTGGCTTCAAGTCTCTTCTTCAGGCATGTGAATTTGTACAGGTTACTGGTTGTTTCTTATCTTAGTTTGCTTCTATCTTTATGTAGAGGTATTTAATAATCCTGATATCTTGGGTTGCAGTAAGAATTAAATAAGAAAAATTATATAAATCTCCTATCGTAGGTATTGGTTCATTGTAGTCATTAAACTATGTTAGTATTTTTCTTCTTTTCCTTTTCAAAGTTCTCAATTTGGCCCAATGATTGTTGTTGCCAGTGGAAGTTTAAAAAAATCCAAATTCTAGAGATTTACTTTTGGATTTGGTGTTGCATCACCTTCAAGTGATATTTCTTTTCAACAGAGGACTAATGATTATTTATGCTTAAACATTCATTTGACTACATATTGTAGTAACAAAACAATAAGAATTTTACATGGATTTTTGATTTACAATACCCCAAGTAATGAACTATGCATCATGTTATGTTAGATTTGTAAGAAATGTTGGACAGCATTCATTCAACCATCTCATCTTGAAATTGAAGAAATTGAGGCCTGAAACTTTTTAAGACATACTTAAGGTAACAAAACTAGTTAGTTAGAAAAGAGTTGGAGTGTGAACTCAATTCTCTTGATTTCAGTTACATTCACTTTCCACCGCAGCATTGGAACTACCTACTTGAAGTCGGAGCTTAAGCTTCAAATAATTTTGATTCTTCTCCATGAGGGCATGGATTATTCTTATATTGAGAGTGCCTAATATGGTTAATGGCACACTGTTGATATGCAGTGAATTTAGAATCAATGAATATCTTAATCATATACAATTATTCTTTCATACACCTTGACTGGATAGAATTTCCAAGTCATACTTACTTTGATAGATATAAATATGGATATAGATTCCAGTATGTAATGCAACTCACAGTGTCTTCCTTTCATGGTCAGTGCTTCCATTTGCACTGGAGACCATCCTCTCTTCTGCATTTATGATATCTGCATTTCTCTTCTTTCCCATTTTATCAAAATTTCTCTTTTTTTCCTAAACTATTTCCTTTAATACTCAAATGCAGTAATATCTCCCTTTAAAATATTCTGCTGACCTCAATTCTGTGTGCTCTCTCCCCCATTTCTCAACTCTCTTGTTTAGCAAAACGTGCTTTGTTTATATCACTCAGAGAGGCACTCACATTTACTGTTCTCCACCAAGTGATCCATGCCATCAATAGCATTCATTGCCTTTGCTAATTTAGTCAAGGCCAAGTCCTCATCTTACTCTTCCTGTCAGTAGCCCTGGGCAGAGCTGGTAGCTCTTTTCTTGAGACAGCTTTTACTCGATCTCTTAATATTTCTAATAGTTTTGCTTCTACTTTCACTTACTCCTTAGTTGATCTCATCTAATCTCATGGCTATAAATTAAATACTTTACCATTATAGTTTCTGGTACAACTATTCCTCTTAAATTATAGACTCATATTTAATTGTCTATTTATATCTCCACCTGGATGTGTAATGGGCAAATTTAAATGTCTGGAAATGGATTCTTCATTCCCATCCACTTCTTAAACAAACTGCTCTTCCTATAATCTATCTACCTCTGTATGTACTAACTCCAATATTCAGTTTCTAAGGACAAAATAATTTGAGTCATCTCTCTCATGCCCTCCATCTGATCCTCAACCCAGTTACAAGTCCTGTTGACTCCATATTTGAAAGAAGTCTGGAACCTAGCCTTTACCATTGCTTTTACTACTATCACCCTGTTCTAAGGTAAATTTCCAGTGCACGCGCACACACGCACATACATGTACACACACACACACACACTCGATCTATAGTAGTTCCCCTTTGTTCAATTTTACTTTCCACAGTTTCAGCTACCTGACATCAATCATGATCCAATTTATAAAATGGAAAATTCTAGAAACAATTCATAAGTTTTAAATTGCATGCCATTCTATGTAATGTGATGAAATCTCATGCCATTCTGCCCCTCCTGCCCTGGAAATGAATCATCCCTTTGTCCAGCCATCACACCATTTATGCTACCATTAGTCACTTAGTAGCTAGCTCAGTAACCAGATTGACTGTGATGATTTTGCAGTGCTTGTGTTCCAGTAATCCATATGGTGGCCTAGTGTATCACAATGCTCACATCATTTAACTCACTTCATTTTATTGTGTAGGCATTGTATCTTCTTATATCCTCATAAGAAGAAGGATGAGTACAGCACAAGAAGATATATTGAGAGGAGCCACATTCACATAACTATTATTACAGGATATTGTTGTAGTTATTCTATTTATAAATTATTGTTAACATCTTACTATGCCTAATTTATATATTGACATAACATCATAGGTATGTATGTATAGGAAAGCACATAGTGTATATAATGTTCAGTACTATCCCTGGGTTCAGGCACCCACTAGGGGTCTTGGAACATATCCCTGTGGATAAGGGGAGGACTCCTGTATGTATGTATGTATGTATGTATGTATGTACATATATGTCTATAGATCTCTAAGTTACATACACACACAAAATTTCAGTGGCTGCAATTATACAACTAATTTTAAGAAAATATTTAATTTATTGCAGTGGTTGGAATCTATACTAGTATAGACTGGTATAAATCAATAACCACAGATCAGCCTGTTATGTATATTTAAGGAATAGGTATGCTTTTCTCCCTTGGTTTATATGTTTCTCTATTAGGTCACAAACAGAAGAGTACTAGACTGGGAATCAGAAGAATTATTGGTAGCAATGTTATTAACAACTCGCATAGTACAGATATATTTGCTCTACCAACTTGCCTCAGTTTTCTCAGCCATCAAATGGGGCCTGAAATATGTTCATTCTTTTCCTGTAGAAAATTTGGATTCTTGTGATAACAGAAAGAAAATATTTGGGATACTAAAAGAAGTAAAAAAACTCATAATAAAGCTTAAAATATCATACAACCACTGGGATCAGAGGAAAGCAATTCCATTTCTCACAATTTAGCACCACAGTCTAATGCCCAATAAGTGAAATTGTACGGCATTTATTTATCCTGCCACTCAAAAGGAGAGTAAAATGCAGTCCTACCCAGTGAATGAGACCAAAAAATGGGAGGAGAAAGAGAACTACTTGAAGATTATTAATATCAAAGACTTAATTTTGTCGTTTCTCGGAGTTCAGTTATTGGATTAAACTTGAGGCTGTTTTATGTAGCTTTGGCAGAAAGTGATGTGTCAGATTTTTTACATCTGAGCTACTTTCTCTTCTAAGCTGACTGGAAGCATCAATCATAGGTAAAATTTTCCTGCTGATATTTCTCTTTTTTCTCCTTATCAAAAAAGAGGAATTTATATGTGATTTTTCAACAGAAATAGAAGTAGAAGAAAGGCAGTTCATTTCAAAAACACTTTAAAGCTGCCTGAATTTCTATTTAACTTTGAAAGCAAATTTAAATTGATATTCTGAATTCTATTAGCAATCACAACTGTGTAAATCTTTTTTCTCTTTTTTTAAATTATTATTCAAGTACAGTTGTCTCCACTTTCCCACCACCACTTTCCCTGGCCTCACCCACCTGATCTCCCACCCTCAATCCTTCCCCACTTTGGTTTTGTCCGTGAGTCCTTTATAAATGTTCCTTGATGACCCTTCCCTTTCTTCCCTCCATTTCCCCCCTCCCATCTCCCCTCTGGTTACTGTTAGTTTGTTCTTTATTTCATTATTATCATTTCTTATACTTTGAGGTGTAAATCATGAGTCCTTCCAAAGTATGATGCCACTTATTTGAAGGTTCAATTCTATAGACTTTGGGAGAAAGGACCTTATCTTTTTTAAGGACTTATGAGGTTCTCAGCACTACTCCATTTTGGCTGTTTGCATTCAGAGTTTATCTCACATATATTCATTATGGTAATTATTTGTAATAGGTGTCACATTTCCCATTTAACAAATAAGGTTATGGAGGCTCAGAGGAATTAAACGACTTGCCCAAGGTTATTCAGCTAATAAATAGATGTAGGAATCACGCTCAAATTTTTCTTTGAAGGTCTGAATTCTTTGGCATAATCTATTTGTATTTAGGATTCCTTTCTGAAAATTATGAAATGGGTTTAGTTCAGATTTAGATGTACTTGTGTAGTCATTGAATTGAAATATGAAAACAAGGGGGAAAAAAGAAGAGAAGAAAAATTTCTACCCAAATTAGTGTGATATGATACAAATAGCTTAAAATGAGATTCAGAAGCCATTCTTTTTGATCTTAACAGTCTCACTAAGTAGCTCTGTGACCTGGGGCACTGTTTGGGACCTTAGATTTGTCATCTCTAAAATGAGGATATTGAAGTTGATGATCTTTACATCCTTTCCAGGATAAAAATATTTTGTGTTTCTGAGCAAAAACTTGTTCAAGTGCATTTTCCTCTTTTCAAAGTTGTATTGGTAAAGCAACAGAAGGGAAAAAAATGATAAGGGCAACCAAACCACACACCATGCTTTTATGTACACAACCTCCTCCGATCCCTACAACCAACCTGTTTGTCAGGGGGTCTTTACCCTCTTTTACTGACAGGAAACAACTCCGAGAAATGAACAGTTCACCCAAGTTTACTACTAAGGTACACTATTTTAGGAATAAGTGAAAAGTTTAGCTGGAGAAAAAAGTACAAAGTGCTTTTTCATTCTTTCAAACAAATTAGGTACTTTGAAAGTCTCTGTTTACTTGAATTCAAACCATTTGATTACAGAAAGTCAGGGAAATTGGGTAATACATATAACACCTATTTATTGTATAGAAGTCACACGAATAGAGAATGGGTACGCTTTGATCATGCACTTAGGGGAATAAATTTTAATCCAACATGTTTCCTAATGTTTATAAATGCCAAAATCTTGGTTTTCAAGCTGGCGGACCAAATTTATTATGTTGAATATTTGTTCAAAATATGTACCTTAAGTAGTTCGTTGCAAGGTAATATGATGGAGAGGAACTGTTGTATCTTAAATTTAAGCATACATTCCTGTTGAAATCAGTACAGAACACTGGGAGAAGAGAAAAGCCAGATGGAGTTTGGAGAGGTAGGCAGGGGAAGATGTCACAGGGCATCTTGGGGGAGCCAAGGACTTTTTTTTTCCTTAAGGATAATAGCACATACCTAAAGGTTGTGTGATCCAGGTTGCAATCCAAATGATCATTTGAGCTGCACTAAGGAGAATGGATTGTTGCAAACCCAGAGAGGAACAGATGAACGGGTTATAATGGTATTGCAGTAAACCAGGTAAGAGAAAAAGTGATTTATACATTAAGGTGGTAGCTATGGAGATGGAGTGAGATGAATTGACTTGATAAACATATAGAAGGTGAAACTGAAAGAACTTGGATATAGATCATGAAGCAAGAAAGCTATGAGGAATAACTCCTAGGTTTTTCTCATATACAACCAGCTGGTAGATTTCAAAGTGGACCAGGTTGAAAGGTTGATTGTAAGGGAAATGTATGTTGCAATCAATATGTTGCAGAGTATGGTGTTTTGCCACTGAAATTACTTATAAAGAATGCTTCCTAATATGTTTTCCTTGTTAATGCTACTATCCTCCTTAGAACACAAAATTCTCTAAAAGAGAATGAGTATAATACATGTAATGAGGTATATTTGAGAGAAAAAAGTCTTTTGATAACATTATCATTCTCTATTTCAGACTAGCACTTGTAGTTTCCCCTTAATAGGCTTGTCACAAATGTGATATCCCATTTATTGAGGATAACTAACAGCTGGTGTTTCTGAGAAATGAGAAATACAGGTGCCTTTGACTTGATTAGAAACATTAAACACATATAGTTACCAACTTGGGGTTTTGATCAAAGTAGTTACTCAAAAGGAGAAAGTTAGGCATTTGGGGATTATATGTATTTTAAGCATTATTTACCCTTTAGCTTCCAAATGGCCAAGAAGATGTGTGTTCTTCAGCTTGTATATCTTAACCAATGATACCTTTTTGGATGGAATATTCATGTGGCATTTTTCTTCATTGGGCCTTAGATGGGATGAGTACTTTGGTGATATCTAAAATGAGAAAAAGCTGGTACATATAATACTGTGTTTGTGAAATTACTGACTAGAGGGTATTCATTACTTCTGGCATGGTCCTGTGTTATCTCTCACCAATTTCCATTTAAAATTGGGACTCCAAGAGATTGACCTAAACTTTTTACTGGAAGCACACCCAAACTCATTTTGCATGCTGTAAGTGTGTCATTAGTACAATGAATATTTACTGAGCTTTACTATGTGCCAGGTTATATTCCATGTGCTTTTGAAGTATTGTCCCATTTATTTCCCACAAAGGTCTTCTCAGGCAGGTGATATTTTTCTAGACATCTCACAAAGGAGGCAAAACACCACTGATTGTGGGCGTATGTGGTCATTACTTTATACCTCATCATGGCCAAAATGTCTATGTTAGAGAGAGAAAAAAAAGAGATGGAGGAAATGGAGAAAAGGGAAAAGAAAAGGAAATTCCTCAATTATTTTCAGAATATGAAAGTGCTTTCTGTTATAGATAAACCCCTACCAAGAATTATAGCTCTTGGTACATTGGGTTGTGGTCAATTGAGATGTTCAGTCTGCTGTTCTGTAGATATTGGAAGAACATACTCTGTAAGTGACCAAGAAAGGCAAAGAATGGGAAACCTAGATGTCTGTCTATGTTGAAAGATGGTCCAGTTAAGTGACTCCACAAAGGAATTCATTTAACTAAGAAAATCTACTCAATACATTCATGAAAGTAAATCATTCTTCTGGGGACATAAAAATATGTTTGAAGTATTCCCTAAAATAACACTTCTTCCTATTCAAGAATTCTCTCCAAAGCTATGAGTACCTTTTTTAAAATTATTTTTTCAGTTATAATTGACATACAATACTATATTAGTTTTAGTTATACAACATAGTAATTGGACATTTATATAACTTACAAAGTGATCCCCTCGATAAGTCTAGTACCCACCTGGCACCATATCTAATTACTATATTATTGACTATATTCCCTATGCTGTACTTTACATCCTTGTGACTGTTTTGTAACTGCCATTTCCTATTTCTTAATCCCTTCCTCTTTTTTATACAACCAACCCTCCAACCCCACTCCTGTCTGGCCACCATCAAAATGTTCTCTGTATCTATGAGTTTGTTTCTGTTTTGTTCATTTTAATTTTTAGATTCCACCTATAAGTGAAATCATATGGCATTTGTCTTTCTCTGTCTAATATTTTCACTTAAAATAATACCTTCTAGGTCTATCCATGTTGTTGCAGATGGCAAGATTTTATTATCCTTTTTTATGACTACGTAATAGCCCATTGTATAAATGCACCACTTCTTTATCCATTTGTCTTTCAATGGACACTTAGACCATGAAAACATTTGATCATGTTTTAGATTCCTTTCAAAGTACCACTTCTCTGGGCTCTTAAGCATAGTCAGATACCCGAATAATGCTGGTGGGATGTCTACTTCATTTCATGTACTGTGCTGAATATGAGGAATACTAAATGAAAGTCCTTTTGTTCACTTAAAGTTTACATTCAATATTATTTTGTATTAATTTCAGGTGTACAGGATAACAGTTAGACAATCTTAAAGGCATTGTTTAAGCTGCAATTAAATGCTAATGTTGGACAAGTGGAAAAGGAGCAAGAGATACAGTAGTAGAAAGGGGCAGGGAAAGGGCAGTTGGATCTGGGAAAACTTTATCCAAGCTTAGATTTGTCTGACATTGCCAGTGCTGTAAATCACCAATCTAAAAATATGTGTATGTTTCTTACCCACCCCTTGTTGCACTTAGGGAATTATCTTTTATGCATTTCTCAAACCATCACAAACTTTCTGATTTGGCAGACATGGGACAGGGCCCAGAGATCTGCATTTTAAACAAAGTCTCCTAAGTGATTCAGGTACACACTAAAGTTTGAGATCCAGTTCTCTAAAATCATGTATGTCTGCTTTGCATCTTCCTTAAAGGAAAATATAATACAAAGCCTCAGAAATACAAGGGGTTTCACAGAAGAAAACACGCTTGTGGAGACAAGTAGTCATGGGGGTGTGAATTTCCAGTGAGCTGTGCTTAGAGCTGACCTCCTTCACATTTTAGTTAGGATAAAACACTTCATGCAAAAAAATAAAAAATAAAAGGCCCAGCCTTTTTGCTGTTCAAGCTGTTAACAATCTGAAGCTTATTCTGCCTCCTGGAAGTTAAAATTCACAAGGAGATCAGAAAATGGGGTGGGGAGTATACTGGGAAATGAAAGAGCATTCATAAAGCAGCTCAAGATTGTAAATGTTAGAAGGCCATTCACTCGGGTACAATGTTTTATTTTTATCTCCTCTTTGGAATATTTAGATCTGACCGGTGTGCCTGCTAGCTTTCTCCCAGTGCCACCTTAGGCCGCCTTAAGAGGAAAATGCTTATGTAAAAAAGACACGTGTAGGAAGGCAGGCATCAGCTTCACAGACCAAGGAGTTCAGCAGTTCCAACCACTGCTACTTCCCCGGAACACACTCCCGAGAGATGTTCTCCTAGGGAGATGTCTGGTGCTTTCCAATGCTTCCCCAGCCCATTCTGATGTGATGGTTTCCTCCTGATAGCTTAATTTTATTAGATCATAACAGCACAGTCTATAAATGTAAAAACAGTTAAAGGAAGAGAGAAACTTTCAAAGTAGCTGTTTAATGTAGGGCTTAAAAAAAAAAAAACAAGAATCCAGGGTGGGGGAACCTAAAGCCTTACAAAATAAAAGATTATTTAGGCAGGCTAGCTTTCCCTTTCTCTGTATAAGTAAAATATTCATGAATTCTCCCACTATAATATTGTATGCTAGATGCAATCGAAACACTTAAGCAGAGCAGAAATCTTTGAAAAGTGTACTGTTACTTTACAACACTTCACAGAAAATCCATGAAATCTACACTGAAAGGCACTGTCAGTTACTGTAACAACAATGCTTCACAAATTTTCAGGAGAAGCAGCAATGATCTTTACTTTCTGTAATGCTATTCATAACAAGATTCCCAGAGGAGGTAGCTGGCTGTCATAAGGGCTGAGGATTCTGTGTGCCCTGGTAGGAGGAGAAAGCATTAAAAGGGGGCAAATAATCATCCAGGGCCTAGTTAGTATCAGTGGTCTGTAATTCAAATGAGGAAACACTTGGTGAACTGGAGAGCAGATGTGTCTTTTCATGAGGCAGAAGGACAACTCCAAAGACATGCTACTTCAAAAGACAACTCACCCTCCATACTTGACGGTCACATATCTCTGAACAACTAAGAAGATGCTCTTTTCATGTGTCCATCCATGTATGTATGCTTTCATTTAATCTCTGCATCCATGGGTGTATCTGTTAATTTAGAGAGTACTTTAGAATGCCCACCACATTCTGTGCACCATACACTAGAAACACAAGGGTGGGTAAGATTCCTCCACCCCTCAAAACACGCTCACACTTAAATCCAAGGTCTGTCCAGAAGGTATCCAGCCATGTGCTATGAAACATTGAGACATTTCTTGAAGAGGATACAAGAAACATTGTACACAGGACAGTGATGCCTCAGTCCTCTTCAAAGTAGGCACCTTGGGACCTCATACAGTTCTACCAGTTGCTATCAGCTGCCCCACTGTGTTTTCCTGAATCTCATCAATGGCCTGAAATCTCTTCCCTTTCAAGGTGATTTTAGTTTTGGGAAAAGCCGGAAGTCTCAGGGCACCAAATCTGGGCTGTAGTGGAGCTTAGTCACCTGGGTGATGTGATGTTTCACAAAAAAAACTGCACTAGATGTGATGCATGCGCAGGCACATTGTCGTGATGAAGCTGCCAATCACCAGCTGCCCATAGCTGCGGCCTTCTGAATCATCAGAATAGCTTCCATGGATGAATGTTCAAGTTTAACGCAGATTCGTTGCTCTACTTGCTCAGTCATGTGAATGTGACAGTCATACAGTATGCATGCTCACTCAGTGGCATCTATTCCCCCCAATGACTGACAATGACAGTGAAGTTGTCATTGTTCACACACACACATTCCAGACCACTCTCCGTGGCTGTCAGGTTACAATGATGTTGTGCAAATCATTCTCGTTACATTAACAATGGCTGGACTTTTCCTGGACAAACCTCATAAAACAGATTAAGATATTTATGGTTATAAATGCACATTGAGCACGTATTTATGTGCCCAGAAAGCAGATTTATGAGTAAGGAGGTCTGAGAAACCACACGTTATGTGAAGAGACCCTAGAAAAGCTCATATGAGGCTTAAATCATAAAAAATGATGATAGTCTGCTTAAGAAGCAGTCATAACATCAACAGTTCCTCCTTCACATCCCCTAGCCAGAAGATGGCCTTTCTCCCTCTAGATAGAATAAACAGGAGGTTTATTCTCTGGTAAAGGATATGTACTAAAGGGTCACTGTACTGGAAAACACAGCAACAGGGAAAAACAAGGTTCCCTACTGAAAACACTGGATGTTAGTACTAAATTATTTGCTGATGGTTGGGACCCACCCAACACTGTTGTTTTCCTCTATCAGCTCTCTAGATACTGATACCTAGGTGTATACATTCCAGCCGGATCGTGGAAAAGTGTTTTCTACAACATTTACCAACCTGCATGAATTGACATGGGAATTTTCTAGTTTAAAAAAGTAAATAAGCAAAAGCTATTTCAGTCACTTTGATGGGCAACAAAGACTGTCATCAATAGGCCCTATCCACATGCACTGAGTTCCATTGAGGTATTAATTTTCACAGTCTTACATATGAAAAAAAAAAGAAAGCCAAAAATCAGATCAGAAGGAAATCTCTAATATAAAAAGACCAAAACAAAAAAGACATAGAAAAAGCATTTGGAGAAAACAGAGTCTATGTGGGAGAAAAGGAATTCTAAAACAAAAATATTCCTAAACAAAACTGAGATAGAAGAGAAGCTGTCACAGCCACTAGCGGCGGTTGGAACGGGGGCGCTGCAGAGTTTCTCTGGTGGTGCAGAACGCAGCCAGGGTGCTGCTCTAAATCTGCACTGTGCGCTAAAGCTGCCACTAGCCACATGAAGCTATTTCAGTTTAATTTAATTAAAATTCAATAAAATTTTAAAATTAGTTTCTCTGTCACACTAGTTACCTTTAAAGGACTCTGTAGTCACACATGGTTAGTGGCTGCCAAACTGGGCAGTGCAAATAGGCCAGTTCATCCTTCCAGAAGTTCTTTTGGGCAATGCTATTCCAAAGGGAAGCTTCTTGAACTGGAAACAAAGAGTGGGAAAATGTTTCATGTTACAAGTTTGGTGAAGATGATAGTGAGAGCAGTAACAAAGTGATGGAAGAAAAGTGAGGGGAGTGTTAGTGACTTTTGCTCAAGGGGTTAATGAGGAGACATTTCACTGAGTTGTGTTTTGACAAATCAGAAATGGGGTAGGAGAAAGTCCTGTGTTTGAGACCAGGCAGGGCTTGTGTCCTGTCAGGCTTTGTTCCTACCTGTGTCCTTTACCGTGATTCAGAATTGAAAGAGGCCGCAACAGCAGAGATAAGTGCTCCTGGGAAGAGATGCAGACCTAGGAAATCTGAGAAGGAAAGGGGACATTTAATGTTAAAAAAAATTCTTAGCAGTGAAAGCTGAAGAATGGATATTGGGGAAGAAGATAAAGACCACAAGAGGATGGGGATGGTGTGACAAATTTTGAAAAGGTGGAGTAAAATGTATTTAGTTCAGTAACTCTTCACAGAATCATGTTCCCCCTATTTCTGTCCATTATATGTTTAACATTTCATTAGAACATAAGTTCTACAATAGAAAACATGGTAGAAAGTGTGCTAGAAAACAGTTTTATTTAAAGTACAGAAAAAATATATAGGAAAATGTCACTCCCTCTCATTATGTTCAAAATCAATAAAATCTCATGTGTCTTGTGGAGCCCCTATTTTCTGGCTGATCAGCCACAAAAAAGAACACAGGAAGGACTGGAAAGGCAGTTGTCAAGTGGGACTTAAATAATTAACTTTGGGGTAGAGAAGAGATGAGAAGGTGAGACACATGAGTCAGCACCAAGTTTCAAAATTAAAACAGACAAAAATCGGTGTCCTCCTAGATGCTCGTTTACTGTAAGTAGCTGCTATTTCTTATTCATAATCATTGTGAATGAGAACAAGTTTAGAAAGTGAAAACAGAAAGGCATTCACAATCTTATTTTCAACACAACAGAAAAGTTATTGACAATAGCAATAGTTTAATTTTAAGACTTGTTTATGATACTAATAAATTGAGCACATTTGCAATTCATATTAGCACCATTCAGGATATAAGCATTGCTATTTCTTTTTTTTTTTTTTAAGATTTTATTTATTTATTTTTAGAGAGGGAAGGGAGAGAGAGAGAAACATCAATGTGCGGTTGCTGGGGGACATGGCCTGCAACCTAGGCATGTGCCCTGACTGGGAATCGAACCTGCGATGCCTGGTTCGCAGCCCGAGCTCAATCCACTGAGCTACGCCAGCCAGGGCTCAGCATTGCTATTTCTTAATTATAAAAGGTGTCATTGGTCTTATCTAAGAATGCCTATTAAAGAATTCATTAATTTATTAAGGATGGATTTTTGAGTACTTATCAAGACCTACATTTCTAGGCCATGATGGCATACAACACATACCTAAGACAAAGTATTTGTTCATCGTTGTATATAAATAGGGAGGTATTTTACCATTAAGTGTGTACGTGCGTGCGTGCATGTGTGTGTGTGTGTGTGTGTGTGTGTGTGTGACAGAGAGAGAATGAGAGAATATGAATTCAACTGTTCCTGGTAGTAAAGATAAACAACATTTACTAAACTGTTTTTCAATTGCAGCACTATGTTATGTTATTTAATCATTGAGAAAGACCTGTGATTTTTGTTTGAGTATCAGATGAAGTTGAGGGTATATTTATTCAATAGGTGGTAAAGGATATTTTACAAAGTAAAATACAAAGGCACTGAAATATGTCTTGAACTAATAATTTATTTAACCCAATTACCTAGGAATACTATATTTATTCATCACATATTTATGCTAATTTATCAAGTGCCGAGCTCTATTCTATAAACTACAAAACAAAACAAACTAAATAGCTATTCTTTATTATTATTGTTGTTCAATTGCAGTTGTCCCCAATTTCCCCCAATTACTCTCCTCCGCCCTACGCAACCCCACCTCCACATTCAATCCTCCCCCACCACCATTATAACCATGGGAGAACTAAGATGATAAATAAGCAAATAAATGGATACGGTGGAAGGTGGTCATATGTACACCAGTGAAAAATAAAGCAGGCCAGAGAACTCTGTGGTAGTTAGAAATGTGGAGTGGCGTGAGCCTCAACCCACATTTTCTGCAGTTCGAAGCTGGTTAAAGTGTCAAATCAAAAGGTGTTACTGGCTTTCTTCCAACATTCCTGTGCTGTTGGGCTACACAGCCTTCCTCCCCACCTTCCTCTAGAGGCTGTCACAGCAGCGTGGCAGATTCTTTTAGCATGTGTTTCCTTAGGTGTGAAGTTACAATTACATGTGATGACTAGTTCCAGAGCTCTGCTGTACAACACGGACCCTACTGTTAACAATAAGGTGTTGTACACTTAAAATATTTTAAGGCCGTAGATCTCATGTTGAGTGTTCTTAACACAGACACACACCAAAACAACAAAGAGACACCAGGAAACTTGGAGGTGGTAGATATATTTGTTACCTCGATCCTGTGAAGGTAACATGAGTGTATACATATGTCTAGACTCACCAAATTTTATACATTAGTTATGTGTAGTTTTTGTATATATACCAATTATACCTCAATAAAGCAGTAAATAAATACATAAATAAACAAATAAGGAATATTCTTGAGCCTCATTGACAGAAGAACTCCTGAGAAGCAGCCAACAGCATCTCACAATGTTTGGCCCGCCAGTGGTCTCCTGCCATGCTCTGGCAAAGCTGTGTGACTCTCATTCATCGTAGCCGAGCCTATGCAGCCATCTCAGCCCTCTGGGAGTTCCCTGAGTCTGTTGATTCCATCAGTTCCTGGAACTTTACGTTTCTCCCAGAGACCCCTGTGCATGTTGGGTCAAAGGGCTGACCCTAGATAACATATTTTACTGAGGTAAAGATGTAAATTTATGTGTCTGGTGTGTGTGTTCTGTGTTCTTGTTATTTTTCATGTAGGTTTTAGCATCTTCAAAGGTAAATGTGAGTCCCTCAGGGAGTAGGACAGTATTTTTGTCTTATTTTTTATTACGTCCATTCCTTCTGTTCCCAATTTGTGCTTTGAGTGTGACCTTTTTTGACTCAGAGAGGTCTACTTATTCAACACAACTTTACGAAGTACATACTGCAATAATACCAATTGTTTAGTGGCTTCAGAGCTACAAAGAAATGAAAAATTGGTTGTTTCCATGAAATACTCATAATATATTTGTGGAGATAAAAGCAATACATGCATGGATGGCTATCAGAAATCTAAAGGTAACACATGGACAGGCCAATAATCATGGTGAGAAGCTGAAAGCTCAGGGAAATTGGGGCAGAAATTAATTTGTAATTATAAACTAACACTTAAGGAAAACAAAGAATTCAAATTGAGGAGACTATTCCCAGCGTACAGAATGTCAGAAAGGCCTAACTTCTAAAAAGAGTTAAACATGTGGAACACAGAATGTCAATCGGCCTCACTAAGTACAGTGCTCTGAGTGTTCTATGGGTGTTGAGAGACAGGTCTGAAAGGCTAATTGGGACTAGCTAGTAGAAGGCATGAAACCCCAAAGAAGGGAATATTTATATTATAACAAGTAACAGGAGCAGCTATCCATTTTGATCTGGTGACTCATTTAGCAAAATGAGAACAAGAAAATATTTTAGAAAACATTTACAATGACTTCATTTATGTGTCATTTAAAAAATAATAGTAATATATTCTCTCATATGTAACCAAAATACTACTATGGCCAACATGCAACTTAAGCCCTGATAAGGATGGCTCAATTGTGTATGCCACACCTGGAATAAGTTAGTCTAACACACCACACCCTCATGCATGGGCCAATTCTCTCTTCTGTTTTCTCTTCTCCCCTCCTTCCCCTCCCTTCACCCCACCCCCATCTGTGATTTCTCCTCAAACAGGACCTTTATCTGAAGGAAATCTTTCAAGTTTGAGGAGATGAAGAGCTTTAGGTCACAGGCATAAAAAATACCATTGAGTGTTTGACATCTCTGTTTTGAAAGTTTTTGTTCAGTGATTCCCTTTTATTCCCTCTCCTTCTCCTGCATTGTCCTCTCCCTGGAAACAGAAATTGATTAGAAATTAACAATAAGCACAAAACATCACAACCTTCTTATTTTGTTGGCAGAAATGATAGCTTTTACCTATCTGTTTTCCTATTCCCCTTCAGAGCTTTGGGCCACCCTGCAATGAGTGGCACTACTTTGCTGGGCAGGATGAGAAGTAAACTCTTAGGTTTGGTGTGTGGTTCTCTTCAGGCCCTGTAAGCTCTCCAGGTTTACCTACCAAGTTAGCAGTATCTAGCAGATACGATAAAGGGAGGGCATGTCTGTCCCACCAGTTACTCCCTGGAAAGCTCTGCCTGAGGTCAGATTTACAGAAATTATGAGCATGTCATATTCAGCTCCACACTAAAGCAGATTTTATGTTTTATTTCTTTTGTTGGCAAAATCATTTCTTCATTTATTGGGTTGGTCAAAAAATCCATTTAGTTTTTTTCTGTAAAATAAAAGGCACTTTTTTTCATTTTCACCAATAACTTTATTGATTTGGATATTTTTAGTATATTGGCTATCTTCCGCTCTTGTCTTCTAGTGGGTAGAGGCCAGGGGTGCTGCTAAGCATCTTCCAGTGGATAAGGGCCCCACAGCAAAGAATTACTTGGCTAAAATGTCAATAGTACCAAGAAACTTCACAAACCACTTTTAACTGTTTGATCAGTCATAGCACCTTCTCCATACACTGCACAGATCTCTTTTTGCTTTTCAGTTGTGTTTTACCTTTCTTGAAATAATAAAACATAATATGCCAAAATATATATTTTCATCCATCTTCAGTAATTAAATGGCCACACAAAAATTCACCAATTTTGATAAATTCTTTTAATGCATGCTGATATGACAGCTGTCACAATACAATCTAACAGAACTGTTTCAAATGAAGTTAAAGATAACTAAGTGCTACTAGACCCATTGTACAGAAAAAAACTAAACAAACTTTTTGGCTAACCCAGTATTTCCCCTTAAACAAACTATTATCAATTTATAAGGGCAGCATTTGCTCATGTTTTTTTTACTTTGAATGTCACATTAATAAATCAAAACTCTTTTTGGTATCTTGATGAAGTGGATAATTTGAACAAATTATATTTCAGAATCACAAATTCTGCCTCATTGTTCAGGAAATTTCTAAACTATGATCTCTAGAAAGTCTATAGTGCTTAATTTTGATAACAGAGTATCACTGTAGAGGGCTTTTGTGTGCTTTCAGAACCATTCTTGTTGGCTTTTCGATCTGTTACACAGTCTGTCTGCTCATTTTCTCCCTCTCTGATTTGTAGAACTCAGCATTCTGAGAAAGACAGATGTAGCCAGAGGGTTTGTGTCTAGCCTATAACGTGTGGGCTGTGGTTGGGCTGACTCCTTCCGTGAAGAGGAAAGGGAGAGAGAGTCAAGTTCTTTTCTCCCTCTGGCTGGGGGTAGGTCTTCATGTTCATGGCTGCTGATGCAGAACTCTGTTTAAATGATGCAGGACGTGAGGGGGCGGCAGCAAGTACAAAACAGTGAAATAAATTACCATATATATCATGTTCTGGTGGGGAAGATAGAAGTGATGTGTGTAATGAATCAAAGCTGGAAGCAGTTCTGGCACGAGGTGATAGTGAGCGAGACTGCTCTCCATGGCTCAGCCTCAGCTTCAGAGGGCTCTGTGTGAGGAATATGTGAGTAAGCAGAAACCACTCACAGTAATGTGACAAAGGAGGACATTTGTGAGGGCACAGGAGACTGTTCATTATTGTAGTGAGGAACTGTTATTCACCCACCCCGCACTCTTGATTTTCCTGTGGGGCACTCCTCCCCTGCTACATGCAGCCTTGCCTGCGCCCATTTACCGAGCCTTCCTCTTCCCGGTCGAGGCATGGGCATGTGACTCAGTCTGGACCACAATCTCCTCCTTTTCCTAAGTGTAGTGATCTGATGATGGAAACAGTCTGCAGCTGATTCATCCTGACAGCAGCGCCTTGACACTGTAGCCATTTGCTTTGACTCCCCAGAGTTAAGCTGGTTGCTCTCTTTCTTTGAGCCCTGGCTCTTCTGATTCCTTTTGTTTATGTAAGCTACCACACATGCCTAGAAACATTCTGCTTTCTGTTCAAGTTAGCCAGGGTCAGCTTCTTTTGTATGCAGTGAACAACTCCAGTTAATATTTTTAGAATATGTGGGCCCTCCGATTCTGGGTGGTGGGTCAAACCAGCATACAGGTTATCTGCCTGAATCTCATATGGTTAGACTGGAAAATAGACATGGGAAAATAGAAAGAGTAGACTTGGGATACAATTAGACTTAGGGCATTGTTCTGAGGACTTGTGTAAAAGGAAGAAAACATGGCCTCGCGTGGATGATATCTCAGGGATCTTTCTAGTTAGAGGACCATTTTGGAAACTCTGAATGTTCTTTTCTCATCTGGGGCCATGGTAATCACATCTCCTTCTCACTGGAAGTGAAAGTTAAGTCAGACTGCATTGATAATGACTGGCACCGGGCTTGGTACATGGAACATGCTCGATTAATGTTGATACTGTTCTTTCCTCTCTTTGATCACTATCTCAGTCTCCCTTCAAAGATTCTCATGAGGCTGGTGGACTAAACAATATTTTGAAATGAAGGGATTGAGCAAAAAGGATAAAGGACTCATGGACATGGACAACAGTGTGGTGATTGCTGTGGGGAGGGGTGTGTATGAGGACTAAATGGTAATGGGAGAAATACAATAAAGATTAAATAAAAAATGAGTTATGGTTTCTTTTGAGCTTCTTCAATAGGGTTGCTTTCTGTAGTGGATGATGAAGTGGACTGTCTAGATTGAGGTATGGATGTGTGTTCTTTGGGAAACTTTCATTAATATGAAATACTTTCTTGGCAACAGTCACAAGGAAAGGCTTAAGAATCTCAATGGCTTAAAGATGACAGCACAACACATTATATAAATTTCATGGCCTGGGCCTGACTGGAGAAGTGGTCACAAATTTAATCCCATTAACATGATTATCTTCACCTCATTAAATCCAAAATCTACTTGTATATGAATTATTAAACCCCTATTCATGTGTCCTCCAGGGCTCAGTGAGAGATCTGCTTTGGGCCTGCCTCTCTGTTCTATCACATGGGCACTGCTCTGTTGTGTTTCTGCACTGCAGTCATGATTTGATTCTGTTGCTCTCTTTGGCCTTGTCATGAGGAAGATGTCCGCACCCTTCCCCTACCCAGCACCTGTCCTGTCCTGAACTCATGTTTTACTTGCTCCTTGTGCTCCAGGGCAATCCTGATTGTCATCTGAGTCAGGATCTTCATTTTTGGACTCTATTCCTTCTCTTTGAGACTCAAGACTATTTCGTTAGGCTAAAATTAGTATGGGGATATGGATGGAGAGAGGCTGTGCCATTGATTACATCATACTCACATCTCATATCCAGGGGTTCCTTGCTGATTTCCTTAATCATATACACACACACACACACACACACACACATATATATTTAGTGATATCAAGCATTTTTTATATGTCTATTGGCCATCTTAATCATATATATATGACTAAGTGTATCATGTATGATTATATGATTATATACATGATTAAGTGTATATATACACATACAATTGTGTATATATGTGTGTGTGTGTGTACATATACATGAATTGAGGAAGCAGATACTTAAGAGGACAGTACCATCTAATTCCACACTCCATATTCTAGACATATTTATTTACAAACCAGAACCAGTTAGGTTTGAAACTACATTTCTTAGAGAAAGCTAAATCAGGGGTTATTGTTTCAGTGACTGAACTTCTTTTACTCTTAACCATTATTTGATTGCAGTTCTATACTATCATCAAACAGGACTATTTTTACTATTAAATATAACCCATTAAAGAGTATCACCAGCACAGTTTTCCATCTTTTGTCAAGAGGTGATGTTAATGCTTTACAAACTCATGATCTTCAGTTATTGAGACTAGAATATTATAGTAGCAAAAGAGGTAGTAGTCTTTAAAATAAATTCCATATTCTTTGGAAATTAACCTTTATCAAATATATCATTGGAAAATATTTTCTCCCATATGTTACCGAACAAACAAGGGGGGCCTGGGACGATATACTATTACTGAAAGAAACCCCTGGGTCCGTTATGTCCGCTGCCTATAGGAAAGATGTCTTTCAATGCCAGAGATTCATGAAAAGGAAAGGAAATTTTATTTAATGTGATACAAACTTAAAATAGTGACCCAATGTCTTCATGAAAATCCTAAAGTCCCTTAAAACACCCACAGACACACAGTCCTTGCTTCCCCCTTGGCCCAGTCTGGGGTACCATATCTCAGGAAAAGAAATAGAAGTCTGTGGCTCAGGAAGCCCCGATTCTTCCCAGTAATCCGTGCTCGGCTGGTAGGCCTCCCTCAGTTCTAGGCACCCTCAGCTGTGTTGCCAGGATCTCTGCTAAAGCTGGGTGGTGGTTCCCCCTTCTAATGCTGCAGGGGTCCCCACTCTGCCAAAACTGTGTGGTTCTCTCTCCCAATGGCTGTCACATCTGGGTTTAAATCCCCGCGCCAATCTTCCTCTGCAGCCCCATTTCCAACTCCTCCCACACTCGGCCACACCTGCCCTCAATCCCCCATTCTTTCTAATCTTTCTGGCTGCAATTGTGGGTCTGGGCAGGTGTGGCCCCATGTCATGGAGCCAATCTTCTCTAAGCTCTCATGCAGGCGCTGTAACTCAGGGAACCTGCCCCCATCCAGTTACATATTGGGGGGGAAGTTACTTCCGTCCCCCTGGCTCAGAGCCTGGCCACAGCTATTTAACATATCTATGTAACCAGTCAAAGGCTATAGATATGTTAAATGACCACACCCCAGAGGTTAGCTGCAGAGCTGTTGCTATGCGAAACAGCTCTCAGTGGTCCTGCTCCATTTGTCCCTTCCCCCCACCCACACCTGGTAGGGGGTGGTGAGGGCATGCTAGTATTTTCTGAACACCTTGAATTCTGGACCCTATTCCAATGCCCATTTGGAGTCCCCCCTCTTGGCTGCACCCTGTAACACATACACCAGGTTTCCTTTTTGTTTTGTTGATGGTTTCTTTTGCTGTGCAAAAGCTTTTTAGTTCGACATAGTCCCATTTGTTTTTTTCTTTGTTTCCCTTACCCTAGGATATATATCAGCAAAAGTTTTTCTCTGAGAGATGTCTGAGATTTTACTGCCTGTGTTATGTCCTAGGATTTTTATGGTTTCACAACTTACATTTAAGTCTTTTATCCATTTTGAGTTTATTTGTGTGTATGATGTAAGTTGGTGGTCTAGTTTCATTTTTTTGTGTACCTATCCAATTTTCCCAGTTTAATTTATTAAAGAGACTGTCTTTACTCCATTGTATGCTCTTGCCTCTGTTGTCAAAGAATTTATACAACTTGACACCAGAAAGAAAAACAATCAAATAAAAAAATGGACCAGAATAGATACTTCTCTAAAAAGGACATACAGATGGCCAATAGATGTATAAAAAATGCTCAATGTCACTAATCATCAGAGAGATGAAAATTAAAACCACAATAAGATGCCATCTCATACCTGTCAGAATGATCATTAGTAAATCAACAAGCAACAAGTGCCGGTGAGGATGTAGAGAACAGGGAACTTTTGTGAAATGCTGGTGGGAAAATAGACTGGTACATCCACTGTGGAAAACAGTATGGAATTTCCTCAAAAAATTAAAAATGGAAATGCCTTTTGATCCAGTGATCCCACTTCTGGAGCTTTATCTGAAGAAACCTGAAACACTAACTCAAAAGAATATGTGTACCCGTATGTTCACTGATGTTGTGGACCCCTGAGTGTGGGGTCCAAGGCCTTGTAGCTGAAACAAAAGAAATTCACACAGATTACTGAATTCTGTGGAAGAAAAGGGCAAAAGGCTTTTCTCTAAAGGGAAGCAAAAGACTTGGCCCTTGCTCCAATGAGCTTGTATTGTCTTATTGGGCATGTTACAAGAAGGTCTTCATTAACTATGAACAGGCTTGTTTTAGGTGGTTACCTTATACAGAAAACAAAGGAGAGGATGCTGGTATTCACATCAGAGAAGAGGGATATTTGCAAATGAAAAGGCACAAGTGGTTCAACCAGTTACATTGGTCCTTGAAAGGTTTAGGATGTTTTTTAGGAATTTTCTTTGCAGTAAATGTTTGCCACTGGGGGCTGGGCCCACTCCATGCAGGATGGTCCACCAGACATTGAAGTGTTATTTACAATAGCCAAGATCTAGAAACAGCCCAAGTGCCTGCCCATCAGTAGATAAATGGATAGTAAAGCTGTGTGTGGTACATTTATAAGACAGAATATTATGCAGCAGTAAAAACAAAGGAAAACTTACCTCTTGCAACAGGATGGATGGACCTGGAGATTATGCTAAGTGAAATAAGATAGAGAAAGACGAATACTATATGATCTCACTTATATTTGTAAACTGATGAACAAAATAGAAACAAAGGCATGGATACATGGAACAAATTGACTGCTGTCGGGGAGAGGGTGGTAAAAAGTAAAGGGATTAGCCAAAGACATATATGCATGACACCTATACACAGACAACAGTGTGGTGATCGACAGAGGGAAGAGGGGGCAGGGGCTTGGGGGAGGTAGGCAATGTGGGGGAGAATGGGGACATCGGTAATAATATCAACAATAAAAATAAAGGTTTAAAAAAGTAAATTATAGTTGTTGTGACTAACTTCTATGCAACATAATTCATATATTTTGAAACTTAGCTAAAAGTTTCATTAAAAATTAAAAACCGAGATTGCTGCTATACTGAGGCAATTTAGCACTTTACTTTTTTCTTTTGTTGATTTATGGCAAACATCTGATGATCATTGTTATATCTCAGAAAAACAAAATGGATAATATAGGAAAATATTGGCAATTCGTTAAACTTTTAGGAAGCAAATTATCATGGTTGGGAGGATTTTTTTTCTGAGATTAGAAAAGGAAGTTTTAGCAAATAAAGTTAGTCATCTGGCATTTCAGTATGCCTTCATCTTATGTCCTTTCTCTAGTCACTGAGTGAGGTTCTGAAATTCCCCATGACTTCTGTTTAAAATCTGCTGCCATCCACTTGTTCTTGCATTTCCTTCAGTGCCCTTGTTCTCCTAGCAATTATGAAATCACAATTAATTCATTCAAAGATATTTTTCAAAGCAGGGAGCAGGGACTGGCCTATGATTATGGCATCTTACTCTAAGGGAGAGGACAGGGATTTTGAAATCTGACAGTGATGAGTTTAAATTCTGGGTCTGCCATAACTTGCTCAATGTATGACCCCATTTCCTTTAGATATAAAATGGCAAAAAGCCTGCCTACTTTGAAAGGAAAATTTTTGGTTTTGGGAAAATTTAAAATATGGCAATTTGTCCCTCTAATTTAGGAAAATAAAATATTTTACACTATTTTCATCTTGGAGGCACATTCACTTTTCCAGGCCACCAAACTGCCATTTGGAAAGTGATTTCTTATCAGGAGAGCTACCGACAATTCAAATCTGAAGCACTTGGTCTTTTTACAGAAGGAGCAGCTCTAATAGTCAGGAGATGGGGAATATTTTCATGAATGGTTAGCCAATTTATGGATGTTCTTAAGGAACTGAATTCTGAACATGGAATTTAATGGTAATGAGACAGGAGACAGTCAGGAAGGGAACTCCAGGAGCCCCGCAGGGCTTGGATGAAGAAAACATCCATGCATGACAAAGACCCCCTAAGACTGGTTGTTTCTGTTTTCTGGGATAACTTTGAATCATGGAATGCGCCTGCACACTACCCCTGATTCATTATAATAGCATTATAATAAAATAACATTGTGGGACTCCCTTCTCCAATAGCCAATCAAGAAAATCTTGGGAAACCACACATGCGCAGTAGCTTTGAAATGTAACTCTTTGTACCTGCGCCAAAGACTAGCCGGGAAGCTTCCGCCCTATAAGAAGAAAATCCGCCCAGCCCACGGGGTCATTCTCTGCTCAGAGTTGACCCGCTCCCAAGTTCTGTGGAGTGTACTATCGCTTAATAAATCTTCCCTCTTTCTTTATACTATAAACTCCGTGTGTTCGGCTCAATTCTTTGTCCCCATCACTAAGAACCTGGTTACCTGCGCCACCTGTGACAGTTTGGATATGAACATGAGTTTTTCTAAGCATCTGATCTGCTGAATGCATTCAGCTGGTTACTGAATATATCTGTACATGCACTTTAAATTTTCACAAGTGCACTAATGATATGTGTTTATGAGTGTCTTCATTACATGCATGTATATGTTTTTGAAGGCAATATTAGTATTTCTTCTCTTTGTCCCAGAGAGAACACTATCATATTTCATGTGGTAGGAATAAAAGTGCTTGAAAGCTTTATTCAAACAAATGTACATTGAAAATTTACTTAAAATAGAGTTATTTAAAAAATTAATGTCCAATAAGAGAGGATAATTCAGTATATGGCTTTACTTTTTTATGACAGAATATTATAAGATTTTAAAAATTATATGTATGTTGAAAGGACATGTACAAGTTAAAAATGTCTCTCATATCTTGCTTCAAGTTGCAAAGTACCTCCTATCACAAGGATATGAGAAGTTTGTTCTTTCTTTGGATAAAGCCATCAGCTAACATAGATGGTCACCTCATCAGCTAACATAGATGGTCACCTCAGTTACCAGGTAAAGTTAGGATGAACTATGTGTGACCAATAATAATGTTAAGTCCTCTTACTTGAAGATTTTTTAAATATATCTTAGAAACATATATGTAGTGGGTTGTATCTGGGTATAAGGAAGAATGAGATTTCTTTCTGTCTTTGTGATCCTTGTTGAATTGTTTGTAATGCTCATCACATTTTGGTTTAATGCTTATTGAATAATGAAATGTCATTTTTCTCTTCTGTCTTTGTAGAGAGGATTTATGAGTTGGGTGAAGATTTGTTCTTAATTATATTTATTTCCTCAACATGTGTGAAGATCTTAATAATGTAGAATATATGTATGAAATGGTAAGTAAAAATCTATGTAAAATTATATATGCACATGTTTTTCAATATATAATACATATATTTTAAATATATAAATCTAGAAAGACAAGCACACATTAACAAAAGGTAGTATTATAGGTGGTTTTTATTTTTATTTCTTTCTACTTATTTTCATTATTTTTTCTATAATTGTACATAGTATTTCTAAGGCTAAGAAACACATTAAAAAATGATTTGAGTTTTTTAAATGCCATATTAGAACTTGAGTGTAATCATAAAACTAGTGAGAATAAATCACAACTCTGAAGTTATTCATGAGTTGTGGAGGAGAACTTGTCTTTAGAAGTAGGAAAAGAAATTGTGAATGTCTTGGGGAGCACCAGTAAACCATACACTACTGTTCTTATCTATTGGTTTAGCATGGAGAAGATATATCATCCATATACTTTGGAAAAGGGAGAAAAGAAGACAAGAGGTATCAGGAAGTAGGCAGGCAATCCAGCTGTTAGGTGTCATGTTACTTTGACCCCTTGTTCAGCTTCTCTCTAATAGTGACCACATCTAAATTTAAAACAATGGATGATTAAAAATAGGGAACTAATATAACTGTGCCAATGATAGCAAGGAGTTAAAAGCAGGAAAGAGATCATGGATTCTGGCACAAGAAAAAATCTAGTAGCAATTCTCCACAGGCAGCAAATAATTTGTTTGAGTGCATAATTAATAGATTTGTCAGAAAGTACTTAGATTGTGAAATATTGCATGTAGCCCTCTTTCCAGATGGATTAAGATGAATGGGTCCTCCAGCAGCGTATGAAACCTCATTGCTCAGCGGCTAGAGAATTGCTGCATCTAGAGTTGTTTAGGTCTCTGCCTCTTTGCGCTCTTCTTTCTCTTTCCCTGGCTGCAGGGGGAAAAATGGATAGAATGCTTCTAATTCCAATATTGAATGGTGTCCTTTACCTAAAGGGCATCCAAGCAGACAAAATTAAATCAAATGCTCAATGGGGAAACTTCCCACTAAGCAGGAATTTAAAATAGGGAAATATATTAACATGTTGAAAAATGGTTAAATTAAGCCGATCTGAGGATCAGAGGTGTGACTTTGCAGCAATAAGCCACAGAGGTATTTCATGTGCAATTGCCTGCACATTGTGAGGTGACACATGCCTCCTTTACCCTTGGAAATATTCGTGTACTGCATACCTGGGATATAAACTGGCTGGTTTAAAACCATAGATAAAAATCAAGATTCTATTTCTCTTTAGAATGCAATCAAGCTTTAGAATTCTTCCTAAAGCTGAGGAATTATGGGCCTTAGTGAGTGGAGGAAGAGGAGTGTGAGCTGTGGGCAGTGGCCTCTGTTATTTTGGGTGCCCAGAACAGTTAAAATAAGAGTAAATGAGATTATCTCATTTTCTAAAATTTACTTATGGTAAAATTACATTGTTTTAGGGAAAACTGAGTGATATTTTAAAATTTGTTTTCTTTTCCTTTTTTTTTTACTAAATGGAAAAGTGAGGTAGAGACAAAGCTCAGCACCTCTCCAGAGCCCTGTGCCATCAGCTCTTTCTCCTGAGCACACATTTAGCAGAACCGAGGAGGTCAAAGCTAATACTTCCGGTTTCACGAGGAGACAATTACAAGACTGTTAGTCATTAGTAGTTATTGTGCAGATTATATTCCAAGGCAAACAATTGAGAATGACACTAGTAAGCATTAGTAAATTACTGCTGCTATTTTATCTTCCAGTTGAAAGCCTGTCCTCAACAACTTTAATTGTCATCCCCAGTAAAGTCAAAACAGTAGAGTCTACCCAGGGCCAGTGTTCATTGAATATTATTCATTCACTTAACATGTATTTGGAACAAGTTTCAGTTTATCAACTGAAACTAAGTTATGAAACCATTTCATTGTTTATCAAAATTATATCCCAGCCCTGGCCAGGTGGCTCAGTTGGTTGGAGTGCCATCCCATACATCAAAAAGTTGGCAGTTCAATCCCTAGTCAGGGCATATACCTAGGCTGTGGGATTGATCCCTCATTGGGATACACATGGCAAGCTACTGACCGCTGTTTCTCTCTCCCTCTCTCTTTCGCCACCTTTCTCTCTCTCTAAAATCAATACAAGACATAGCCTCGGGTGAGGGTTTAAAATAAATACAATGATATTCCTAAACCATTTTAATCCAAATCACTTGAGGTATGTTTTAAACATATAGATTTTTATTTCTTATCTCTAAATCACTGAATCAGATGCTTTGAGTAGTAGACTTGACTATGGCACACACTGAGAAACACTCGAGTGTTTCTGGGAGTACTTTCACATTTTTAAAGATAGAATCTTTGGTTGTATGCTCCATGGAATGTTTTTTTCTCTTCAGCCATAACTGAGCTACTTTATTAGAACTTGAACAAGAAAACTTTGATAAAAGAAAAGCAGGGAAACTTTGAGTTGGCTTTAGGATTTAGAGAGCCCTTTTAAATTACTCAGAATTGGTGGTTTTAATTTTTGTTCATTTATTCATTTATATTTTTTATTTTCACAAATATTTATTGAGAACCTGTTCTGTATCAGATACATGCTAACTTCTGCAAACTGAAGGAAAACTACAGCACAAAGTTTCTTCTACCCTTTGCTCTGGAATCCTTCTAGTTATAAGTTCCATAAGGCTCAAGAAGCACTCCAGGCTCTCAAATATGACCAGATTCCTGTCTCAGGATTCCTGCTTCCTGTCTGACCTTACTTAGAAATTTCTCCAAGTTCTACTTTTGGAGTTTCTGAACCTCAGCTCTCCCTTAAGTTTTTACTTGTTTTTTGGATTCTGCTATTTTTTCTTTATTTTGGTTGCTCCATAGTCTCACAGGTTGGAAAATTTGGAATAGACAAGGAGGAAGAGGAAAACTCAACAATTGAAACTAAATGTTCATGTAAGAAAATTTGTTTTAGGTCAGAGTTACTCCAAAAATCTAAGATATGTTTTAAGAGTAAATTGCCCTGGCTGGTGTAACTCAGTGGATTGAGCGCGGGCTGCGAACCAAAGCATCGCAGGTTCGATTCCCAGTCAGGGCACATGCCTGGGTTGCAGGCCATGGCCCCCAGCAACCGCACATTGATGTTTCTCTCTCTCTCTCTCTCTCTCTTTCTCTCTCCCTTTCCTTTCTAAAAGTAAATACATAAAATCTTAAAAAGCTATCTTAAAAAAAAAATATGTTAAAAAAAAACTTGTAAAAAAAAAAGAGTAAATTGGTATTAAAATAAGAAATGGACACCTTTAATATTTTGAAATCTGTTCAGAATTAAAAAATACAAGATTTTACTTCATGGTAAATTAGAGTTGTTAAATATAACCATTTTCTGTTTTTTTCCATACTTTATTGGTTAGAATCAGGTAGAACTCTGGATTTATTCAAATAAATATAACCATGATGCTGAAATCCTAAATCTAGTCAAATAAATTAGTGACACAAGGGCTTCTCATAGATGAAGTGAAAATATTCTGGAAATAGAAGTGTGGGCACTGGATAACCTTTTTAAAATCACTTAGGGAGAAAAATTAAATGGCAAATGAATTCTAATTCTTATCTCTCAATATATCACAGCAAACTATATGGAAATATATTCCCGTGGTAAGTTAGAGGGAATGGCTTAATGATTTAAAACATCAGGTTGCAATGATTAGAAACCATAGAACAGTCGGTTTGAATCTCAAAACACTTAGTCTTTCCTCCTTCCAAACATGTCAATAGAATATTTAATTCAGGGTCTCTGTGTATGTGTGCGACTGTGTGGTGTATAATTGATACCTTGAAAGATCAAAACCTAAGGATATTTAGAAGAGTAAGTTTCCTAGCACTATCTTCTAGAAAGAATTAGTCTTCTTTTATGATTTGTATAATACCCTTGACAAAACTCGGGAAATTCTTTGTTTATTTCCCCTCAATTCCAGAAAGAAACAAGCTAAGATTTCTTTGTATAATGTTACAATATCCATTTTTAATTAATCCCAAAGAGTGCTGAGAATGTGATCAGTATAACAAGTTTGCCTGCTGCCTAAGCTCATTGCACTTAGTAAAATCATTTTTCTGTCTAGAGAAAGAGAAGCTGAGAGTGACAATTCCTTTTGAAAATACCAAGGTTTTGAAAGACCTTGAAAAAAATCAATAATCATCCAGTGGCATATAAAATGCCCATGGAGCAAATATAATTTTTGGATATAACTCTTGTGAAAAAAGTTCTGAAAGTATAACTAATTTAGGTATAAATTGTGTCAGATAAGCATGACTGGGTGCTAGAGAAGATATGGATGCACAGCTATGCTTTCTACTGATCGGAAATCCATTTTCTCCTTTCACAGGTTGGGGCTGGTGTTTTACTCAGTGTAAAATGCTACCATTTTTCTTTAAAGATCAGAATGTATTAACTTAAGAGCCTGGTATCACAAGGAGCATTTACAAAAGTCCTCTCTGTAACTCCACGCAAACAAGTACCAGTTAAAACCAGACAGGAGATACTGATCTGATGTTAGCAACACAACCTGCCTAAATTATATGGTCCAAGTAATATCTGGAAATACGGAGAAAAAATAGTGCACTCAATTTGACCATTTGCATTTGGGGGGAAAGTTTTATTCCTCAGGAACCTTAGTCTCAGTAAACAGGAAGATTCATTCTGCCCCACTGAGTCTGATGATAATAAATATTAGCATAAGATCAGCTATCACAAGTAAAGGCAGCCCTCATAAAGGGATTGAAAGGAATGAAAAATGTACTTTGGTTAACTGTTTAAAGAAATGATACCCTCTCCAGCCACATCACCTTCAGTGATAGCAGCTTAGGTTCAGAAGAAGTCTTCAGAGGAGAGACCTAGATACACTTTCCTTTGAATAAAATAAATTTTGTTCTAATAATAAAAGTAAACCATTTACATTAAAGAAAAATTAGAAAATGTTGGATGTAGAATGAAGCATAAAACAAAAGTCTGTAATTCATTCCCTTTGAAATAGCCACTAATAACATTCTGGTATACTTCCTTTCACCAAAAGTAATCTTTCTTTTATTTATAATGTAACTTTTTTCTTATTTTTATTTTTTTAAATTTTATTGTTGTTCAGTTACAGTTGTCTGCATTTTCTCCCAACCCCTGCCCCAGCACCCCAGCCACACCCCCTCACTCCCTTGCATCCACCATCCCCCTTGGTTTTGTCTATGTGTCCTTTATAGTAGTTCCTTAAAACCCTTCTCCCCACTGTTCCCCACCTCCCCTCTTGCTATTGTTAGATTGTTCTTAATTTCAATATCTCTGGTTATATTTTCTTTGGTTTTTTCTTTTGTTGATTATGTTCCAGTTAAAGGTGAGATCATATGGTATTTGTCCCTCACTGCCTGGCTTATTTCACTTAGCATAATGCTCTCCAGATCCATTCATGCAATTACAAAGGGTATAAGCTCCTTTTTTCTCTCTCCTGTATATAATTCCATTGTGAAAATGTACCATAGTTTTTTGATCCACTCATTTATGAATAGGCACTTAGGCTGCTTCCAGCACTTGGCTATTGTAAATAGGCTGCTATGAACATTGGGGTGCATAGGTTCTTTTGATTGGTGTTTCAGGGCTCTTAGGATATAATCCCAGCAGTGGAATTGCTGGGTCAAAAAGCAGATCCATGTTTAGTTTTCTGAGGAAATTCCACACTGTTTTCCACAGTGGCTGCATTCTCACTGACAGTGCACTAGAGTTCCCTTTTCTCCACATTCCCTCCAACACTTGATTTATGTTGGCCATTCTGACCAGTGTGAGGTGGTATCTCATTGTGGTTTTAATTGGCATCTCTTTGATGGCTAATGATGCTGAGCATCTTTTCATATATCTCTGGGTCTTCTGTATGTCCTCCTTGGAGAAGTGTCTGTTCAAGTCTTTTGCTTATTTTTTAATTGTTTTTTTTTTCTTCTTGGAGTGGAGTCATGTGAGTTCTTTATATATTTTGGAGATTAAATCCTTGTCCGAGGTATCATTGGCAATTATGTTTTCCTAAATAATTGGTTCTCTTTTCATTTTAATGCTGTTTCTTTAGCCATGCAGAAGCTTTTTAATTTGATGAGGTCCCATTTGTTTATTCTTTCCTTTATGTCCCTTGCTTTAGGGGACGTATCAGTGAAGAAGATGTTGCAGTGTGGAATGTCTGAGATTTTCCTGCCAATATTTTCCTTTAGGACTTTTATGGTGTTACAGCTTATATTTAAGTTTTTTTATGCACCTTGAATTTATTTTTGTGTATGGTGTAAGTTGGTGCTCAAGTTTAAATTTTTTTGCATGTGGTTGACCGGATCTCCCAACAACATTTGTGGAAGAGGCTATTTTTGCTCCATTTTATGCTTCTTCCACTTTTGTCAAATATTAATTGACCATAGAGATTTGGGTTTATTTCTGGACTTTCTATTCTGTTCCATTGGTCTATGTACCTGTTTTTATGGCAGTACCAGGCTGTTTTGATTACAGTGGTCTTGTAATACAGTTTGATATCAGGTATTGTGATCCCTCCTGCTTTGTTCTTCTTTCTCAAAATTGCTACAGCTATTTGGGGTCATTTATGATTCCATATAAATTTCTGAAATGTTTGTTCTATGTCTGTGAAATATGTCATGGGTCCTTTAGTAGGGATTGCATCGAATCTATAAATCGCTTTGAACAGTATGGCCATTTTGATTATGTTAATTCTTCCAATCCATGAGCATGGTACATACTTCCATTTGTTTGTGTCTTCCTTAATTTCTTTCTTCAATGTTGTATAGTTTTCTGAGTATAGGTCTTTTACCTCCTTGGTTAGGTTTATTCCTATGTACTTTATTTTTCTTGTTGCTATATCAAATGGGATTTTTTTCCCCTGATTTCTGTTTCTGATGTTTCATTGTTGGTGTACAAAAATGTCTTTGATTTCTGAATATTGACTTTGTATCTGGCTGTTTTGCCAAACTCATGTATTAGGTCAATTAGTTTTTTGGTGGAGTCTATAGGATTTTCTTTGCATATTATCATGTCATCTGCAAACAATGACAGTTTTGTTTCCTCCTTTCCAATATGGATGCCTTTTATTTCCTTTTCTTGTCTGATTGTTGGGTTGCAGACCTCTGGCTAGGACTTCCAGTACCATGTTGAATAAGAATGGTGAAAGCAGGCATCCTTGTCTTGTTCCTGATCTTAGTGGGAAAGCCCCAAGTTTTTGTCCATTGAGTATGATGTTGGCTGTAGGTCTCTCACATATGTCCTTTATTATGTTAGGAATGCTCCCTCTAATCCTACTTTGCTGAGTGTTTTTATTGTAAATAGGTGCTGTACATTATCAAATGCTTTTTCCATATTTATTGATATGATCATGTGATTTTTGTCTTTTGTTTATGTGGTGTATTATGTTTATTAATTTGCGAGTATTGTACCATCCTTGCATCCTTGGAATGAATCCCACTTGATCATGGTGTATGATCTTTTTAATGTATTGCTAGATGTGGTTTGCCAATATTTTGTTGAGGATTTTAGCATCTATGTTCATCAGCGATATTGGCCTGAAGTTTTCTTTCTTTGTTATGTCTTTATCTGGTTGTGGGATTAGGATGATGTTGGCTTCATAAAAACAGTTTGGGAGTCTTCCACCTTCTTGAATTTTTTGAAATAATCTATGGAGGTTGGGGGTTAGCTCTCCCTTAAATGATTTGTAAAATTCTCCTGTGAAACCATCTGGTCCAGGGCCTTTGTGTGTTGGAAGCTTTTTGATTACTGTTTCAATTTCATCAGGTGTTATTGGTCTGTTCATACTTTCTGCTTCTTCTTCATTGAGTTTTGGAAGATTATATGTTTCTAGAAATTTGTCCATTTCACCCAGGTTTTTAAATTTTTTGGCATATAGTTCTTCATAGTAATTTCTTACAATCCTTTGTATTTCTGTGGTATCAGTTGTAATTTTTTCCTCTTTCATTTCTGATTGTGTTTATTTGGGTCCTCTCTCTTTTTTTCTTGATGAGCCTGCTTAAAGACTTGTCAATTTTGTTTATCTTTTCAAAGAACCAGCTCCTAGATTCATTGATTCTTAGAATTGTGCTTTTAGACACTATGTCATTTAATTCTGTTCTGTTCTTTTCTTGGTTATTTCCTTCCTTCTGCTTGCTGTGGGTTGTCTTTGTTGTTGTTCCTCGAGTTCTTGTAGGCATAGTGTTAGGTTGTTTGTTTGAAATGTTTCTATCTTTTTTTTAGGTAGGCCTATATTGCTATGAACTTCCTTCTCAGGACTGTCTTCACTGTGTCTCATAAGTGTTGGATTGTTGTGAGTTCATATTTTTTGTTTGTTTCCAAAAACTTTTTAATTTCTTCCCTAATCTTATTCATGACCCATTCATTCTTTAATGCATGCTATGCAATCTCTAAGAGTTTGAGTGTTTGGGGGATTTTCCTTGATGTTGGTTTCTAGTTTCAGTCCCTTATGGTCAGAGAAAATGCTTGATATTATGTCAGTTTTCTTGAATTTGTTGAGGCTTTGTCTTATCATGTGGTCTGTCTTTGAAAATGTTACATTTTCAAATGTTCATTTAAAAAGACTGTGTATTTTACTTCTTTGGGATGAAAGGCTTTATGTATATACCAGTTAAGTCCATTTCATCCAGGGCATTGTTCAATGCCACAATATCTTTGTTGAAATTTTGTTTGGAAGATCTGTCCGTTTTTGACAATGGGGTGTTAAAATCCCCTACTATAATTGTTTTGCTGTCAATATCTTTCTTGAAATCCTCCAAGATTTTCTTTGTGTATTTGGGTGCTCCTATGTTGGGTGCATATATGTTTACAATGTTTATGTCTTCTTGATGGATTCTCCCCTAGAGTATTATGAAGTGATCTTCTGGGTCTCTTTTTATGGCTCCTTTTTTTTCAGTATTTTTTGTCCAATATGAGTATTGTTGCTACCCTTTTTTTTTTTTTCCCTATTCATTTGCTTGGAATATTTGTTTCTAGCCCTTCACTTTTAGTCTGTGTAGGTCTTTTATTCTGAGGTGTGTCTCCTGTAGACAGTATATGTGTGGGTCATGTTTTCTTATCCATTCCGCTATTCTGTGTCTTTTGATTGGGACATTTAATCCATTTATGTTTAAGGTTATTATTGATAGATATTTATTCATTGACATTTTTCGTACCTGTGTTTCTCTCTCTTTCACTGTTTTTTCCTGTTCTTAAATCAAACCCTTTAGCATCTCTTGCAGAGCTGGTTTGGAGAAGGTATATTCTTTGAGGCTTCTTTTGCTGGGAAGCTCCTTATTTCGCCTTCCATTTTAAGTGAGAGCCTTGCTGGATAAAGTTGTCTTGGTTGCAGGCCTCTGGTTTTCATTACTTGGAATATTTCTTGCCATTTTCTTCTGACTTGGAGCATTTTCATTGAGAAGTCAGCTGCTAGTCTTCTCTGGGGGGTCCCTTGTATGTTACTTCCTGTTTCTCCCTTGCTGCCTTTAAGATTCTTTCTTTATCTTGGAATTTTGCCATTTTAATTATGATGTGTCTCAAAGTGGGCCTCTTTGGGTTCCACTTGATTGGGACTCTCTGTGTTTCCTGGATTTGTGTGAATTTTTCTCTCACCAAGTTAGGGAAGTTTTCCATCATTACTTTTTCAAATAAGTTTTCTATCCCTTGCTGTTCTTCTCCTTCTGGTATCCCTATTATATGGATATTATTATGTTTCATCTTGTCCTGCATTTCCCTTAGCCCCTCTTCATTCTTTCTGAACCTCTTTTCCTTTTCTTGCTCATTCTGGGTGTTTTTTTCTACTTTGTCCTTCAGGTTGCTGATCTGATCCTCTGCCTCATTGAGCCTGCTTGCTTCTACTGTGTTCTTCAGTTCAGAAGTTCTATTCTTCATTTCCTCTTGGCCCTTGTTGATAGTTTCTATTTCCTTTTTCATGTTGATATAGTTTGTAATGAGTTCATTTTAGTTTCCCTGTAGTTTTTGGTAATTTTCTGTGAGCTCATTGAGCTTCCTTGTAACCATTGCTTTGAACTCAATATCTGATAGTTAACTCACCTCTATTTCATTTTGCATTCTTTCTGAGGTTTCCTCTTTTCCTTGCATTTGAGGATTGTTCCTTTGTCTTCCTATTATTTGTGAGGCTCTTCTTGTTAGCCTCTGCTTCTTAAATTGATCTGTTTTGTCTCCCTGGGTTTATGGTATGAACTTCTATGGTAGAAGACCTGTGAGAATCAGTGGTGCAGTCTCCTTGGTCTCTCAAGCTCGCTGGTCTTCGGCTGTTGTTTATTTTGGCTCTGTATATATCTTTGGGTTTTGATGTTGTTGGGTCTTTCTTTGGTGGGTCCTTCCCACCAGCTGGTTAACTGAGGGTCATTCTGTCTGCCATCTCTTGTATTTTGTTGTGCTGGTGAGGGCAGGTTGTGTTGAAGCTGAGTCTCCAGTGTGTACAAGGTTTTGATGGTTCTCTCTTGCTCTTGTTGAGTTGTTTGTTGTCAGTAATTTCTCCACCATATAGTTGTATTTCCAGATAGGTCCTGGGTTGAGTTAGCATGGCTTCCACTCGTTCCTTTGCCTTCTTTTGTTGTTATCTGTTGGTCGTTCCTTTGTTGGTGGATTTCCTCTTCCAGCAGTCATCCTGGTGTTCACTGTTTCCACCTACTAGTGTGATTTTTCAATGTCCTCTACAATGTTTGGTCTCCAATCTGGGGACCTACTGGCTGGGGATCTATTGGCTAGGGTACTACTGACTGTTTGCTCTGTTCCTCAGTAAATTGGCTAGGTGTTTCACCCATGTGCAAAGGGAAGTGGACTCCACTCCCACTTATCTCCCCACCATCTTCTGCTCAGCCGTGTTCCAGATTCTGTCCCAGATGAGAGATACAGGAGGAACAAATCTGAAAATCCTTTGAGAAGTTTTGCTCATCATTTGGGAAATGCAGGCAGCTTTAGCACGGTCATCCAGGCATCCTCAAGGAAGCTAGTGTAACCTTTTAAAATTCTGGATTGTTTCTATGTACCAAAGACCATACATAATAACACAGCAAAATCTTACGTATTCAAAACTTGAATTTTCCATGCATGAACAGTTTGCTGTCACTGCTTCAGACACATTTTTTTCATTTCAGAATTTCAGATTTATCATCGAAGCCCTGACGGCTCACAGTCACATGGCCACCTCTCTCCTCTGGGGAGCAGCCACTGCCTTGAGGCTTATGTGGCTCATATTACCACAGACACATGTACCCATGACCCAACATAGGGTTCTAGTTTTCATGTATTCTCACACTATATAAATATATTGTACATATGTTTCTTCATCTTTTTTCATTCAACACTGCTTTTCATATTTGTTTAATCATATTAATGCAAGTCATTTTAAACTGTTTTACTGTATTTCACTGTATAAATATTATACACTTAACCATTCTCCTATTGATGAATACTTAGGTTCCTTTACTTTTTGGATAATGTTTTAATGGACATCATTGTGCTATTTTCAACTTAATAATGAGAATCTGTTCTAAATAGAGGTTGCACCATATATACTTCTTTTTGTGGAAGCTGTGCATTTCTCTATCCTTGACAGCAAGTAGTATTTTCAGATTTTTATTTATTTATTTGGGCTATATAAAATAATATGTTATTACCTCATTGTTGTTTTAATTCACATGTCTAGAAATACTAGTGAGTTTAAGTATCTCTTCATAAATATAATGGCATTTTTATTTCCTTTTTAAATGCCTATACCTTGTTGCAGTTTTCTTTTATAATTTTTTACTTTTGTATTGATTTTAGTATATACATAAACAATTAATTTTTGAATTTTATACCTTGCAAATATCATCTTCTGGTCTGCTGTTCGTGTTTTAAGCTTGACATATGGTGTCTTTTTTTGGTACGTTAAAAATAGTATAATCAAATTTATGAAGAATTTAATGTATGGTTTGCACTATTTATGTCTTTAAGAAATTCATTTCTATCTCATAGTCATAAATATTTTCCTGGGTGTTTTCTTGCAAGAGTTCAAAAGTTGTAAATTTTTTTTCACCAGCTGATTAATATAGTTTGAATTTATTGTTTTATTTGGTGTGAGGTAGAGATTTGTATTTTAATATTTATGTTGACATTAGCCTAACACCATTTGGTGGTTAAATTTTCTATGTATCACTGAATGTTTTTACAGCAATAACTTTCTCTATAAATACAGACTTAATTACTAGATACAGAAGGTTTCCATTATTTTAAACAAATCATTATTTCAATTGTGATTTATTCTTTAACACATGAAACATTTGAAAGTGTTCTTTATCTTTTATCTGCCTATTTTTGTTAATTTCCAATTTATAACATTATCATCAAAAAACATGTTTTGTAAGATAGTTGTTCTTTAATATTGTTAAAACTCCCTTTGTTGCATAGCTCATGCTCAATTTTTAGGAATGACTTTTGTATGCTTGAAAAAATGAAAGTACTTTTAGTGACATGTAAGTTTTCTTACATGTGCATTAGATCAAGCTTAACATTTTATAAAACTTTGACTCTATCGACCAAATCCATACTCTTACTGAGAATAATTATCTCCTAGCACGTGACAGTAGTAGCAGATAACAAAATAAGCAGGAACATAGAATATTTAAATTTCAGTATAGCAAGCCTGATCTTATGGATGTATCTAAAATTCTCCAATTGACCTTTAGAACAGATTTATTTTTATCAAGATGCAAGTGACATTACAACATGTGTCCATATATAAGGCCGAAATGATGATGTAATATATGTACTGAACAGCAATTTTCATGTGATTTTAGAAGTGAAGTAAAAATTCTACAGTTATAGGAGGGAACAGAATAAAATGGAATATGTATGCCTTTGAAATAAGACAGAATGCTTTGTTTCCGTCCGTCGACCTGGACTAAACAAGTGGCACATTGGGAAGAGGTATGCAGTTAGGATCACTCACAAAATACAAATCTCACCAAGTCACACCTAGACCAGGGATAAAGCAGGCTATTGGAGCTGGAAAGTGAAAGCAGAAGAATTCAACAGCCATGGATCTTCCTGAATATTCTTTATTCAGTAGAGAAGAGAGAGCAGTCCAGAGAACAGATGCAGGAAAGATCAGCAAAAAGGAGACTTATGTAGGCAAGTCTCCTTTATAGGGAAAGTTGTTCAGGATTTGCAGGTTAGAGGGTACACATTTATTGCCCATAGTTTCATTTACACTTAAGTTTCATTTGTCACTGATCCCTCTGGAAACCTAGTTTGTGAATCATACATTCATTCCATTCTTTATGTTTTTGATAAAGCTTAGCAAAGAAATTTCACCTTAACCTATAAAAATGATCCTTTTACAAATACATCTTCTTAATACACAATACATTCTTAATATCTGTGATTTTACTCATGAAAATGGGAGAAAAAACCAAGTGGGAGAGCCAGAAGCCCTCCAAAGGGATTCTCTCTAATGTTACTAGTTCTGCAAAAATGTTATGTAGACTTTGATCCTATGTTTTTGTGTCCATCTTACTCCAATAGGATTATGATATCTTCATGTTGAATTGTTCCTTTAATCATTACAAAATATTTTTCTTTTTCCCTAATAATGCCTTTTGCCTTAACTTCTTATTCATCATTTTCCATCCATTATTTTCAATTTTTGTTATTATGCCTTGGGTGGGTATCTCATTTTTTATATTCAAGGTAAGTTTAGATTTATCTATAGGTTTCTGGTATACATTACTTTTTTCATCCCACATCTTCCTTAGTAGTTTAATTCCCTCTTTCCATAGTGTGTTTTGTAGTGATTATCAATAATTAGTAAATTTTTTATCATTGTTTATTCTGAAAAGGTTTGTACTTCACACTTATTCTTGAATAGTAAATTAGCTAGACATAGACTTTTAGGTTTGTATTTCTTGGCTCTTAGTTCTTTGGTGAAACTATGATTCCAGTCTCTAATGGCTTCTGGCTTTAATTTGAGATATATGTTTTCTCTAATTGTCCTTTCATTGTAAGTAATTTGCTTTTTATCTTTGATAACATTTAAAATGTTTGTCTTTTCCTTCTGTGGTGTTCTGCATACAAAATATGAAATATATGTCAGGAATGATTTTTTTCTATCAATTATTCTAGGGAGTTCAGTCTGAAGTTTTACATTTTTATTAATGTTAATAGAATTCTTTTATTATTTCTTAATATATTTTCTCACCCTGACATTTCTGTTGTTCTTTTTTGGAGCAGACATTTAGATATTTTGAACTTTCTAATTTAATATTTCATGCCTGTTAATATTCATTACATACCTTCCATCATATCTTTCTGGGCTTCATTCTAGATGATTTTCTTGTGTCAGCCCACAGCCCATAAATTATATCTACTGTTTTGTTTAACACTTTTGTTTCATATATCTTTCTAGTATTTTTATTTGTACCTGTCTATCTGCCCATTGTTAATTTTTTCAGGACATCATTGTGTTTCATTATCTTTTAGATTGCTTTAAATTCTTTTAGGTACTTTAAAGATACTACTTTTATTGTCTCATGTTGTTATATTATTTCTTCTATTTTGAATGCTACTTCTATTTCTTGAATTTGTGAACTCTCCACTATGGAAGTGTGTGTGTGTGTGTGTGTGTGTGTGTGTGTGTGTGTGTGTGTTTTGTTTGTGCCTTTTTATTTTAGGCCTAACTTCAGCTGCGGTTGTGTTTTTCTCTACAATCCTATGTACCATAAGTAATAGATGAGTATCTACATGGCTTTTTATTGTTCCCTTCTGCCAGGTCCCAAATGCATCTTTAATCTTAGACCAAAACTTCCACACTCTCCAGTTTATATACTCTAGGATTCCAAATTATAAACATGAGAAAGGTTTGAGGAAAATACCCCTCACCTACCTGCACCCACCCAGAGCCCAGAGCAGTGAGCAAGTTTTGTTCCTGTTGCTATGGGAGTGTATGGAGCTTTTAAATTATCAACATATTGTGGATTTTTAGAGTCATAACTTTATGAAGAATCCAGACTTACATCTGAATGGTTTGAATAGACCTGTACATATGTGTATGCTTCATACTTTTATGAGCATGACACACTTAGTTCCCTATCCCCAGGGCCTGCCCAAGGGCAGTGTTTTTCTAGGTCTAGCAGCATCAGCTAGAGCTAATTACACTAGCATTGAGTTCCCTTTTTATTTTAGCATCTAGGGACTTCCCTTTTCCTCTTTCGTTAAATTTTAATTTTGATTAAATTACTTACTTATGTTTTTCATGTATTTTTATCTAGCCTTTCTAAGTGTTTGTAGCAGAGGAGATGCTCTATATTAAAATATTCCTCCACTTTGCTGAAAATGCTACATCATTTTTCTCTATTCAGTTTTTCCCATACCAGAAATCATGTTTTTAAAACATTTTAAAAATATTTTATTTATATTTAGAGAGAGGAGAAAGGAGGGAGAAAGAAAGGAAGAGAAACATCAGTGTGGTCGCCTCTCATGCACCCTCTATAGTGGACCTGGCCTACAACCCAGGTATGTGCCCCGACTGGGAATTGAACCAGTGACCCTTTGGTTCATAGGCTGGCACTCAATCCATTGAGCCATGCCAGCCAGGGCCAGAAACCATATTTTTATGCATTTTAAGGCCTTAATTTTCTACTTAATATTATAACAGAAAGATTTGCAATGTTATTACAAACTATGATTTCAACTTAATTGCTTACCAAATATCTCCCTGCATGTGTGTACCATAAATTATTAACCTTTTTACTATGTTTTGATGTTTAGATTGTTTGTAAGCTATATACTCTCATAAATAAAACTACAGTGAGCATTGTTGTGCTCCTACTTTTTTCCAGATTATTTCTTGAGGATTGAGTTGAGGACTAAAATTTCTGAGAATTTTCTAAGAATTTTTAAAAGTAGTATTAATGAGATAATTCAGGCATGTGTTTATATGAAAATGTTTATATTGAGCTTTTTAAAATCAATATAAATTTCAAGGAACTTGAAGAGGGCAGTCTGGTAAATATCCTCAGAAGATGTCACTTCCCAACAGGTGGCTTCTTCTACTTTCAGCACCTCTCATGACAGTCATTGTGCAGCCTTTCTTGGCAACCTATTCAATCACTTAATTTTCTAATATTGTTGCTATAAAGATTTTCAAAATATTTAATCTAAATTACCCAGGCTTTTATTGGAGCTATAAATATGTATTCATGCCCTCACACCCATATGTTTAATAATTAACAGATAATTGGTATCTATATAAAAATGTGTAGTTCATGGACCCCTCCAAAATTGTGTTCAAGTTTCTTCACATAAAGAAATGAAAGTCCAAGAAATGAAACAGAAAATGTAGCCCAGAAGTATATCAGAGAACCTCAAAGAGCAATAAATTATCTAGCTGCCCAGCTACAGGCCAAAGCTGGCCGGAGATCAATAGTAGTTACAAAACATTAAGTCTTCTGCCTTAAGGGAAGCAGCTAAAATCTCTACTAGCAATTAAATAGCCCAAAGCAACAATGTGAACCAATTGATCAAAGTTATAGGGAGGCGGATTTTGGCTTACTGTAAGACAAACTTTCTTAAAGTTGGAGTAGTTCAAGCATGCAATGAGGTGTAGAATTCCTAGTATTTAAGGTCCTTCTGAAGAAGTTGGACTATTTCTTGTCAGCATGTTACAGAGGAGATTCTCACATCAGTGGCTGTGAAACATTTTTTAAATAATTTCTTCAGGAAAAAAATCATTTGATGAGAACTGATTATATAAAACAGAGCTGCTTTAGTTGAAGCATGAGCTGATTCTAGCCACATGGCTACCTACCTCCTTATACCCCAACTAGTCTTTACGGCAACATAGAATACAGTTTAAAAATTCTTGGATACACAGCATTGAACCAAATGACCATTAAAATTTCTCACGAGAAATTTAGTAAAATTGTTCTCTCTTTTTTTTTAGTGTGTGTGTGTGCATATTTGTGTGTTGTGGAATGGAGTGAAGGAACTGTTTGATGGAAATTCCATAAAATTTTAGAAGTAATAAAATATACTGCCTGAGTCATAATCTGTATCATCTGGGATTTGTCATTCCAGATGTTGACTCAAAATGACAAGACCAATTGCATGAGCTTCATTTCTGTATGATAACCATTTTTACCATATTTTATATTCATATTCTTGGTACCCTAACCCTGATAAGAAGCATTTAAAAATAGTTAAGTTAGTGACTACTTACTTTTAGCAAAAAATTCATGCACATAGCACAAAAGCTCAAAATATGTAAATGGATATAAAGTAAAAAGTAAGTCTATATCAATTCAATACTGTCCTGAGCTTTCTAGCTCTCCCCTAAACTCAACAATCTTACTAGTTTCTTTTATATTGTGTTTATATTGATATCCTGTACCTTGGGAAGCATATGTATGTTTTCTTATTTCCCCATAGTACTCTATAGGTATTTTGTCATAGAATTTCTAACACAATATTCCTTAACGTATTGTCATGGAGGATACCATGATCTCAAAACACCTCTGAAGTTATCACATTACATAGAAACATGAAATCCTGAAGTGTTCAAAATAGTGACTGTTTAACCACCTTCTGAACAAAACCCCAAGCTGATCAAGGGTGATCATGTAGAATGAACAATTAAATCATTATTTTTAGAAGTCACAGAGATTTGAGGGTTATTTATTATTACAGCATAACCTAGAATATCCTGAGTGTACTGTGTCCCTGAAATAACCTTATATCAGAAGGAAGTTATAGAAAATTAAAATCACAAATTGATAGCTTTTCTTTAAAATTTTAAAATTTTAATTCTAATTTTAGAATTAATTTTAAATTTAATTTAGAATTAATTTTTTGTTTTTAATTTTAGTTCACTACAGCTTCCAGTGAGTGGAAAGAAAAAAAGACAAGAAATCACTTTTCATTCTATCAACTGAAAATACAATATACTAGATTCTAAAATGTTAATGTGACCTCTGATTAATAATAAATAATGAACAAAGTGAATATTTTCGCTGACTGGATTATATCAAAATTTGTACCAAGAATAATAAATTTTTGGCTTAGCTTTGTGTTTAACCATCTGACACGTCCCCTAGAGCAAGGAACATAAAGGAAAGAATAAACAAATGGGATCTTATCAAAATAAAAAGCTTCTTCATGGCTAAACAAAACAGTATTAAAATAAAGGGAGAACCAACTGTATGGGAAATATTTGCCAATGATACCTCAGACAAGGGTTTAATCTCCAAAATATATAAAAAATTCACACAACTCCACTCTAAGAAGATAAGCAACCCAATTAAAAAATGGGCAAAGGACTTGAACAGACACTTCTCCAAGGAGGACATACAGAGGATCCAAAGACACATGAAAAGATGTTCAACTCTCAAAGGTTAAACAAATAAGCTGTTGTCTCTAATAAAACAAAAATAAGTATTTCTACATGTGTAGTGTAATTTGAGAATTTTAGAAAAGCTTTTGCTGTGATTAAATTGAGATTCTTTTGAATAGGATATTCAAGATAATGCTTATCAAGAAGATTCTCTCTGCCCTCTCTTCTCATTTCAGCTCTCTCTGCTTTTTCTTTTCAATACAGGCTTCCCAATTGTTTCCTTCTGTAAGTAAGCCTCAGGACACTTACACTTGGGAGTTTATTGGTCTTTCAGAGAAAATGGATAAAAATCAGAGTAAGATAGTTCTTTTTTTCAATTCCTAAAGTTATTTCTCTCCATTTTCTTTCAGAAAGTTTTTTTATTCTTTATTTTATTGATCATGCTATTACACTTGTCCCATTTTCCCCCTTCACACCCCTCCACCCTGCCCATCCCCTCCCACCATATTCCCCCCTTTAGTTCATGTCCATGTGTCATAAGTTCTTTAGTGTCTACATTTCCAATACTATTCTTACCCCCCCTGTCTATTTTTTACCTATTGTCTATGCTACTTATTCTCTATATCTTTTCCCCCTTTCTCCTCCTCCCACTTCCCTGTTGCTAACCCTCCATTTCATGACTTTTTTTTTTACTGTTCGTATTTTTAATCTTCTTTTTCTTAGGTAAGTCCCTTTAACATTTCATATAATAAGGGCTTAGTGATGATGAACTCCTTTAACTTGACCTTATCTGAGAAGCACTTTATCTGCCCTTCCATTCTATATGAAAGCTTTGCTGGATACAGCAATCTGGGATGTAGGTCCTTGCCTTTCATGACTTGGAATACTTCTTTCCAGCCCCTTCTTACCTGTAAGGTCTCTTTTGAGAAATCAGCTGACAGGCTGATGGGAACTCCTTTGTAGGTTACTGTCTCCTTGTCTCTTGCTGCTTCTAGGATTCTCTCCTTCATTTTTACCTTGGCTAATGTAATTATGATGTACCTTGGTGTGTTCCTCCTTGGGTCCAACCCCTTTGGGACTCTCTGAGCTTCCTGGACTTCCTGGAAGTCTATTTCCCTTGCCAGATTGGGGAAGTTCTCTTTTATTATCTGTTTAAATAAGTTCTCAATTTGTTGCTCTTCCTCTTCCCCTTCTGGTACCCCTATAATTCAAATGTTGGAATATTTAAAGATGTCCTGGAGGTCCCTAAGCCTCTCCTCATT
>PVIA01000212.1:55408-322441 GCA_004024845.1 Tonatia bakeri
TTCATTCTTTTCTGTTTGGTTGTTCCTTTCTTCCTTCTGGTCCACTCCATTGATTTGAGTCCCAGTTTTCTTCCCCTCACTATTGGTTCCCTGTGCGTTTTCCTTCATTTCTCTTATTGTAGCCTGCATTTGTTCATCTAATTTATGTCCAAAGTCAACCAATTCTGTGAGCTTCCTGATCACCAGTGCTTTGAACTGTTCATCTGATAGGTTAGCTATCTCCCGGTCACTTAAAAAAATAGCTCTGGGGCTTTTAATTCTGTTTGAGTCATCTTTTTTATTTTTTGTTTTCCTTTGATCTGGTTGCAGCTTTATGTAAGGGTGGTGGTGCCTTAGGTGTTCACCAGGACAGGGCACCCCAGTCGCTGGGTTGTGATGTTGTATGTGGGGGAAGGGTCTGAGAGGGAACAATGGCACCTGCTTCACTCTCTCCAGGACCTCAGTCCCCCTTGCTGCCTCCCACAAGCAAACTGGGCCCTTCTGGTGCTGGCTCCTGGGCAGGTGGGCTTGTGTACATTCTCAGACTCTGTGGGTTTCCCCAAGGAGCCTCCTGTGAGGCTGAGAGAATCTCCCAGCCTCAACCCCTACAGGTGTTTTCAGTCGATGCTCTTAGGATTTGTTTCCCGGTGGCATTGGGTCCCTGGGTTGTGCAGTCTGTGTTGCTGCCCATTTTCGCTTAGTTTGTCTGCGTGAGAATGTGTGGCTGTGGCTAGCCAGCTGCCTTGTGCCCCTCACTGAGTCGCTCATTGCTTCCATGCCCAGGGTCTGCCACCAGCTGCCTTCTGAGCCCTGCACACCCACATCTGCCAGCCAGCGCTTTTCTCCTGCCAGGGCCCCTCGACCCCTCTCCATAGGCCTCCGACTCTGCCCCTCCTTACCAGCGTGGACGTACGGTAGTCCAACTTTCGTTCAGTTTATTTCTCTCTGTTCTGGTTGTTTTTTGTTTCTCAATTTTTGTTGTCCTTAGTTTTGGTTGCGTGAGGAGGCACAGTGCGACTACCTATGCCTCCATCTTGGCCAAGATTGCCCTTTCAGAAAGTTTTTAAATGAAATCATTTATTGTTATTCTATTACAGTTGTCCCAACTTTTCCCTCTTTGAACTCCTCAAACCATCCCAACCCCACTTCCCACAGTCAATGCCCACACTGTTGTCTATGTCTTTGGGTAATTCATACATATTCTTTGTTTAGTTCTTCCCCTTCTTTCCACCATTATCCCCCTCTTCCCACCCCTCCAGTCACTATCAGTCTGTTCCATGTTTCCATGACTGTGGTTCTATTTTGTTCATTAGTTTATTTTGTTCATTAGATTCCTCTTATAGGTGAGAACACATGGTGTTTGTCTTTCACCAACTGGCTTATTTCACTTGGCAGAATATTCTCCAGTTCTATCCATGCTGTCATAAAAGGTAAGAATTCCTTCTTTCTTTCTGCTGTGTGGTATTCCATGTTATTTCTCTTTATCAGTGTCTCACTTTTATCCTGCCAAATGTTTCTGTTTATTTCTTCATTATCTAATACCATCCTGATGTTTCTATTTGTTTGTACTAAAGATTTCTGAAATCTATACATTTAAATAGTTAAAGCTTCTATATAGTGATTTCTTCCTGCTTTCCCCAAAACCTTGATTGAAAGTGCCACTTTCTTCCTCCCACAGAGAGTCAGAAGATATCATGTACTCTGTCTCCCTTTACTAAATCATTTTATTTTAAGATAAATTCTGATGCTAAAGCTGAAACATAACATGACTCAAAGGGTTATATGCAAAAATATGTTGGGCTGAAAAAAAAACTAGCAAGAATGTGATATCCATGTAAGCCAGTTTAAAAAAAGAAAGGAGAATTCTGAAGCCAACTCAGAAATAAAAACAGGTAAGAGAAGGGGGTGGGGGAGAAGAAGAGGGCAGGGATAGGAAAGAGGAGAATATGCAAACAAGGAAAATGAGAGTACAGATATTTCAACTGGATATTGGGGAAATGGAAAAGATTGAAGATAAGGCCAAGAAATGAACTTCTATCTATTCCAGACATTTGGAACTTAGTGAAAGAAATAAGGGATAAAGGATACTCTGAGAAGGGCATGAAGGTTGTCCCAAAATAATTTTGTGTGCAGTATATTTCTGTTTGTAGTTAGCTATATGTTTGAGAGTTTAAATACTTAAAATACCTTTATACCACAGTTAATTCTTCACTTACTATGAGTTGATAGTTTTAGTACCTTCAGTCACTTGGAAAAAATACAAAAGGAATAAAGTCTCAACTAAGAGGTCTTGATGGAATAATAGTCATCACTAGAGAAGATACCCACAGATTGTGAGTGGTCATAGGCAGGTGCTTTGGCATCATGTGAACCCTGCAGTGTCAGTAACTCTCAGGATGTTGTAAGGTTTAAACAGAATCACAGATGTGAATACTTATTGCACAGTGCCTGGCACATACTAGGAACTCAGTATCCTTTTCCAAAGAGGCCCATCATCATGTTAAGTCAAGAAAGCAGTGTGGGGACAACAGTGACTGTATTGGGATCTGTCACATAAGTCAGTCAGCTCTCTAAGACATTCCTGCATGCGGAACATTGAGGAAAGAGCTGCATTATAGTGCAGTGAAGGATTGACACTGTTATTTGGTAAAGTCTACCACATGCTATATTGTACTTGACATTTTAATCCTCAGGCATTTCCATCTGTTGGACATTACACCTGTTGTATAGTATATAGAGAAATATACTGTATATATAGAAATTAATACTGAGCTTCAGAGAGTTTGGGTAATTTGCCCAAGATTTCTTCTGGTAAATTTCCACTTGAACTCTGACTTAAAGCTGGGTCTGTGTTCCAGGTTTAAACTGTTTTTCATCACACCATGCATCTATTTTATGTGGAATAATGATAGCAGTGATAAAATTACCAAAGAAGGCAACATTTTATTCTGTCTATTTACTAAGTCATTATTGGGGAATTACATTTCCATCCAAAACTTCATATTAAAAATTATTTTTTAAGGTCCCTAGAAATTTTGGAAAATTTGTATTTAGTATGCAATGTGAATGGCTTCTAGTTTTACTTAAACTTACAAATCAATGTTTTTTATGGAGATAGTTTTTTTAAATGCTCACCCAAGGATATGGTTTTACTGACTTTAGAGAGAGAGGAAGGGAAGGGGAAGAGAGGAGAGGAAAGAGAAACATCAATTGGCTGCATCCCATATGCACCCCAACCAGGGATCAGACCTGCAACCTAAGTATATGGCCTGACCAGGATGGAACCCACAGTCTTTTTGTGTATGGGATGACTTTCCAATGAATTGAGCCACCTGACCAAGGAAGATTTTTTTTTGTTTGTTTTTTGTTTTTTGCAACAAGTTTTGCTATGATCTTCAAACCTTGGAAAGAATTGCTTTTTGAATAGAAACTGACTACCATAAACATTTTCACACAGTTTTTGGAAAAACATAGACAAGCAGACTTCTTTAGGAACTTCTGCACCGAAATGCTGTTTTAGCAGCTTGGAGCTGGCTCCTTCTCCATCCCCAGCAGGGTTGAGGTCAGGGATTCAATTCTGCATAGATCTGTGCAATTTATAATGTGCTTCAAGTTCACAGTTTCAGAGATTACTACATCTGAAAAGGACTTTATAGATGACTTATTCTGGCTAAAACACCCAGAAAATAGACTCAGAGGTGGACCTTCTTGCTGAAAGCTAGGCAGCTTGTTAAAATAGAACAAAATGAACTACACTTGACCCTTATAAAATGTAGGGTTAGAGGCACCAACCCCTGAGCAGTCAAAATCCATGTATGACTTTTGACACCTCAAAAATGTAACTACTAATAGCCTGCTATTGAGCAGAAGCCTCACCAATAACATCAACCATAGATTAACACGTATTTTGTATGGTATTTGCACTATATACTGTATTCTTACAATAAAGTAAGTTAGAGAATAGAAGATGTTACTAAGCAAATCATTGGGAAGAGAAAATACATTTACAGTACTATACTGTGTCAATACCACACATTTATATCCTTTGTTTATGGGATGAATGATCTCTGTCAGAACCTATATCAGTATTGCCTTACGCAATACAAAATACTGTAGGTGTTATATGTATTACTAACACTGGACGTCAAAAATAAAAAGATAATGTGAGAAAGAAATTCATATTTATTGACAGGTGTAATGGTTCTTGCATTAATAATGAAGAAGCAGCAACATGATTGCTTTATAAGAGCCAAATGTAATTGATATGATTGCTTCATGTAAGGGAATCTCCAAAAAACTTTTTCAGTATATTTATTTAAAAAAAAGTGCATGTAAGTAGACCTGCACAGTTCAAAAATGTGTTGCTAAAAGGTCAGTTGTATATTGTATTAGCATATAAACGGTAATTTTTTTTACCAGTTCAAAAAACATATGCCTCCTTATGTTCATAGTGGTGCTATTTACAATAGCCAAATGTGAAGAAGCAGCCAAAGTGCCCATCAGTAAATGAGTGGGTCAAAAAAAAAAAAGAAAGAAAAAAAGAAAGAAAATGTAGCACATTACTAAATAGCAGAAAGAAAGAAGAAACTCCTACATTTTGTGACAGCATGGATGGAACTGGAGAATATTCTGCTAAGTATAATAAGCCAGTTGGTGAAAGAAAAATACCATATGTTCTCACCTATAAGTGGAATCTAATGAACAAAATAAACTAACAAACAAAACAGAACCACAAGCATGGAAACATGGAACAGACTGAAACTGACCCAGAGGGCAGGGGAGGGGAACAATCATGGAACAAAGAGGAAGGGACTAGACAGACAAAGAACATGTATGAATGACTCATAGACTGTTGGGGACTGTCCTGCCTGGTCTCAGGAAGCTATAATTCCCAATGACTTAGGCTGAGTGAGAGACCTCTGGACCAGGAGCCACTAAGGATATAAAAACTTATTTCCCTGGCATGAACGCTGCCTGTTCAAATGCCTGGCCCCCTTTTACATGATCGGCAGTCAATGACAGGTAACAATTCTCTAGGAAAGAGAATGACCTAAGACAGATGTGATCATGTGGGAATGCCACAGGGAAGAGACTCACAGGGCTGTGGGAATGAAGGGGTGATCGACATCAACCCCTGCCCCCTTGGCTTTGTCAAAGCCTGAGTCTTTGTTCTTAGATGTGAGAAATCCAAGTCTCCTGGCTGCCTCTGTCTTCTGCCCTTCTCAGAGCTGCGGAAACAGCAAATAGCTAAAGGGTGAAGCCCAGACCAGAGATGGCGGACCCTCAGACCCTCGGGGTAATCAGGCTTGGGACATAGAATATGCAAGATCCTGTGAGATCTATTTGCTGGAGGATGTTATTAACTTGGAATTTGAAGACACAGGCAGGAAACGAAACTAGGCTTTTAGGTCCTGTAATCTTTTAAGTGACAAACACAAACTCTCTGCCCAGAATCACAGCAGGAGTTCTGTTAGCATCTTTGTAAGTCACCTGTCACCTTTGATCCTTTCTGCCAGACTGTGAATCCACAAACTGAGTCTGCTTTCTTAATAAAAAGCCTTCTAAGGAGGCACTCAGGGCACCCCCTACTAGAGGGGGTGGCCACAGTGCCCTCGAGGAAAGGGTGGCCAAGGCACTTTCCACTAGAGAAAGTGACCATGCTATCTCTATTCCCCCACAGAATCACGGTTGTCCCTGTGCATGTATTTCTTGTGTTTTGATGAGCATCCGCAGCAGGGATGGATACTGCTGGACGGTATCCCCTACAACAGACATGGACAACAGTGTGGGGATTAACTGTGGGAGGAGGGGATGGGATGGGTGAAGGAGGGACAAGGGGGGAAATTGAGGTAACTGTAATAACAAAAATAAAAATGATTAAGAAGGAAATACAAAAAGAAAAAGAAGTGAAAAATATAAAAAGATGGAGAGAAAGGATTATCTGAACTATAATTCTCATGAAGAAATTTGTTTAATTCTGACATGATCAATAACCACTACTGTATTTTCACTTTGAGGGAGAGGCTAAAGATTCAATAACTTAGAGTGAGCAAAAGTACACTTTCAAAATGCCAACGTGTGTTCACAGGCATTGATAATTCATGCAGGTCTTCTTGTGAGGATGTCTGAACCATAGTCTTGGATCGGCAAGAGTCCATTAGAATGAAATCAAATATTCAAGTCAGAATGTATAAAAGTCTGATTTCATAAATACAATGAAGGGATCCAGAACATGTTTCCTTTAGATTACACATCTCTCTGATAAATGTAAAGTAAGATTTTTTAAATAAAAGATATTTACCATTATTTCTAGAAATAGTACTGTGTTTCAAGTTCCATTCATTATATGGATATATGCTGCCTTGAATGTCTGGGGTGATTATAGTGGAAGAAACACTAGGCTGAGAATCAGAATCCCTAGGATCCACTTGAGTGTATTCACTTACTAGGCTTGTGGGTAAATCACTTTCCCTAAAGAGGACCTCAACTTTCTGTCTTCAAAATCAACAGAGGGGAATCTCTGGGGTTATTTATGTACAGTATCATGTCATCTGCAAACAAATACAGTTTTACTTCTTCCTTTCAATTTGAAAGCTTTTTATTTCTTTTTCTTGTCTGATTTCTGTGGCTAGGACTTCTACTACTATGTTGAATAAGAGAAATGAAAGCAGGTATCCCCATCTTGTTCCCAATCCTAAGGGGATGCCTGTATTTTTTTCCTGTTGAGTATGATGCTGGCAGTGTGATTATCATATATGGCCTTTATTATGTTTAGGAATGTTCCCTCTGTTCCCACTTTGCTGAGAGTTTTTGTGATAAACAGGTGCTGCATTTTATCAAATGCTTTATCTGTATCTATTGATATGACCATGTGGCTTTTGTCTTTCATTTTGTTTATGTGATGAGTCACATTTATTGATCTGACAATGCATTCCCAGAATAAATCCCACTTGATCATGATGTATGATCTTTTTGATGCACATCTGTACTCGGTTTGCTAATATTTTGTTGAGGATTTTATGTCTATGCTCATCAGGGATATCGACCTATACTTTACTTTTATTTTTTTTTTACTTTTTAAAATATATTTTATTGATTATGCTACTACAGTTGTCCCATTTTCTTACCTTTATTCCCCTCCACCCTGCACACCCTCTCCTACCTGCATTCCCCCTACCCTTACTTAATATCCATGGGTTGTACATAGAAGTTCTTTGACTTCTCCATTTCCTATACTATTCTTAACTTCCCCCTGTCTATTTTGTACCTACCATTTATGCCACTTATTCCTTGTACAATTTCCCCCATTCCCTCATCTCCTTCCCCACTGATAACCCTTCATGTGATTTCCACTTACGTGATTCTGTTCTTGTTCTAATTGTTTGCTTAGTTCATTTTTGTTTTCATTTATTTTTAGGTTTGGTTGTTGGTAGTTGTGAATTTGATGTTATTTTACTAATCATACTTTTTATCTATTTCTTAGATAAGTCTCTTTAACATTTCATATAATAAGGGATTGGTGATGATGAACTCCTTTAACTTGACCTTATCTGGGAAGCACTTTATCTGCCCTTCCATTCTAAATGAAAGCTTTGCTGGATAGTGTAATCTTGGATGTAGGTCCTTGCCTTTCATGAATTGGAATACTTCTTTCCAGCCCCTTCTTGCCTGCAAGGTTTCTTTTCAGAAATCAGCTGATAGTCTTATTGGAACTCCTACATAGGTAACTGACTCCTTTTCTCTTGCTGCTTTAAAGATTCTCTCCTTATCTTTAATCTTTACTAATATAATTATGATGTGCCTGGGTGTGTGCTTCCTTGGATCCAACTTCTTGGGGACTCTGAGCTTCCTGGATTTCCTAGAAGTGTATTTCCTTTGCCAAACTGGGGAAGTTCTCATTCATTATGTTTTAAAATAAGTTTTCAATGTCTTGCTCTTCCTCTTTTCCTTCTGGCACATCTAAGATTTGGATGTTGGAACATTTAAAGTTGTTAAACTTCTCACTTTTTTGAATTCTTGTTTCTTCATTCTGTTCTGTTTCAATGTTTATTCTTCCTTTTGCTTCAAACTATTGATTTGAGTCCCGGTTTCCTTCCCTTCACTGTTGGCTCCCTGTACATTTTCCTTTATTTCAGTTTCCATAGTATTGTGACTTCACTTTTTCCTGTATTTTGTGACTATTTTCAACCATTTCTGTGAGCATCCTGATTACCAGTGTTTTGAGCTGTGCATCTGATAGGTTGGCTGTCTTCCTTGCTAGGTTGTATTTTTTCTGGAGCTTTGACCTGTTCTTTCATTTGAGCCTTTTTTTTTTTGGTCTTGGTGCACCTGTTACATATTAAGGGGTGGAGCCCTGGGTATTCACCAGGGTGGGGGAACCCAGGTTACTGCGTTTTGATGCTGTATGTGAGGGAGGGGTCCGAGAGGGAACAATGCCACTTGTTCAGCTCTCTGCATGCTTTCAGGCACTTCCCGTGCTACCCACAAGCAAATTGGGACCTTCTGGTACTGATTCCAGAGTGGGTGGGTTTGTGTACATTCTAGGATCTTGTGAATTTCTCCAACGAACTCTCCTGTGAGGCTGGGAGTATCTCCTGCCACCTCAATCTGCATAGGTGTTTTCAGTCAGAGGTTTTGAGGCTTTATTTTCCTTCACTGGAACCCTGGGTTGCCAGGTTTATCTCGCTCCCCAGTTGTTCCTGCCAGCTTATCTGCACACAAATGTGGAACCACCTGCTCCACCAGCCTCTGCCTCACCTGGTCTGCCAACTGCCTCCTTGCTATAAGTCCTCACCACCCAGCTGCCCATCTCCGTCCCTCCTACTGGTCTGGATGAATGTTTCTTCTTTGACTCCTTGGTTGTGAGACTTTTATACAGTTAGGTTTTCTGTCCCTTCTGGTTGTTTTTGTTTTTAAATTTGTTGTTGTCCTTCTTTTGGTTGTGTGAGTAGGCACAGTGTATCTACCTAGGCCTCTATCTTGGCCTTTTTTTTTTTTTTTGTAGCGTCTTTGCTTTTGGAATTAGGATAATGCTGGCCTCATTAAATGAGCTTGGGAGCCTTCCCTCTTCTTGAATGTTATGAAATAGTTTGAGAAAGGGAGGTGTTAATTCTCAGAATGTTTGGTAAAATTCACCTATGAAGCCATCTGGTCCAGGAATTTTGTTTGTTGATATTTTTTATTACTACTTTAGTTTCACTAGGTGTAATCTGTCTATTCAGATTCTCTAATTCTTCCTGATTTAGTTTTGGAAAATTGTATGTTCTAGGAATTTACCTACTTCATTCAGGTTATCCAGTTTGTTGACACCTAGTGTTTCATATTTTCATACAATCCTTTCTATTTCTTTGGTGTCAGTTGTTATTTCTCCTATTTTATTTCTGATTTTAGTTATTTGGGCCCTCTCTGTTTTTTTTCTTGATGAGTCTGGTTAAAGGTTTGTCAATTTTATTTATCTTTTCCAAGAACAAGCTCTTGGATTCATTAATCTTTTATAGCATTTTTGAGACTCTATTTCATTTGTTTTTGCTCTGATCTTTATTATTCCTTTCTTTTACTCACTTTGGGCTTGATTTACTATTCTTTATCAAGTTCCTTTAAGTGTAAAGTTACATTGTTTATTTGAGGTTTTTTTCTTGTTTTTTGAGATAGGCCTCTAATGCTATGAATTTCTCTCTTTGAGTTGTTTTCCCTGTGTCCCACAGTTTTTGGATTGTTGCATTCTCATTTTATTTTATTTTTTTTATTGTTGTTCAGGTACAGTTGTCATTTTAACTTGTTTCAAGGTATCTTTTGATTTTTTCTCAATCTCATTGTTGACCCATTCTTTGTTTAATAATATGATATTTAACTTCCATGTGTTTGTGTGTTTTTTAGTGTTCTTTTTGTTATTGATTTCTAATTTCATAGTACTGTGGTCAGAGAAGTTGCTTGACATGATTTCAATATGCTTAAATTTATCAAGACTTGTTTTGTGTCCTAACGTGTGGTCTGTCCTAGAAAATGTTCTATGTGCACTTGAAAATTATGTATATTCTGCTGCTTTGGGGTGAAATGCTCTGAAGATATCAATTAATTTCATTTGATCTAGTGTGTCATTTAAGGCTGTTGTCTCCTTGTTGACTTTTTTGTCTGGCAGATCGATCCACTGAAGTCAGTGGAGTGTTAAAATCCCTGAATATAACTGTATTTCTGTTGATCTCTCCCTTTATGCCCATCAAGATTTGCTTTACTTGTCTAGGTGCTCCTATGTTGGGTGCATAAATATTTACTGGGTTATATTCTCTTGTTGGATTGTTATCTTTACTCTTATTAGTGTCCTTGTTTCTCTTACTATATAGCCTTCAGTGAATTCAGCAAAGTAGCAGGATACAAAATTAATATCCAGAGATCAGTTGCATTTTTATGTGCCAATAATGAGCAGAGGGAAATTAAGAAAACGACCCTATTCACAATTGCTTCAAAAAGAACAAAATACATAGGAAGAAATCTAAATAAGGATGTAAAAGATCTGTACTCAGAAAATTATAAGACACTGAAGAAAGAAATTGAAGAAAATACAAATAAGTGGAAACATATACCATGTTCATAAATAGGATGAATTAACATCATTAAAATGTCCATACAACCCAAAGCAATCTGTAGATTCAACACAATTCCTATCAAAATTCCAATGGTGTTTTCACAGAACTAGAACAAATATTACAAAGATTTATATAGAACCACAAGAGACCCAATAGCAACAGTGATCCTGAGAAAGAAGAACAAATTTGAAGAATCATGCTACCTGATATGAAACTATACTACAAGGCCATAGTAATCAAAACAGTCTGGTACTGTCATAAAAACAGACAAATAGATCAATGGAACAGAATAGAGAGCCCAGAAATAAACCCAGATCCTTAAACTAATATTTGGCAAAGGAAGCAAACACATATAATAGGCTAAAGATTGTTTATTCAATAAATGGTTTTAGAAAAATTGAACAGACATATGCAGAAAAAATGAAACTAGACCACCTTCTTACACCCCACATAAGAATAAATTCAAAATAGATTGAAGACCCAAATGTTAGACCCAAAACCCACAAAATTTGTAGAAGAAAACATAGGCAAGAAAAGTCTTGGATGTTGCTTGTAGCAATATTTTATCAGATTTATGTCCCCAGGCAAGGGAAATAAAAGAAAAAATAAATAATGACACTACATCAAACTAAGAAGTTCTTGCAGAGCAAAGGAAATCATCAGCAAAATAAAAAGACAGTTCACAGAATGAAAGAACTTATTTGCTGAAATATCTGATAATGGGTTAATATCCAAAATTTATAAAGAATTTATAGAATTCAACACCACAAAAACAAACAACCCAATTAAAAAATGAGTAAAAGACCTGAATAGACACTTCTCCAAAGAGAACACTCGGCCAATAGATACATGAAAAAATGCTCAACATCGTTAGTCATCAAATGCAAAATAAAATCACCATGACATACTACCGCACATCTGTCAGAATGGCTATCACCAATAAATGAACAAATAACAAGTGCTGGCAAGGGTGTGGGGAAAGGGAAACACTTATGCACTGTTGATGGGAATGCTGAATGTTGCAGCCACTGTAGAAAGCAGTATGGAGGTATGTCAAACAGTTGAAAATGGATCTACTTTTTGATCCAGTGATCCCACTCTTGGGAATATATCCAAAGGGAAACCAAACCCTAATTCAAAAGAACATAAGCACCCCTATGTTCATTGCAGCATTATTTACAATCACCAAGATATGGAACCTGTCCAAATGTCCATCCATAGATGAGTGGATAAAACAACTATGGGACTTTTACATCATGGAATACTACTTGGCCTTAAAAAAGAGAAAGTTTTACCTTTTCCAACAGTATGAATGCACATGGAGAATATTATGCTAAGTAAAATAAGCCAGTCAGAAAAAGACAAATACTATATATTTAACTCATACGTAGAATCTAATGAACATAGTAAACTAACAAGCAAAATAGAGACAGACTTATAAATAAAGAGCAGGATGACAGCTATGGGGGTAAGAGGTTAGGGGGGTGGAGGAATTAATCAAAAAGGAAAAAGACTCATAGACATGGACAACAGTGTGGTGATTTGGGGGGAGGGTGGTTTAAGGGTGCTAAATGGGAAAAATACAATGAATTTTAAAAAATCAACAGAGGGTATGAGGCATGATCCTTAAGTTGTAAGGAGAGAAACATATAAACTTGGGAATTCATTTATTTGTCATATAATTAAACCTCAGGGGTAGTGCTGGCTTTAGGCAAAGCAGAACACAGGAGTTCTGTCACCTGGGTTGGGTGCCATTCTCAGAAAGGTGTTTTGTGGCACTTTTAGGCTCAGTTTAATATTCTTAGTATTCTGATGGATGAAGTTGCCTCCTACTTGAGCATTCTCAGGAGAACACTGAACAGAGTATTTGGGATTTTGTTTGCTATGCCTTGACTCATACACTGTTTCTAACCAGTTACTATGGCAAGAGAGACTGAATAAAATAATCAAATTGACCGGCTGTTTTTCCTACTCTAGCCAATAGTAGGGCTAATTCCTCCTGAATCATGGACAATGGAGGAATTGTGGTGCTTTTAGGCAGATCTGAGACCCAAAAAAGAGAAAATAGATGTTGGGAAAGCAAAGCAAAGAATTCCATCACAAATGACTAATCATTTTCTTTAAAAGCCCTTCAAATTGTGTTATAAGTGAGCTAATATTAAATAAGATGTTGTTTAAAAAATCCAACATATAAGACCTATAGAACTATTCTTTTTAAAGTTGGGAACTTTCCTGCTGCACTTGCCTTTGTCACCCATGGTAGTTTCTGAGTGACTCTTCTAGAACTAAAAGGAGAAGAATTTGAAAGCCACCAAACCAGATGATCTCTTAGGACATGTCTAAATGGAACATTTTATTAGTATGTCTCTTCTTGGCTAGGTCCTAAGCTCCCTGTGGGAAAGCATTCGGGTTTTGCTCTCCAGCTCCTATTGGTTTTGTCCTGTGGTCTGAATATATACTCACAAAAGTACCAGTTGTGTGAATGGGAATATACTCATTTTTCCACATAAGGTCCTAAATTCTTTCCAGTTTAATCTGCCCCTCTTTGACACCTTCCACCCTCTCCCCAAACAGGCACAGATTGCTCTTCACTGGGGTGGAAACTGCTCCTTATCAGGCTCCTTGCTCTATAGAGGTTCTGTTTTTGCAAATGGTCAAGACATTCAATCTCTTTACAGAGATGCTCCGTTCCATTTTAGCACAATGTGGAATGAAGACTAGGGAGAGTTTTAGCCAAATCCAGTGCTTGAGATAGCAATAAAAGTTAGCTTCCCAAGCATTCAACAGCCTTGTGAAACTGCAACTCTCCACCAAACACGTGCAATGATGTCCTCTCCTCATCCCACCGCTCAGATTTAATACTGCATTTGCTGCTAATAATGCCCATTTTTAATGATACTGATGGTTTTGATTTTTTCAAAACCTTTTGGGATATTTTATTGTTTAACCAACATGAACCACTTGTTCTTAAATGTTCTAATCAAGTGAGGTTCAGCTTTAGTTCTGTATGAGCTATAGGCTATAAACATTTCACACTGTAGTGCACGGTGAGGAGGGAAAGACAAGTGCATCCACATAGCTCTCATGGTGGTATTAGACTTTTTTGCCATAATTCCATAAATAAACACATGTTTTATGTATTTTATGTATTTCAATACAACGTAGAAATCATTGTCATTCTTTTGAGTCTAAAGACAAGGTAGTCCAACAATTGTGAAAGGAGGTGACTGTTTTCATATATGTAATAGGTACCCTTGTGTCGGCTGTGCTCTCAGACAACAAAACTATGGCACATCTCTGTGACTCCGTGTGCCACCTGTGCCAGCTATGCATTGATTGTATTAGGTATTGAGAAAAAAAAACATGATATTTTTTCCTCTTCTTAATATTGAAGAGCTCATAGTTCAGTAAAGGAGGAAAAAAATAGAGCTGCATCTTGGTATGTTTTCTTGGTTTCATGTGTATCTATTACTAAGTTGAGCTTTGGAATCATGTTCTTATTCATTGAGAAAAGCTTGAAGAAACTTACTAATAGAAATGAATTTCTGTGTAAGGTGCTAACTGCAGGTCTGTTGAGATCATGGTGTCCTTAGTGGTAATCCCCTAAAGAATATTATTTTCAGGCTTCTATGACATGAATAACTTTGCGTCTCCTTTATAACAGAACCATTTTCTTCTCACATTCAATGAAAAGCGTGCAACAGATACTTTTCATTTTTTATATATATGTTTATATTATTCTTTTTTTAAGATTTTATTTATTTATTTTTAGAGAGGGAAGGGAGGGAGAAAGAGAGAGAGAGAGAGAGAGAGAGAGAGAAACATCAATGTGCGGTTGCTGGGGGCCATGGTCTGCAATCTAGGCATGTACCCTGACTGGGAATCGAACCTGCGATGCCTGGTTCACAGCCCACGCTCAATCCACTGAGCTACGCCAGCCAGGGCTTCATTTTTTTTTAGCTATCTGGAAGCTCAGAATCAAATTCACCTTAATGACAATACAGTACATTTGAATATTTCTTTATAATTTGTTAATTTTAGTCTACTTGAATTTTCTCTGATTCTGGATTTTTTGATATTTTTACTTTTTATAGTGTTGACTATATCACTTGTGGGCCACTTTAAATATTTTGTTGGATTAGGATGATTCTCTGTAGAGAAATGCACAAGTATTAGTTTGTGTCTTCATCATTTAACACTTACGCAAACACTTGTGTCAGGAGAGCTCTGCTTTGTGTTACTCCTTTCTGTTGAAAGGATATAATGGAATAACATTTTAGGTTAAGTTGAGATTGAAGTAGTGCCTAAGGCAAGAGGGGTTATCCTTGAAAATCCTGTAGGGAGATACCACATTGGAAACAAACTAACAGTTCTCAATAAATACAACACAGTTACAGTTTCCGCCAGAATAACTATTGTACACATAGCTATTTCTTTGGTAAAACATCATGTAAAGTAGTTGGTTTGTGTTAGTGACCATGTTGTGACTATAGATATAACCTTTAAACACAGAAATAACATGCAACAGTTGATGTGCTCAAGGATTAAGAGGCAGACCTAGCTCACGTTGTATTCTCACTCCAGAATGTTCACAATTTAAACTGATCTCTTCCTATTCCTTCACTGCCTTTGTTCCTTTTTGTTATTCACTGCTGTGTAGCACTAAGCCAGATTCAAGGGCAGGGAGATTCAGTTTCAGCCTCAGTTGGAAGAGTGTCAGGGATTTGCCACCACCCTTAATTTATCACATTTCACTTTTCTATTCTCCTGCTTCCTTTCCTCCTTTTCTCTTCAAACATCATGGCTTCCAACATCATTTATTTTCACTAATTATTTGAGATACATTATACTGGACCAGTTGGCTATACATTATGTCTAGAAATCTCTCTAGGCAAATTCAAGGGTTCATTAGGCAAACTTTATTTTCTGTGTATAACAGGCAACCAGGTTGCCAACCTTTTGCTGCTGCATAACAATGACTCCCTTTTCTTTGGAATACAATAGTATTTTCCTCATTGCATGTTAGCTGTCACCATCAGACTCCTGAGAATCATTCCAGTTTCTACAAGCCAAGGCTCTATGTTTTATATTTTTATTATGTAACCAACTTTCAGGTACTGGATCCTGTTCCATTTAATTATGACCATGTAACAATTCACCCAAAAACTTAGTTGTTGAAACAAAATTTTAATATTTCTCACAATTTTGTGGAGCAGGAATTCTAGGAGGGGTTGGTCAGGCAGACCATGTCAAAACCACAGGGTGTCAGCTTCCAAGGTGACCCCTTCACTCACAACCTGTTGCCTCAGCTGGAATGTCTGGCAGTTGATTCTGGCTTTGACCGGGAATTCAACTGGGGCTGCTGATGAATGTCCCGTGTAGTGTGTGTCCAGGTGGCTTGTGATTCTCAGAGTGTTGATTCCTAGAGAAAGCATCCCAATACCAGATATATTTGTTTCCTGGGGCTATTGTAACAAATTTCCACAAACTGGGTGGTTTAAAACAGCAGAAAATTCATACTTTCACAGCTTTAGCAGCAAGATGTCTAAAATGAAAGTGTTAGAGAGGCCACGCTTCCTCTGAAGGCTCCAGGGAAGAATTCTTCCTTTCCTCCTCCTAACTTCTGGTGGTTTCTGGCTATCCGTGGCATTCTCTGAATCAGTCCAATTTCTCCCCCTGTCTTCACAAGGCCATCTTCCCTCAATGTGTTTCTTCATGTCTGTCTCCTGATACCTCTCTCCAGCAATATAATTAGGATAGCAGTGTTTGAATTCAGTTTTCACACCAATACAGAATAAACCTCATCTTAATTTCAACTGCAAAGACTCTCTTTCCAAATAAAGTCACATTCACAGAAACCAGGGGTTAGGACTTCAGCAAATTTTGGTGGGGACACCATTTAGTCCACAATGCTAAGTGTTCCAGAAGGCTTGGGCTGAGGCAGTAAGACTTAAAAATATAGGTATCTACCTTCAGAAGTCCTAAAATGTTACTTCTGCTGCATTCTGTTGCCAGTTCAAACTCACAGGTAGAAAAATTAGACTTCATGTCTCAGTGGGAGGAGCATCAAGGGTTTGCCACTATCTTTAATGTATCATGCTCTCCTTTTCTCTTCTCCCACTCTATCCCACTTATTACCTGCCATGCATACTTTAAGTTAAATGTGCTTGTTATGTAACTCCACTAAATGACTGATGGAACATTCGGAAAATATAACTTTGTTTTATAGTACTTCATATGATTTTAATCATAATTATCCTGAGAGAGTGTTGGGTATATTTCTGTATACTCTGTGTGTGTGAGGGGGTCGGGGGAGAAAAAGGTACAGGGGGAAAGGTGGGGTAGGGAAAGAGATTTTTGTGATTAAAGCATTACAATGAATAGCTTGTGAGGTATCTTTCCAGAGACCCCCATGATTGATGCAATGTTTTCTCACCAAACACTAAGCATAAGAACTCTTTCTACTCTTAGAAGTTTATCTTCACCTTGCTTAGAATAGCCTAGCAGTCAGGCAGATACTGAATAGTTATTAGAGCTCCCATTTAGGAGATCAAGGGACAGAGTCAAGAGACAGAGCAAGGAAAGGAATCATGTTCAGTTTCTCAAAGACCGTCAGGAGAGAATCACAAGACTGCATCCATTTGTATTCTGATACCTCTGCTGTGTTACTGATTAGAGGTTCTACAATGTTGCACTTGTACCAATTCCGTTTCTGCCACTTGGCTGACATGCCCGGATTACTTTCTCAAACAGATGCCTCCAGGAAACAACAGATATGAGCATTTTGAATAAAAAGCAAGTTATATGTCTAGATGACATTACTTCTTATCACTTTTCAATGTAGTTGTATGATGGTTATATTATTTCTAAAAAATATTTATTGTCTTCCCTTCTAAGATGCCCTTTATCTGGACTCTGTACCTGGACCCTGACCTCTGAGTTCGCACTTGACCACCTAACTGGCTTTGACCGAAATAACTGAATGGGGGAGATCTGTGTCACTTCTGAGCAAAAACTTTTAAGCACATCTGATAGTTCTGTTATTACCCTGTCAGAGACTGGCATGTCCCCCCCAGGTCCTCATCCTTGACTCATCCTGAAATGATGGAGCAAAGCTCATGCCACATATCAATGACAGTATAACAAGAATCAGAAAAATTTTGGTGTTTTAAACCAATAAAATGTCTATATTCATTGTGGCTGCAGCACAGCTCAAAATGATGCATACGTTGTACGTAAGAGTAAAAACTTTCCAGGGAAATGGCACGTGCCCCTTTAAAGGAGTGTCTCCATTTCAGTATGGCTTGGGTACTTAGAACTCAATTTTATTTTGAACTTGATTTTATGTTCATCTGTGTCTTTGAATGAGGTAGTATCATTCAATGATTAAATTATTGGGATCTGCAGTTGATTTGATTTCTACTTTCTCTCTGTGTGACCTTGGCGAACTGGTAAACTCCTTAAGCTTCTGTCATCTCGAAAATAGAGACATTAATACTTACCTCATGGGATTATTGTGAAAATTCAATTAGCTAAAGCAGTGGTTCTCAGCGGAGGTAATTTTGCCACGCAGTAGAGACATTTCTAATTGCCTCTTCAGGCATCTAGAAGGTAGAGGCTAGAGATGCTACAAAACATCCTATAATGCACAGGACAGTGCCCTACAACAGATATTTTTCCAGCCCCAAATGTCAAAAGTACTACAATTGAGAAATCCTGAGCTAAAAATGTTCTTGTTTAACACAATTCTTGGCACACAGTGAAAAAGAAATAAAATTAATCTTTATCTGTATTAGATTATTGAGTTTAAATAACAGTCAAAAATACTTTGCAATTCCTTCTTTATAAATCAATTTGTATTGTTTACAAATCAATAACCAATTTTGTAGGTTCACTATAAAGATCTGTATCCGAATATAAATATGTACCTAGAGAAAAAAATCATTGTTATTTCAGATGGTTTGGCAGTGACATTCTGTAAGTTTCACAGGGGTTATATCAGTAGTAAAATAAGAAGAGGCTACAAATTCTCTGAAGGTTCATACAAATTTTTATGACCTGCTTCAATTTGTGGTAATTATAGTCAGCATACAGTGTACTTAGACAAGGTTTATAAAATCATATACATTTAAAATGTTATCTAAATATGTACTGTATAAAAGTAAATTGCCTGAATAATAAATGCATTTACCCAAACAGTAAATAAAACAGCTTGTAAGAAACTGTTCCAATTATTCAGGTAAACAGTGCCTTCTATACCTGACTTTTAAAAATTGTTTTGGGTCATGAGAATAAAACCCACCAGGAATAGGGTCTTGCAATGAAATTGGGAAACATCATTTAAATCATCCCAAAATACAATATGAAATGCCCCTCTCCTACCTCTCTCCTTTGGTCAGTATTCAGGGGCACTCCAGAATTGTTCTTGGAATCTATTCTTCCTAACAAGAAAGTATGCTGTAGCTGATAATTATCAACAAGAATGGAAAGCTATTGGTCTTGCTGGAAAGACTGGCAGACACTTGGTTTCCAGTGTTGGTGATTAACTATCCGGTAACCTCGAGACACCAATTTTCTAGGCATCAGTTTACTGATCTCTACGATGAGTGTATATGGTTAAATCTTCTCTACATTCCTCTACAGTTTTTAAATTATATGAGTTCATGTCATCATAGATGATCCTGTGTTATGTATGTAATCTTTCAGGTTCATGGGAGCTTTTCCCTTGTTTTGAATGTCATTTAAATGGGAATATACTTGCAAATAGTCTTAAAACCATTGCTGATTCACAGTTTTTTCCCTTTGTGTTTGAGTATCATTTTGCTTTTAGGCTGTAGCTGATTTATGTGTATTTTCTAATTTAAAAAATATAGCAGGAGGCTAGCCTCTAGCATTCAAGAATAAGAAAGTATAGTGAAATATTTCCTAGATATTTTCATCACAGATAATACTAGTAAGAATAGTTAGCATTTTGGTATGGTGCTGTTTCACACTCTCTGGAATATTTTACATGCATTATCTCAGTTAATTGCAGTAATAACCCTAAGGTGGAGACATTACTAACCATTTTCCATGTGAATGAATTTCTATTTAGCAAACATTCAGAGCCATGTAACATATATGATTGTAACAAGGGCTATCAAGCCAGTGCATGACCTTAGCCACCACGCCTTAGAGCTAAATGCCATTATTTGACACCTTTTACTGAAAATGATAACAATATGGACTTCTTAGAAAGTGAGGACACATTTATCTTTTTTTCTTATGGAATTTACTTTCATTCCTCAGTGGGGATCTTTCTTGTTCTACCCATGTATCTTCTCATTTGTATCTCTGCACACTTATTGCTCTTATGCAGTCTTGGTTTCCCTTTCTCTAGGCCAGCTAGCTGAGTGGCAGAGAAGGAAAGACCATGGGCTAGCCTGAGATTGCACAGGACAGAAAGTTGATGAAGCACATATAGGTAGATAAAATGAACAGTGGCTCCCTTCATCTATTTCTCCTATCTACCACATGGATTCTCTGTGGATTTATGTAATTCAGGTTGGATTAGTAAAATCTAGCTATTTGCCTATCATATTGCTCATGTCTTTGGAAATCCTCCTCCTCTAGGTAGAAAAAAGAAATTATGTTTTTGCCTATCTTTTGGAAAGTAAGACTGTGGTCACCAGAAGATATCACTCTTGACTCCAAGTGCCAAGGCTTTAGGTTTCATTCAGGAAGATGGCCCATAGTATGAGAATACATATTTATTCTTTTTATATATAAATATTGCCTATACCAATATCCTGATCTTCTTGGAAAAATACAAATAACATTTCACTTTTATTATTTAACATTAAAAATCTCTAAAGTCCCATGGAGTAAAAAGAAAAATATATTCTTTGATTTTTCTATTTCCAACTTTATATAACTTACTATGTGCCACTTTCTCATCTATTATGTTGTTTCATCAACACAACTACTCTCCAGATTAAGTGCTACTGTTATCACCATTTTACAGATGAGTACACTAAGGGTTAGAAAGTTTAATAACTTGCCTGTGATCCACAGCTAAGAGATGGTAATTCCAGGACTCAATTTCAAGCCACATGACTATAGGGTCCATGCACTTAACCATTTATCACTTTACTGGACAAAAAGAAATAAGATTCAACCACCACCTAAATTTTTCCACCTTGATTGTTGTTTTGAAAATTTCCTGATAGGATATTTATTACTCGGGCTTTTGTGTAATTGTTTAGAGTTCAGATTTGAGTAACTTGGAGAAAATTACTTGAGCTGACAGTTGCAAATCTGTATCTGCTTATAAAAATTAGATTCATGAAAGTGAAATGAATTTATACAAATTATTATCTCATATAGGGATTTCTATGACTTCTATGAACTCTTTTTTGCTGTAAGTTAAAACAGATTGTACTCAGCTACATTGATGGCACTCCTGCCCAGATCTGAAAATCAAGCTGTGATCTGACTTTGATTATTATGAGTTGTAACAATTCTGTAGTTGGAATAGAACACAAAGATAGCACCTAGTAGACTCACAAAAGATGAGTCAAGTATTTTTAACCTTATTTATTTTTATTTAGAGATAGGGGTGGAAAAGGAGAAAAAGAGGAAGAGAACCATCACTTGGTTGCTTTCCATACTTGCCCCGACCAGGGACTGAGCGCACAACCTAGGTATATAATCCACAACCTAAGCATGTGCCCTGACTGGGGATCAAACCTGTGACCTTTCTGTTTGTGGGATGATGCCCATATAAATGAGCCACACCAGCCAGGATAAGATGAGTTCAGTTTTTATAGGTTGCATCAGAGCTAGAACAGACTGTAATCCTGGCACAACTCAATTTCGATATCATGACTTCTATTTGTGTGTACATTGCTCTTACCTAGTTTCTTAAATTGCATTAAGAATAAATGTTACACAATTCTTAAAAATAATAAGAGTTAAAGAAGAAACAAACAAACAATTGTGCTGAAATCTCATGGGGCAAAAGGCAATCTGTTTACTCTGTGGTAGTTTGGCAGATTTAATTTTATAATTTGTATTCCTTTCTGTTATTCAATTTATAGCTGAGTTCTTGGTTTTTTCATCTTATGATGCCTGCACTTATTTCTTTGTGTAATTAATATAAAATGTTTTCTATTGGCTTTTGTTATTTAATTTTAGCAAAGTCCTTTGAAATACAGTTTTAGCCCTCAAAAGTGAAAACGTTTCTATTGAATCTTAGTAAATTCTGATTTAATTTTATCTCTATTTAAAAAGGAGAATTTACCAAGATAGCAATTTAATTTGTAAACTTGGAGAACATTTATTCCTGCCTATCTCCATTCATTTTAATTCTTACCTCAGTTTTGCTATTTTTTTTCCAGCCACTAATCCCTGGAATCTGCATGTTCCTGGAGTTTAGAGAAAGAAGATAAAGGAAAATAAAAGGTGGGGTGGGATTGCTTCTTAGGATTTTCTCCTAAAATCTAATTTAGGAACACTCCCTGGACACAGCTAGAAGGGAGACCATTAAAAGGTAAAGGCTGTCTTATTTAGAAGTACAGATACTCTGATTATGATTAAGACCAGATGTGTGCAAAATGTGTAAGTAGTAAAAACACATCTTTGAGATTCCCAATCTTTTTTGTCTTTACATCCATTTCTATTTCTCATTCTCTTTCACTTCATTGTCCCCTACACACCCTAACAAGTTCTCAGAATCTACCCAAAGTCTTATTCATGACTCATAAGGAACCCATTTTTAGAAAATTATGCTTTTTCATATATTTACAACTAACTAGTGAGTAAACAAAGTCTAGGGTCAGATAATGGGATGTAAATTCTGGGACAGAGAGGAATAAAACTTAGTCCAGAGTTCTAGGATATTAACAAGGTCAGTTGAGTAGGAGAAGGAGACAAATCGGTGTAGTACTTTAATGTGTGTGAGCTCTGGAGTATGCTCAGAGCAAAAGTAAACCTTTCCACAATATACATTATATTTATAAAAATATATGAATATATAAATAAATAAAATGCCATCTTTTTCCCAAGAATATACATATTATATACTCAAGACATTAATGCTTTTTAAGTTAGTCTTTAACAATTTGATCAGTTCCTGAGAGCTTAACAAAAATCTACAATGACTAGCCATATTAAGCTAAAACCACCCTTAAAGTTTCATGATACCTCTCCCAGTAGTGAGCCAGATTTACAAATATTAGCAGCCACTGTTGATCAAATAGTGGATTGGGCAAGTTCGCAAACAGATTCCTTGTAGCAAATATGGACAAATTACATTAGTTATCTTGTCCTGAAGACATTAAATTTGTAAATCACCCAAGCAACTCTCTTGTCTTTGATTCCCTATTCTGCAAGCAACTAAAGGATTATAATTTAGCATACAATGCAGATCTGTTCAATGCAGGTCATGCAATTCTACATGAGGGTTAACAATTTTTGTTGTTGATTAATGACTCGATAGTTTGTTCACATGCCATTCTCTATACACTTGGTTAAGGTAGACTGTCCTCTTCTCTCCAGATCTGATAAATTAGATTTCTGAGCCTACATAACCAAAGGACAGACCTTAGATTGGGATGAATTCAGTAGAGGAAGTGTATTCTTATAGCATCTTGGAAGTCAGCCTGCTGCTTCTTGGGAGACATTGTCACTTTACTGGGTTCCTTTATTCTGAGATTCCACATTAATAATTACAAGAGAGAACTCAACGTGTAAATGTGTTTCATTGCAGGGCATTTGTCTCTGTCTTGTTAAAAGTGTAGAAATGGATTTTTTTCCTTCCTTTCATTTTCCTTCTAAATTTTACATGGATCTTGCCACTAGAATTAACAGAGGCTAAGGAAATGTTTATGTCCATACATTGAAAGCCATGAAAAGAATCATAGGGCTCAGTTGATGGTGGGAAGAGCAGAAGGAGAAAAACAGGTTTCAGCATCATATTTTCATGTTTTATAAAATAGTTCTTTTCTTTGTAGTTAAAAGATGTGTAACATGTATTGTTGCTGATCATGCTGATGTTAAAGAGGGCAAAGACAACTTATGTACTTGGTTAATAAGTATGTTTGATGCAAAGGACAAGTAAACATAACTTCATGAATATATAATGTTGCTGATGGCAGCTGAAATTATTTCTGGCCATCATTATGGCTTTTCTCCAAGGTCAAGGCTGCCTGTTCGCTGATAAAATTGTTAAATGGTTTTATCTTAGTTGAACTGTATTAAAGAAGCTGCTTGATTTCTGAATCACTCATCTCAGATTCTGTGCTTTGAGTCATTTCCCTTCCCAGCATCTCAAAGAATTCCAGGACTTGGAAGAACTGACTAGAATACAGTATGCCTTGTCTTTCTCCTCTCTCTGGATGAGATTCTCTGTCAAATTCCAAGCTGATTTCTACACTGAAGAAAAGACCTCAGTGTGGTTCTTTAGGGAGATTTCTCAGGGCACTGATCAAAATTTCATGAAAAAATACAGGAGGTAGGATAACTTGTAGAGATGATAGAATTTAATAAACACTAATGGCATGGTCACAGTAATTTAAATCACAAGCTCCTCTTCTCTCCTTTTAAATAGATGTTTCCCTTAGTCTAAATGCTAACACATATACCCTAGAGAAAATTTAAGAAAAAAAAATTTCCCAGTGTTTTTCTTAGTCATAGAAATATTTTCCTGCAAAGTTTGTTATATTCATTTTGAATTAGTACTTAAAGGAAACATATGTGTGTGCTTCCAAGGTAAACATTCCCAATTTCAGATTACTATTTACAGCCCTCTAGATTTCTGTAGCATTCAATGGTTTATCAAACACTTTACATATTACAAACAAGGAAAGGTAACATTATTGATTCTAGATTCAAGTGAAGAAAGTATGTTTGATTTGGTGTCTAATGGCCAAGGCCAGAATCACATAGCTTCTGAATACTCATGGTCAATGCATGTCTTTGGTTATAAGGCATAACATGGGGAGATGGGCCCTGAAAATTTATTCATTTGACTCATATTTTCATCATAATTCATTCCTTCATATTGATGCAAGAACATAAAAAAATATAAGCTAAACTGAGAAAAGCATAGACTCTTTATACTCTCCTAAAATGTTAAAATGAGTTAACTCAAAACAGGAGCCAACAGAGCATGATGGGGGCATGAAAACAGAGAGGGATATCCAAATATTATGTTACATTTATTAATTAATTTATTTAACCATTCAACAAATATTTAAGCTGTATTTGTCAGTTGTTATTATACTAGGTCCCAATATACTATCATAAAGAAAATAGACATGATCCCACCTGTCATTGGGAGTTTAGTCTAATAGGGGAGATAGACAATTATATGAGAATATAGTTATTAACAATCATGGAAGCAAGGCAAGAAAATCAATGGGAAACAGTGAAAGTAGAGAACAGAAGAACCTGATTTAGTCAGAGCTATCATGGGAGGCTTCCCTGTGGAAATGACATTGGGTATGATATATGAGCTATGAACTGGAAATTGTAAGCTGAGGGGATTTAGGCAATCTTCATGTATTCCGGGGAGAGGGACACACATATGAAATGCTCTGAATTGGAAGGAAGCCTGCTGCTTTGAATAATTAAAAGAAAACCAGTGCATGGAGTGGAGAGATCAGATAACTGCATGGTTTGAAGAGAGAAAGTGAGAGTGAGAGCAGGAACAGATGATCTTTTTGACCTTTTGAATTTTAGCCTAAGAATAGTAACAAACTACTGAATGAGTTAAATCAAAGGCATAAACTGATCATCAGTGTGTTCTTCAAATGATCACTCTGAAGATCTAGTTCTAGACCTAGTAAGGCACAATGCCTTATGTCAAACTAAATCTCCTGCATATAAAATAATAAATCAGATTAGCCTTTATATATCTTTTAAAAATTTAATAAGCAACTGAAACTCTTTCCCCAAGAAAACTCCAGGCTCAGATGACCTTATTGGTGAATTCTACCAAAAATTTAAACAAAGAAAAATCACTACTCTTAGACAAAGCTTTTCAGAAAAAAAAAGGCCACAGCAATTGGACAACAAAAAGAAATAAAAAGCATCCGAATTGGAAAGGAGGAAGCAAAACTGTTATTGTTTGCAGATGACATGATAATGTACATAGAAAATCCTATAGACTTCACCAAAAAAACTACTTGACCTAATAAGTGAATATGGACAAACAACAGGATACAAAGTCAATATTCAGAAATTGAAGGCATTTTTGTACACTAACAATGAAATATCAGAACTAGAAATCAGGAAAAAAAAAACATTTGATATAGCAGTAAGAAAAATAAAGTACCTAGGAATAAACCTGATTAAGGAGGTAAAAGACCTGTACTCAGAAAACTACACAACACTGAAGAAAGAAATTAAGGAAGACACAAACAAATGGAAGCATGTACATGTTCATGGACTGGAAGAATTAACATGTCACAATGTCTATACTACCCAAAGCAATTTAGTGCAATCCCTGTTAAAATGCCAATGACATATTTTACAGATGTAGAACAAACATTTCAAAAATCTATATATGGAACCATAAATGACCCTGAATAGCCAAAGCAATTTTGAGAAAGAAGAACAAAGCAGGAGGGGTCACAATACCTGATATCAAACTATATTACAAGACATGGTAATCAAAAAAGCATGGTACTGGCATAAGAACAGACACATAGATCAATGGAACAGAATAGAGAGCCCAGAAATAAACCCAAGTCTCTATGGTTAGTTAAGTTAGTATTCAACAAAGGGGGCATAAACATAAAATAGAGTAAAAATAACCTTCAATAAATGGTGTTAGGAGAGTTAGACAGCTACATGTAAAAAAATGAAACTTGATCACCAACTTACACTGTATACAAAAATAAGTTCAAGTTGGATAAAGGGATTAAATATAAGTCACAACACCATAAAAGTCCAGAGGAGAACATAAGGAGGAAAATTTCAGATATTACAGCAGCAATATTTTCACCAGTATGTCCCCTAGCAAGGGATATAAAAGAAAGAATAAACAAATGGTACTTAGTCAAAATAAAAAAGCTTCTGCACAGTTAAAGAAAACATCAACAAAACAAAAAGAGAACCAACCATATGGGAAAATACACTTGCAAATAATACCTTGGACAAGGGTTTGATCTTCAAAATATATAAACAACTCACACAACTCCACTCTGGGAAGACAAGCAACCCAATTAAAAAATGGGCAGAGGACCTGAACAGACACTTCTCCAAGGAGGACATACAGTGGTCCCAGAGACATATGAAAAGATGCTCAGCATCACTAGCCATCAGAGAGGTGCAAATTAAAACCACAGTGAGATATCACTTCTCACTGGTCAGAATGGCCATCATAAGCAAATCAACAAACAACAACTACTGGCAAGGTTGTGGAGAAAAGGGACAGTATTACAGTAGTAACACTAGGTACACTAGTACACTGTTGGTGGGAATGCAGACTGTTGCAGCCACTGTGAAAAACATGGAATTTCCACAGAAAACTAAAAATGGATCTGCCTTTTAACCCAGCAATTCCACTGCTGGGACTATACCCTAAGAATCCTGAAACACCAATTCAAAAGAACCTATGCACCCCAATGTTCATAGCAGTACAATTTCCAATAGCCAAGTGCTGGAAGCAAACCAAGTGCCCATCAGTAAATGAGTGGATCAAAAAACTGTGGTACATTTGTACAATGGAATACTATGCAGCAGAAAGAGAGAAGGAGCTCCTACCCTTTGCAATAGCATGGATGTATCTGGAGACCATAATGCTAAGCTAAATAAGCCAGATGATGAAAGACAAATACCATGTGATCTCACTTATAAGTGGAACCTAATCAACAAACAAACAAGCAAGCAAAATATACCCAGAGACATTGAAATTAAGAACAAACTGATAGTAACCAGAAGGGAGGTAGGAGGGGTTAATTGGGGGCAAAAAGGGGAAGGGTTGTCAGGAGCATGTACAAAGGACACATGGAAAAAGCCAAAGCCAAAGCAGGACAGGATCAAGGGTAGAAGGTGGGGATTGCCGGCATGGGGAGGAGTGATGGGGGTAAGAGAGATAACTGTACTTGAAGAACTAAAAAAAAAGAAGAAACAATATCCAATATATTTTATGAAGCCATCATAATCCCTATATCAATATGCTCATTATAAGAAAAGTGCTTACAAATATCCCTCAAGAAAGTAAATGTAAAAATCTTTAACAAAGTGTACTAAAATCAAATAGAGGGATATATGGAAAGGATAATGCATCATGCCAAGTAAGGAGTATCCCAGGAATGCAGGTTGATGTTAATATTTTAAGTAGAATCAATCTAATAAATCATACTAACAAGGTAAAGGAGAAAAAGTCATATGATTATGTCAATCAATGCAGGAAAACAAGCATTAGGCAAAATTCAACACCCATTCCTAATCAGACAGACCTATCAAAACCTAGGAATTATAGGGAAATTCCTCAACCTGATAAAAGATATTATAAAAATCTATAAATTGTATCTATGTATTGTTAAATTTAATAATAACATCACAGAAAAGAGCCAGAAAACTTGAACGCTCTTCTCAAGTCTGCTACTCACTGGTATTATGACTTCTATTAATCACTCAACAGATATCTTGCAGACTATTTTGTTCATATAAAATGGGGACACTACTGATACCTTAAATAGTTTCAGAAAGTCTCAAATAATTTAAGAAGTGCTTTAAATGTTTAGTACTATAAAGTGCTAAAAAAGTTTGATTAGATAATGATAATGATTATGAACCTAGAGAATTAAAATTCCTTAACTTTCTCTCAACAGCACCCTGAAAGGCCTAGAATGGGCTTTCCACTAACTTTAGATGACCTCAAAGAAGTTTCATTATATAGGGCCTAGAAAGCAATTAAGATAAAAATTCTTTGCTTGTCCAAGGCCTCTTTTGAATAATCTGACTTCTCTGTATCTCTTTCATCAGAATCCTACATACAGTTTTTGAATGAGAGTCAATCAGATAAGGGGGGTCACATCCTTGAATGCCTTGTGGAGGAGCAAATATAAAAAGGGAAATAATAGGTTAAATTATTATTCATTAATTTACTAATAGAGTTTAATTTTTTAGACTTTTCCTAATCCCTTTGAGCTAGGACTATAAATAGTCATGTCATCACTTTTTTCTGCAAAATAAGTCACATTCTTCTTATGAACCCAGGAGAGAGGTAGGGAGATGGGGAAGGGAGGCAAGGAGAGGGGAGAAGAGGTCTGCATGATATAGAAATCGATCTTAATGTTTTCTACAATATTCTTCATTCCCTGCACCATACTAATTGTAAAGCCCGGAAAGTGTCCTTGGTGCTTAATAAAACTTTATAGCAGAAAAACTGGAATTATATGATATTTGTGTAGAAATTAGCAAGGTCATTATTTTTAAAAACTATTTGTATTATTGATAACATATACATCTTGATGAGATTTCCCCCCTTAGGGCTCAGGTAGTTCTAATTAAGATGTCAAAATGTAAGAAATTATAATTCTATAACAATAATGAAGCAATGGTTCCTTTTTTCATATGGTGTCAAAAAATTCTAAAAATCTTATATTAATTCATTGATTGTCACAAGCCCTGCATTGTATTTCAGATATATTTCTCTGTTCTATTTAATTTGGTTTCAGTTAGCCAAGTAGAATATAGATCTAGGCCTGTGATGATGAAGTAGATTTTTTTGATAGGGAACAAAAATCAAGAGGAAAGTCAGTGGTTTCTGGGAAAACTGTTGATAGTTGGAAAAGTACAGTTGACCCTTAAACAATAGAGGTTTGAACTGCATGGGTCAACTTACACATGGAATTTTTCAGTGAGTATCTGCACTGTTTTCAGTCCATGGTTGGGAGTCTACAGGTGCAGAGGGCCAGCTGCATGCATTGGCATGCTGTTATGTACAGGGGTCTTGAGCATCCACAGATCATGATACCTGCCAGGGTCTTGAAATACATCCTCCATGGATACTGAGACAACTTAAGTTTCTGGGGAGTCAAAAGTTACATGCAGATGTTTGATTGCATGTGTGAGTTGGTGCACCTAACCCCTTTTTTGTTCAAGGGTCAACTTGACTTTAATAAACCTTGGGACTTGCATTTACTTTAGAAATTGCTTTTCACAACCTCTGATTGAAGACATGAGAAAATAATATTCACCAGGATGTAGGAATCCTGAGTTCAGTGGCTTGACTTCAGATCTCAGAAGAATTTAGGGGTTATGTTGAGGGCCTAAGATCAGAGAGATTGTCATATAGCGGAAGACTGGTTAGGCCTGGGCTCAACAGGCCTGAACCATAACCTAGGAACTGGAGGTGGCATTTAAGGCAAGATGTTAGCTTCATCTGACAAGGTCTAGAGTGTAGGGGCTGAGGGTAGATATGTGGTATCAAAGACTCCCATAGCGAAACTGGCCTCAGCTAAGTTAGAAGTGATAGGCTTAGAGCCCCTTTTAGTTTTTACTTCTTTCTGATGAAAGATGGCCCCAGATTCATACCCCACCCTGGGGGGTTAGTTTTCTAAAGAGAAGATATGAAGCCTGGAGGTCAGTGTCTAAGGATTGGGTATTCTGTAGTGGGCTGGGTAAGAAAGGAGGAGACTCGGGCATTCTTTCCCTACCTGTACATCACCCCAACCTCCTTTGTTCTTACATAGCCACGAATACCTAATAGTGACTCCTCTGGACCAGTATCACCTTGGTTACAGTGTGATACATTGAAATAGCAGTATGCTCACACTGTGAACTCCTTTGTTAGACCAGAAGAACTGAACAAATCACTACTATGAAAATGATAATCACAGTGGTGACTTCTCCATTTGGGGTAATCACAAGGACTGAATATTACCTAGGGTCCTTGGGCAGAGAAGACTTCCTTTATTGTCACATGCAAAGCACAGTCCAGCAACTAATGGCAAAATGTTCCCAAACTTTCTGAATTATGTATATAATATAATCCATAGCACCAATCCTTAAAGTCTCTGGTTTCTCCTTTCTAATTTTCTCATACTCTAAATTCTCCTCCAGAGGGTCTCATTCATTCTGAATAATGAGTATCTTACTCTCAACATTGTGAAAACTCCTCTTCAGTTCACTTTCTCACCTGGAAGAGGCTGCCAGAATTTCAGCTATTTATGACTGTCAGTATTGAATCCCTCTAGGATGGCCAAAGGACATAAGAGATAGATTCACTTGCCCCACTCCCAACCATAATACACAGAACTCTTAACTGCAATTCTTTTAATATGTTTTTTTTCTACAAAATATTTTGCAAATATTTCTAGATAATTAAAACACTCCACTTTATTAATAGTAAAATAAAAGAGATTCTGAGGAAGGATCTAAATTTGAAACTAGTGCATGGACACAGAATAGCAAATGACATGTAAGTTTAAATTTGAAATATTGAATACAACATGAATAATCTTATGTTCATGTTTGAACTCATCAAAACTAGCAGATACTATCAGTGGGTAATCCTGTTCTAAGAACGTTCTCATCTAATACTTGCTAAACTGTTAAGTAAATCCATGATCTTCAGCAAGATACTTAAACTCTTTGGTCCTTGTTTTTATCATTATAAGTGTAGAGAATTAGCTTATGTTATCCTCTGACTTTCCTAAATGTTATAAAAATGTATGAAAAATAACCAGGGATGGCATAAATTCCTGGGATATCTTCTTTTTAAACATACAAGGGGGAATCCTCCTCAAAACTGCAGTTATCTTCTGGAGGGCAGGTCCCTTGTAGTACAGGCTTCTTCAACTAGGTTAGTGTTCTAGGAACCCATCTGTATCAGTGTATCAGCTAGTATTGTTGTAAGAGGCTGCGTTCAACTTAATTTTTTTTAGGACTCTTTCAATGTATTTGTCATTTCATGATGAGTGATTTATGAGCACGCCTGCCCACACTGTGCTGTGTGTTCTGCAGTTTTTGACCAAATTCTCAAAAATTTCCTTTAAGTGCTTTTTAAACACAAAATGCTTTTAAAATGTCTTTTTATATAATAATGATCAAATTTACCAACTATCATCAAATTGTTTTAAAGTAATTAATTAAAATGAGTGAAATATGCACATCTTTCCTCTTATAAATGATAAGGAAAAAGTACTCCCCTTTTTTCTTGATTGTTGGTGCTATTCCTTTTAGCTATAATGTGTTATTTTTAGACATATATCCTTATTTTCTTATTGATTTTCCACAGAATTAGCCTCATCTGACATGTAGGCTTTTAGTGTGTTAATGCAATTAAGGTGTTTTGCATAAGAATAGTTCTTTTTGATTTATTGCTTTAAATTAAGGCCTATAACACTAATACAAAAGTAACATCTTCTAACTTTTTCTAGTTAGTAGAACCAGAGGAAAAAGGAGAGTAACCAGTTAGTTTTTGAATGAGACTTTGCTATTCCCTCCAGAGGAGACTGCTTTGTTTTAAAAGATCAGAAATATACGTGTCCTAAGGACACATGGACAAAGATAATGGGGGTGGGGAAGATTGAATGTGGAAGATGGGGGAAGGGAGAACAGGGGGAAAAACGAGGACAAATGTAACTAAACAACAATTAATAAAAAGTTAAAAATTAAAAAAATTAAAAAATAAAAGCTCAGAAATGTAGAGCTTTGGGATTTCATGTTTACAATGAAGGGAGAGTATAGATATGAAACTGTCTTACATTTTATCATTTACTGAGCTCTCTAGGCTCAGTTTCTTCAAATGGTAAAATGTGAAAAATATCAGCTATCTCAATGGATAATTTAAGGATAGTGCTAATACTTATAAAGTATTAGAAACTGGTGAATACTCAGTGACTAAAAATTCTATTTCTTGAAAGGATTTTCCTGTGTGTTGTTAAGAATAAGTAAAGACAGAAGCATTCTCAGAAACAGAGATGACAAATGGGGCCCATGTGAGGTGATATGGGAATCACTTCTACTATCATCTGTATTTTAATTACACCTGTGTTTTTTCTTAAGCTACATATAATGAAAACTGAGTTAATACAGGCATAATTCATTCTTTTATAAAGTAAGTGGTTTAAAAGGTGTTCAATTGGCATGAACTGCGTTACTCTATAAAAACTGATGCATGAAGTAGGTCTAATTATCCAAACTGATGTACATTTAACTATTTTATGACCCATTTTAAAAAGCCAATTTGCCACCTCTATAGAGGAAAGGACATTTGAGTTAGCAAACTTGAGTTCTGCTTCCATCTTTGGCAAACTCTCTCTGCATTGTTTCATTTATTCAATGGCCTCCCATGTTCAAGGTACATGCTAAAGTGCTTTCATAGAGTTTACTATATGATATGAAGCCAGACACCAAATACATGTTCATGTCACTGTTTGGTGAAGGATGTCATAAAGAAGATAGTAAAAGAAAGTCAAAGGTAAATGTGGTTCTTACAAATTATCAAGGCAGTTTATAGGAGTGAGAGAGCAGATCTTGCTGTCATGCTCAAAAGACCCATTAAGGAGGTAATACTGAGGGACACAGTCAGATATGAGTAAGATTCAAGAGGAGGAAATGAGAGATCTGAAATGCTTTGCTTTAAAGGTCATTGCATAGTCAATGGGCAAAGTTATGCAGACCCCAGCCAGTTACAAACAGATGAGCCTGATTAGTTACTCAGTTCCTCTGTCACTGCACCTGGAACTGTGTTACCCTAGGGACAGGATCAATGTCACCAATTCCAGTTGGACCTTCCACTTCAGATCCTCAGACTATATCTTCACCATAGCCTCTGCCAGAGTTCTGTTTTTCCTAATTTCAAACATTATCCATGCTGCTGACACCCTAAATCTAGAGCACTGCAGTAACCTCATTACATAACTGGTATGCTTCCCCTTCACCAGCTTATTATCAACTTAGAAACCAGAGTAATTCTGTTGAAATTTAAGTTGTAGCATGTCTCTTCACTGTTCAGCCACCCAATAGGTAACATAATTTTTTAGAATCTTACAAGGCCACATAGGATCTGGCTCCCTATTACCTCTCAGACTGTTTAGACAATTTCACTAGAGGACCTCATATCCATCAAGACTGACCATATCCATTAAGACTGGACATTTTTCCTAGGTAAATTTCTTTGATGTTGCCATTTAAATTTTTAAGTTAATATCAGTGTACCTCTCAGTGGAAGTTTTCAGGGAAGATAGAACTTATCATTGGCATTCAGTTGTACACTGTTAGTCTGCAGTAGGGCTTATCTGAGTAGAAATAACACTTCCAAGTGGGTAATGGGGGAGGAGGAAATGTAGTGTTTAGTTTGCCTTTAAAGATTCACTCATATTGATGTCAGTTTTGGTTGTGATTTAACTACACTGAATGTGCTCACCAATATTTGACAAGGTCAGAAAATTGGCAGTATTAAAGAATTAATAAAAATACAAATACTGCTTCCAAAAAGAAAGATCTTGAGATGATATTTTTTTCCCTTCTTCCTATAAAACAGAATTGCTTTTTTGACCCCAAGAATGTTCAAGAGTCATTCTCAGCCACTGAAATTATAATTTATTTAAGCATGAAGAAATATCAGAAATCAGATACCTCATAATCAAATATATTAGAAATTCATGCCTCCCTCATTGCCTCTAACTTACATGTTTTAACTAAATATAATGTCTGGATTTTACATCTTTCACTCCCAAAGCAGTTGGCTCCCTTTTCACTCTGACTCCTGGAGACCTTTGCCTCATTGCTGAACTTCAGATGCCGCTCTTTAGATTCATGTTAACATCACTCTTAGTATTCACTTCTATACAACTTGATTTCTTTTATGTTCACACATTTCCACTGTGGAAGTAAAATCCAATATCCAAAGTAAGGTGAGACACAAATGTGGTAGATTTTTGTCTTCTTTCTAGAACTTTAACTCCATCATTATCAACTTTAACCAAAATATGTTATCACAAATGTGCCATCTATTTTACTGTCTTTCTTATTTCCTCCATGTAGTATGTGGTTTCTTATAGGTGGGGACAAAGAGGAGTGTTTAGATACACCTTGACTAGACTTTGGCCTCTGACACTTAGTATCCAGAATTCTTAGAGCAATTTGTTTAGTTACCTTAAAAAAAAAGATTTTCTTTATTCTTAGAGGGAAAGGGAGGGAGAGAAACATCAATTGTAGTTGCTTCTCATGGACCTTGTACTGGGGACCTGGCCAGTAACCCAGGCATGTGACCTGACTGGGAATTGAATCAGCAACCCTTTGGTTCACAGGGTGGCTTAATCCACTGAGCTACACCAGCCAGGGCTTTTTAGCTACCTTTACTTCCTCAATAATACAGAAGTGATTGTGTCTTTCTTCAGGGCACAGTGTGGTGAGCATTCAAAGACAATATGGTGTGAAAGGCCTAAGAAACTATTGACTCTTAAAAGGTACTACTTTGGAATACTTCTTTCCAACCCCTTCTTGCCTGTAAGGTCTCTTTTGAGAAATCAGCTGCCAAGGACATACATCCCAGATTGCTCTATCCAGCAAAGCTTTCATTTAGAATGGAAGGGCAAAGAAAGTGCTTCTCAGATAAGGTCAAGTTAAAGGAGTTCATCATCACCAAGCCTTTATTTTATGAAATGTTAAAGAGACTTATCTAAGAAAAAGAAGATAAAAAACATGTAAAATGACAGCAAACTCACAATTATTAACAACCAAACCTAAAACAAAACAAAAACAAACTAAGCAAACAACTAGAACAGGAAAAGACCACAGAAATGGAGAACACATGGAGGGTTAGCAACAGGGGAGTGGGAGGAGGAAGGAGGGGGAAAGGTACAGAGAATAAGCAGCATAGATGGTAGGTAGAAAATAGACAGGGGGAGGGCAAGAATAGTATGGGAAATGTAGAAGCGAAAGAACTTATGACACAGGGACAGGAACTAAATGGGGAGTGTGGGTGGGAGAGGGTGTGCAGGGTGGAGGGGAATGAAGGGAGGTAATGGGACAACTGTAATAGCATAATCAATACAATATATTTAAAAAGGAATAAAATTTTTTTAAAAAGGCATTGGTTTGTTTTCTTTCCCATTCACACCTTCTTTTCCACAGTGAATGATGGCAAAGTGATTTTTCAGCTCTCAGAATTTAGTTCAATATATGATTGGTTTTGGAGGAGGAACGGCTGTAATTTTACTTACCTATTATGAAAAATATTGAATATTTACTGAAGGGTTTTTTTCTTTAAAACAAGATACTCCTTTTTCTCTTGATTAGACATTGACCCAAAGAGCATTGACCCTGCTCTAAAGGCAGGATGCAGTATCCCAGCAGTAGCAAGCTTTTCCCACTCTGTCCACTAAAATGAAGAACATGAACTGGAAAATGGATAAATATGTTTTATAAATTTTAGCTGATTCTTTTTTAGTGAACTCCATATTTATATGTGTTATTTCACCTTGGCTCTTTCTCAATCAATAAATCTTTTCTTTTTTCCTAGAAAACTATTTCTAAAACTTAATGCAGAGTTTTCTTCTTTTTATCATTCCTGCACTACCATTTTCCAAATTGCAAAGTCTTCACCCTGGTTCATTGATTCTTGTTGCAAAATCATGCAAATTTCAGCAATATTCTCTGACATTTTGCCCAGAATATGTAAAGTTATTATTAAGTATTTATAGAGAACTTAGAACAAGAAAGAGTATGTTAGGAATAGTTCTTTATAAAGAACATGCAGGATAAAAATCCTAACTCACCCCAAAGAACTTAACTCACAAAATATAATTTTAAGTCATAGTGTGAAATTAAACATAATTGAAAGGCATTATAAGTTAATAATTTTGGTATGGGCACATGTGCCAATGGTGTGTTTTGCATGTGTTTAACTTACTGAATAGGAGAGAAGTAGGTAAATTAAGTCTAAAAATGATAAAGATTCTTCAGACCAGTGTGGCTCAGTTGGCTGTGCATTGTACTGCAAAGCTAAAGGTCACCAGTTCAATTCCAGGTTAGGGCACATGCCTGTTTTGAGGGTTCCATCCCCAGTCAGGGCATGAGAGGCAACTGATTGATGTTTTTCTCTCATATCGATGTTTCTCTCCCTCTCTTTCTCATTCCCATCCCCAATCTCTAAGAATAAATAAATAAAACCTTAAAAATATTTAAAAATGGTAAAAACTTGCAAATGTTTGCCAATTGTTTCTTATGACTAAATAATCTGATTTCTTAAAGATAAAACTTAAAATTCAATCAAAAGGATTTTTCTTGAAAATGAATCTGGAACTTGGCAGAAATTTTGATGTGAAGATGGAAGTTGTTGATAAATTATGCTGAAGGCTATAATCTGCTGGCACACTTTTGACTTAGTCAATACTTATTATATTCCCACTATGTATGAAGCACTATATTAGACAGTATAGATTAAAAAACTGACCAAAACATTGTCCTTGTCTTTGGGAGATTTATCCATTAGAGTGTGTGTGTATATATGCATAAACACACAAATAAAGAGTGCACTTATTTATGATAGATATCTTTTTATTGAATTTATTGGGGTGGCATTGGTTAATAACATTGTACAGGTTTCAGGTGTACAATTCTATAATACATCATCTGAGTGTTGTATTGTGTGTTCAACACACCAAGTCAATTTTCTGAGGAAAACTGAAACACTAATTTAAAAAAATATGTGGTAGATATCTAAATAGAAGTCTTTTCAGACTTGAAACAAATGCACAAAAAAAGAAGAGGGAAATCCACTTAGGCTGACCCTCATTATGTCCAGGCATACATGAAAAATAATAACTAGCATAAATTAATGCCAGTGATTAAAATCTGTGAAAATTAAAGAACATGTATATATTCTGTAACTTGAGATAACCTTTAACCCATAACATGATATTTTAAAAATTCAGAAAATTTTAAGAATAATTCCATGCAGATGAAATTTCGGAGCCCCAATATTTCTCTGCTTCAAGTGGATGGGAGGAAGATGGTGTCCGACTGTCTGTGAATCTTCGGAATGGTGGGCAGCACTGTGTGTATGAGCACAGCTAGTTTTTATGGGTAAAAAGTCCATAGCTTGCATCAGAATACCAAGAGTGTTTATAATCTAAAAATAGGTTACTTTTTTTTTTACTTTTTAAGGGAATTTGATAACTTTTAAGTTTATCATTAGAAATTAATAATTAATTTCAATAATTAATTTTAAGCTTTAAGAATGGGTGCTCTGGAGCTCAGAGTACATGGAGTTGTAGTAACAGTTTCTGATAGGTCAATGCATCTGTTATTCCTAAACTGCTTTCTCTTACAGTCCTTAAAGACAGCAGAATTGGGCCAGCTTTATTCTTATATTTTGACTTTTATACCTTTAGTTAAAATAATAAAAAAAAGTCTAGCCCTGGCTGGTGTGGCTCAGTGGATTGAGTGCTGGCCTGTAAACAAGAGTCATGAGTTCAATTCCCAATCTAGGGCACATGCTGGGGTTGTGGGCCAGGTTCCCAGTGGGGGGAGTGCAAGAGGCAACTACACATTGATGTTTCTCTCCCTCTCTTTCTCCCTCCCTTCCCCTCTCTCTAAAAATAAATAAACACATAAATAATATATTTTTTAAATGTATAGCTTTACTTACTGACCCATAGATATGGGGCTAACAATCATTTTCCTTCCATTGACACATAAAGATAAAAAATAATCTTTTCTATACTGCCTTAAGAATAGTCTGACTGTACAGTAATAAATTACCCTAATATTATATTGATTTTTTTTACTGAATATTATGTGTTTACTATTTTATCTTTGCTTCTTTATATAAAAAGGATTTGGTTATTTAATTGTTTTTAAATAAACCTTTGAATAAAGTTATTATGAAAGAATTTTTGTGATTATACTAATGTTCATATTTATCATTAAATTAAATCCCAATCATAGGGCATGAGGCAATCAGAGGATGAAGTTATAAATGTTCTGAGAAACATTTCTTAAAATGCAGTACACTCAGATCTGTTAAAACAAAACAGAACAAAATTCAGATTTTGATAGTGTCCTATTAATTTGGCTCACCATTTAAAATTGCAATAATATTAGTTATTTGTGGAAACAATGCAACAGTGCATTGAAACAAATAATAATTTCACTTAGCTTCTATGACTAAACCTGAGTGCATGTTATGAAAAAATGAACAGTTGCAGGTTTTCCTCTGTTTTAAATTATGTCTGGATCAGGCAATAGAGCCTATGTAAGTGGGACCCAGCATGGCGCAGCAAAACAGTATAGGTTACTTATTTCAAATTACCAATGTAATGAATGTCTACGGTTTTGAGTTAAATAGTCCTACAATGCTGATAAGGAAAGTATCAGAATCTTGGTCAAATCCATGGGGTAACCATCTCTGTCTTTTTTTCATTTTTAATGGCATCTCTTTTAGAAGTTCTCTGCCCACTCCCTCCAATATCAGTTTACTGATTATTAGGCACACTCATTTAGTGAACTTGTGATTTCCTTTCACCTCTAAATTCTACAATGATGTTAATCCTTTTTGGGGGGAGGTTCTGATGTCTTTTTATTTATTTATTTATTTTAGTTTGCTCTCTTGATTTGATTACTCACTTTCCAAATAGTTTCCTGAAACATAGTGCTTTCAGATCAAATGTTAAGTACATCCTAATTCACAATTGCTGTTTTGACTGGGGATAGAGTTCTGGGTTAAAAAACATTTTCATAGCTATTGTAAATTGTGCTGCTATGTACATAGCCAAGTGCTAGAAGCAGCCTAAGTGCCCATGAGTAAATGAGTGGATCAAAAACCTATGGTACATTTGCACAATGGAATACTGTGAGGCAGAGAGCAGTAGATCTGCATTAAATTTTGCGTTATGCTTGAACATTCATCCGCAGAAACTATTCAGATGATTCCTACCCTTCATGACGGCATGGATGGAACTGGAGAGCATTATGCTAAGTGAAATAAGCCAGGCAGTGAAGGACAAATACCATATAATCTCATTTATTATAAGTGGAACCTAATCAACAAAACAAACAAACAAGCAAAATATAACCAGAGACATTGAAATAAAGAATAAACTGACAGTGAACTGAGGGGAGGAGGGAGAGTGATAAGGGGGAAAGGAAGGAAAGGTTCACTGAAGAACATGAATAAAGGACCCATGGACAAAGCCAAAGGGGGGTAGGACTGAGGGTGGGAGGTTGGGGTGTGCGGGGTGGGGGAAAGTGGAGGTGGAAAAATAGAGACAACTGTACTCAATCAACAATAAAAAAATTCAAAATTAAAAGAAAAAAATTTTTATATAATTTTAATGATTTTCTCCATTGATTTCTAACTTTCTGAGTTGCAGTTGAAAAGACTGATAATATTCTAATAACCATTCTTTTGTATGTAATGGGACTATTTTTCCTTCTGAAAATTTTGATTACCTTTTTATTCATGGCGTTCTGAAATATCAATATGATATTCCTGTAGGTATATTTTTGTTTTTATTTATTTTATTGTCAGTGGGCCATTTTAATCTGGAGACTAATGTGTTTTAGTTTTAGGAAAGTCTCATGTTATTTCTTTATCTTCATTTACTGTAATCTTTCTTTCAAGGTTATTAATTGGCCTGATTTTGGCCTTCTTGGAAAAATACTCTTTTATCTATCTACAATTTATTATGTATTCTTCTCTTCATCTTTTTGTTTTGCCTGTTTCTGAGAGATTTCCCTAACTGTATCTTTTAACCATTCTATGAATTAAAAAAAGGAAGGAAAAAAATCTGCTATTACTTAATTTCTCATAATGTTTTTTTATAAAAAATTATATAACATTTTGCTCTTGTTTTAAAAACACACAGATATACTTTCATGTCTATCTCGCTGAGAATATACATGATTTTTTTTTTCTTTTCCCTGACTTGACTCCTTTTTCCACTGCTGGTTGTTTATATTGGTCACTTTTTTTCCATGTATGAACTATTTATCAAAGGTTTGGGGTTCTTGGTTACGTAATCCCACTCAAGATGGGAGCAATGAAAAGCTAATTGAATGTTCTCTGCATGGAGAGGATTAATGGAGTGGTGGTGCTTACAATTGTGTATTAATATGGATAACTTCCATTACATTGGGAAGACACCAAAAGTCAGAACCTGAAGTTCCTTTTTCCTGAATGAATTAAGTTCATTGGAAAGAAATTGTGTAAAATCTTAACTAAGTATCATAAGCTTGATTGTCAGCTTCCTGAAAGCCAAGAATAGGAAAGAAATTTCAAAATTTAGTGCAGAGAGTTTCCCTTGCTTCATCACTGTACTCACCTGTGCCAGGCAGACAGTCAAGTCCAAGTAATCTCTTCTGCTTTGGTATCTCTAGTGAGTAAGCTTCTAGTATTCTACCAGGGCAAGTTACCTACAGTTATGAGCTTAGGAGAATTAATATCTTTTATACCCTCACTGTTAGAGTTACCTGTTGCTTTCAGTTCCTGAGCTTTTATGGGTTACATGGTCTGAATCAATTTTTGTAGTTGTCTTTTAACCTTAGTTACTTGGGTTTCACCTTTCTCTTGTGCACTAAGACTCTACCATTTATTCCTTTTTTTTCATCTTGTAAAATTTTTAGATACATCATTATCCATTCTTCTTTGGCTTAAAATTTTTACTACTATTTTGTGGGATTAAAAAAAAGAACGGATAAACAAGAGTGTTGAGTATGCCACGTTTAATTCAAAACTTTATTCTATAAAATTTTTAAAGAAAATAGGAGGAATTACAAATATGCATTGCATAAATTTTCACTTATCTAAATCTAGACTTTGCTTTTTTGGGGGGAGGGAGTTGTGGATGACTTGCTTTGTGAGGTCTCTTTTTCTATTCCTCAATATTAATTATTAGATCTTAAAACTTTTTTAAATTTTGGATTTTTTTTTTTGGTGATGTTTGTGCACTTGTAGGACTGAGGTTCCCATTCCATTGCTGGTTATCAACTGAGGGCCATCTTTGGCTTTTGAAGTCCTCTCTCTTGTCCTTGCTCATGGCCCTTATATCTCAAAACCAGCAACATCCCAAGTGCACTGAACTGTCTTCACACTTGGAATCTCTCTGACTTAACTTTCTGGTACTTCTCTCCTATTTTCTTCTTCTGCTTCCTCTCTGATTGATTCTTATGGCTTTTAAAGTCTCATGCAGTTCTTAATTTTTTCTGTCTGACTTATTTTTCTTAGCATGATGCTTTCTAGATTCATTCATGTTATTGCAAATAGTAGTATTTCATCTTTTCCTATAGCTGAGCAGTATCCCATTGCATATATATATATATATATATATATATATATATATATATATATCACATCTTCTTTATCCAATCATCTATTGAAGGACACTTAGGATATTTCCATGTCTTGGATAATGTGAATAATGCTTCAGTGAACATAGAGGTGCATATGAGGTCTCTCTTGAAAAAAGCCCAGCCATCATTAATATAATGAGAATGGTTTCAACAACATTGATGTAACCTGGCAACAAAGGAGAGTGGACTAGAATGTGCATGTGTGAACAATGACGAACAACTTCACTGTACTAATCAGTGAGGGCAGTAGATGCTATTGAATGAGAATGTGTGCTGTGTGGCTGTCACATTCAAAATGACTGAGCAAGTAGAGCAATGGATCTGTATCAAATTTTCCATTAAGCTTGAACATTCATTTGCAGAAACTATTGGGATGATTCAGAAGGTCCTAGCTGTGGGCAACTGGTGATTGACAGCTTCATCACAACATGCCCACTTATGCATCATGTCTAGTGCAGAGTTTTGTGGCAAAACATCAAATCACCCAGGTGACTCAGCCCCTCTTCAGTCCAGATTTGGTGCCCTGTGATTTGTGACTTTTCCCTAAACTAAAATCACCTTTGAAAAAGGAAGAGATTTCAGACCATCAGTGAGATTCAGGAAAATATGACAGAGCAGCTGATGGTGATTGGAAGAATTGTGTGAGGTCCCAAGGTGCTTACCTTGAAGGAAACTGAAGCTTCATTGTCCTCTGTACAATGCTTCTTGTATCTTGTATCTTTTTCAATAAATGTCTCTATTTTTCATATTGTATGGCTGAATACCTTATGAACAAACCTCATATGTCTTTGTGAATATATATTTTCAAAAGTTTCTGGTGGATACCCAAAGAGAGGTTTCTGAGTCTTATGTTAACTGTATTTTTACTTTTATGAGGAACATCCATACTGGTTTCCATAGTGGCTGTACCAGTTTATATCCCCATGAGCAGCGAATGGGGGTTCCTTTTTCCCATCAACCTCTTGAACACTTATTATTACTTATCTTGTTGATAATAACCATTCTAATGATGTGAGGTGGTATCTCATTGTAGTTTTGATTTGAATTTCCCTAATAACTAGTGAAGTTGAGCATATTTTCATATATTTGTTGGCCATTTGTATTTCTTCTTGGGAGAAGTATCTGTTCAGGTCCTCACCCATTTTTAAATTAGATCGTTTGTTTATATGATTTCACTCATATGTGGGATATAAAACTAAAAGCAACAAATGAACAAGTAAGAAAAGCAAACAAACAAAAACTCATAGACACAGACAACAGTGGGGCATAGACACAGAATAGTGGTTACCAGAGAGAAGTGGGGTGAAACAGGCAGTAAAGGGTAAAAGGGGTCAATTATATGGTAATAGAAGATAATTTGACTTTGGATGGTAGGTACACAATGCAATATGAAGATATGTATGATAGAAATGTATACTTGAAACTATATAATCTTATTAACCAATGTCATTCCAACGTATTTAACAAAGAAAATCATTTAATAAAAGGCTCATGTAATTATATTGAGTTACTTAGATAATCCGGGATAATCTTATGTTAAGGTCAGCAGGTTAGTAATCTCAATTCCATCTGCAAAGTCCCTTCATAATAGCACCTAGCTTAATGTTTTTTTAAATAACCAGATCATGGGAATCTTGGTATGAGGGCAATTTTGGGATTTTGTTCCTTACAGGGTGTATAGACACATTTTATCTATATTCATTATGGAAACTTTCAGACTTCCTAAAATAGGACATCTTTAGACCAGCTGCTCTCAAGCTTTGTTGTGTGTCAGAAGCACCTGGAGAACTGATTTGGAGCTCAAAGGCCCAGACTCTCAAAGGAGGACAGGGCCTAACCTATTATATTTTTACCAAGTTTCCTGATGATTCCTGTATGCACCAAAATCTACTTGAAGAGCTTTTTAAAATTTCAAAGCATAGGATGCACCTCAGACCAATTAAATCAGAATCTGTGGGGGTAGTGACCCATGCATCAGTATCTTTTTTCTATTTTTTTGTTGAGGTGTAATTGACAAACAATATCGTATTAGTTTGTGGTGTACAACATAATGATTTGATATTTATATATACTAAAAAAATATTACCACAATAGTCCAGTAAATATCCATCATCATATGGTTATGGAATGTTTTTTTCCAGTAAGCATTTTTAATATTTACTCTCTTAGAAATTTTTAAATATGCAATACAGTATTATTAACTATAGTCAATGATATGCCACATATTATATCCCTATCACTTATTTATTTCATAACTGGAAGTTTGTACTTTTTGATACCCTTGACTATTCCTCCAGAACCTCCATTTCAGTCTATTGGCAATCTACTCTATACCTTTGAGTGAAGTTATTTTGTGTTTTAATTGAGGTTCCATATATAAGTTAGATCATAAGGTATTTGTCTTTTTCTGTCTGATTTATTTCACCAACTTTAATGCCCCAACTTATGTGTTGCAAATGGCAAGTTTTGTTCATTTTCATGGCTGAATAGTATTCCATTGCCTCCCCACCCCCACACACATTTTCATTATCCATTTATTCATCAATGGACATTTAGATCATTTCCATGTTTTCACTATTGTAAGTAATGCTGCAGTTAATATGGGTGTGCATATAGCTTTTCAAATTAGTGTTTTTGTTTTCCATTTTAAATTTTTTAGAAACCTCCACACTGTTTTCCACAGTAGCTGCACAAATTTACATTCCCACAAATGATATGCAAGGTTTCCCTTTTCTCCACAGCCTCATCAGCACTTAGTTTTTATCTTTTTAATAATAAACATTCTAACAGGGGTGAAATGATATCTTATTGTGATTTTTATTTGCATTTCTATGATGATTGGTGATATTGGGCATCATTAGTACCTATTAGCAATGTGTGTGTCATCTTTGGAAAAATATCTATTCAGATTCTCTAGCCATTTTTTAATCAGATTGCTTGTGGATAGGAGAAATGGAAGACATGGGAGATTGTGATAAGTGTGGGGATGTAATTAGGGCATGAAATAGCTATTAATAGTAGGAGAATGTTATATGAGAAGACATGGATTCCAGGCACCTTTAGGTAATAGGTTTTGTGGGACTTGGTGACTACTTTTAAGTGGTGCCTGGGGAGAGGAAGCCTGGGCCATTTCTTTCATGAGAGAGTAAGGCTAGAATTTCATATTTGGCCATCCAGTAAATAGAGATGCTACTTGAAGAAAGAAGACAAACTTAAACAGAGAAAATAGAATAGTAGAGATAATATTCTTAGAGAAATCTAGGCTGTGGAGGTAAGCAGGCAGAGAAATTAAAGAAAGTAACAAAGGAGGAATACAAAGGTAGTGAGTGAACTAGCATACAACAGATGGCTACTGAGAAGTTGATTTGAGAGTGGACTAATGATCAAACACTGTATAATGGCCAGGTGGTTGAGGAGGATGCTGGCTAAACAAATGTCGTTGATAAAAGTTGAAGACCATCATAGTACCAAAATCAAATACAGGAAAGCTTCTGTATTGAACTAATTATAATATTTGACAACTGAATGAAACTTTATAAACAATGTAATGTCACCCTTTGTATGTGAGAGATTTTAATCAGGATTCAGTTGTGTTTGCCCTTTGAAATAAAATAAAAACAACAATCAAAGGAATTATATGAAAATATGCTAGGAAGGGTAAAGAGGGAATTCTATGAGGTTTTCATTTTAACTTATTTCTAAGTTTGAATTTTTGCTGAGTATTACTGCTCTAGTTAGAAAGGCAAAGAATGAAACCTTATGAAAAATGTAAGGAGCAAAAGAATAAGTCATTATAATATTTTGGCAAGCACTGAAATAGATTGTGGAGCAGGTTTTATATTTCTGGAGATAGTAAAAAAATGGACAGAAAAGATATCTTTAATATGATACATTTTATATATTGGCCAAAAGCCACATGATACTTGAAACACCCTAACTTTTGTTTTATGCAGTGAATAGCTAATGCTTGATTCATAGATGAGGCACTTTTAGATACCAAGTCATGTCTGGACTCTACTCCTGAATGATAAAGCATCTTAGGTCACTTCAGTTGCATTTTTTAAATTGAATATAGATAAGGCTTCAGAATGTATTAATCTATAAAATTATAATTGAAAGTTATTAAAGATATTTGGAGGGAGTTGACTATTTTAAGAATCATGGAACTTTACAGCTTTATATAAATTATTAACAGAAGTCAAGTAAATTGAGGTAGAAACTTAAATTATTATAAGTTTTGCTAGAAATGTTTACACCAAAATGTTTTTGTTATTAAATATTGCAATATCAAAACCTTTAAATTTCTGTTGATTTTAGAGAGAGGAATGAAGAGAGAGAGTGACTTAGAGGGAAATAACGATTTGTTGTTCCACTTATTTATGCATTCATTAGTTGATTCTTGTATGTGCCCTGACTGTGGATTGAATCCACAACCTTGGCATAGTAGGACAACACTCTAGCCACTCAACTATCTGCTCAGGGCCTAATATCAAAAACCTTAGAGCTGAATATAACTGTGTCTGAAATACATGTGTGAAATAACCAATCACTTTTAGATTTTGCTTCACTAGACTGTAAACCATTTTATCCTACTATTAATTAAATTAAATGCATGATTTTTACTGAAAAATCATCTTTGAAAGTGGCTCAATAAAAAACCTTCACTAGTCAAAACTTATGAAAAATTTTGATTTGTGTCTGATGCTTCTCTTTTGTACTTTCCAATATTTATTGGATTTTAAAATTATGTAAATAGCTTTTTCAAGCATACATAATTTACTAAGAGAGGCTTTTCATGAAAAAAAAAATTTTACCCCAGAAATAATTTTGTCAGCTTTCACAGAGCACTGAGCAGAAATTATTTGTGGTAAGTTTCTACTGTATAAATTCAACTTAGACATATAATTGGAACAAAAGTTGTTACCACTGATGGGTTTTAAATGACAGACAAAAAGAGATTCTGTTGTTTCATAACACTATTTTAAATTGATCTTCAGATTTCATGGTGAGTTTGGTTCTTGTAGTCTGATGTGACAATGCACAAAACAAACACTGATGAAATATCTTTAGTTCACTATTGGAAACAAACTGTTTTGCTATGTAATTTTAATTAAATTTTTTAGACCAAAATTTATTTTTAGTTTTTCTCAGACATACAGAGCTTAACCAGAAACTCCTGTAACTTAGACTGAAAGTAATATCATCTGTCTTCTATGTTTAACTCTGAAGCCACTGTAGAAATATGAAAACACTATTGGAATATGGTTTTAAAACTCATATTCTACCTTGAATCTTTTCTTCAACAACAAAAAGGTAAAAAAAATTACACCCTAAAAGTAATCATGACCTAGGCTAGACCTAAGCTTTTATTTAAATATTTACTAGTTAGTAATTATGAATGAGGAAACAGATATCTGTTGAAATTGAGGTGCAATTCTGAGAAATCTACTCAAAGTACTGCTCCTAATAAGGAAATAATTAATGCCCAAAGCAAAACACTTGTAGTTTTACTCTTTGGTACTTCAAATGATGTTACTAGTAATAATAATAATTACTAATAATAAACCAATTATGATAGCAGAACAATTCTTGAAGCCAGACTCCCAGTATGTAATCTTGAAATACATAAAAAAATAGGAAATCTTTGTTAATCAAAGATTACATTTGATATAATTAGTAATATTCATACTGTTTACTGCACTGATGACCCAGGAATTATTCATGGTACAAAATTCCTAAGACCAGCATATCTGTCTTTAAGCATCACAACCATTCTTTTTTTTTTTTTTTTTGTTAAAGATTTACTTTATTTATTTTTAGAGAGGGAAGAGATGGAGAAAGAGAGAGAGAGAAACATCAACGTGCGGTTGCTGGGGGCCATGGCCTGCAACCTAGGCATGTGCCCTGGCTGGGAATCGAACCTGCGATGCTTTGGTTAGCAGCCCGCGCTCAATCCACTGAGCTACGTCAGCCAGGGCGATACAACCATTATTCTTAATTTCCATTTCCATACTAACTTTAGACATTGCCCATGATAATTGTATAAGCAAAAGTGAAAGGGATATATTTCTGTTTTTAATTTATTATTATAGTCTAAATGAATACATGGATATTTCCCTTTTCTATATGCATATTGGTAATATTCAATTATATTTTCGTAACACATTAAGAGATAAAGGGTTCCCTAGTTATAATAAACAAATATATTTGTAAGAAATAATATTTTTATATTTAGGTCACAAGCTCTTCCAGGTACTAAAACTGAACATGCAACACGATGTATCTATATAAATTATACAGGGTCCTGTTTGAATGTGGTTGGTAAGGTAATTATATGGGTATAATAATTTATAGTTTTAATTCAAACATTTCACCTAAAATGTCATATGGTATGCTTGAGTGTGATAGTGTTATGTTAAAGAATTACATGCTTATGATATTGTAATAAAAGATACAATTATTCTCTTATGGACTACAAAATTAGTTCAATAGTCTTGCCTTTCCAGTGGAAGGAGATATGAAAAGATGACAAGAAGTTGTTAATCAAGGAAATTTATTTAATAAAAAAACTCTTGAAGTCACTAATCAGTTTTTTGGGGCTTAGATTATTTCTTTGAAGGAGAGAAAAGTTAAACAATATAACAATAATAAAATAAGCCTGATTATTCCTGTTGCAACTTGAAATTTTAGTATCTGTGTTGTTGAAAAAAAATGTTTATTTTGGTTTCAATATAAAATAGTAAAAGAGGAATATAAAAACACTTACAATGAGTCTTTTGAAGTTTCTAAGCATGTAATTGAATTTTTTTGTAATATCAAGTAAGAAAGGTAGAAAAGAAATTTCAACACTGTTATAAAATCTTGAAAAATGTGGTTAATAACAAAAGTGCAATACTCTCTTATTAAACTATGTAATAAAAGCTTACATGGAAACATGGCTGAAGTAGGAACAGATAGAACACTTTTTGCTATATATTTGAAAATGCCAAATATTTGAAATGTTTTGCTCATACAAGAAATATACTTACTTCAGAGAAGTTACGTTTACATTTAGCTATTTAGCTTTATTTCAGGCCTGAGATTTTCAATGCTGTTTTGCTTAGTAGACATTCTGAGGGGATTCTTTTCTAAAAATTAAAGGTATGAAGGATAACTACAACAAATTCTTATAGCATGTGTATGTGGAATTATGTTCAAAAGGGTGTTTTTCTTAGTGCCATTATGATCTGAAGTTTTTACTGCATAGATGAAGTATATACAACTTACATGAATCTTCATTTCTGAATGAAAAACACAAGTCTTGATAATAGTCAGAGTAAAATTTCAAACATGTGTTTGATTGTTGTAACCAACTTTTTGGCTTCCTAGAAGTAATCATTGGCAACAAAAGATAATTTTTTTGGAAGAAATTTTGATTGATTCAGTCTACATTTTGAATTCTGTATTTACTCACAGAAGCTGGTAGAACTGATTTTATTTTAAGTTACATCTAGTACTTTTTAAAAATCTTTTAAATTCTATATGGATAAGGGAAGTTCGGCAATATATTTTATGTGATTGGTTTGGGTTTGCAAAACATGAAGACCCCCATATCCACACAAGAGACATTCCTGGAGCACCCAGATCAGGGGATCAAGGAGACTGCACCACTGGGTCTCACAGGACATTTACTACATAAGGCCATTTTACCAAGACTGAGAGTCATAGAAGGTCTGCCTAGTACATAGAAACAAACCCAAAGAGTCATCCAAAATGGGGAGACAAAGAAACAGATCCCATATGAAAAATAGGAGATATCTTCAGAAAAAAAAAAAAGCTAAATGAAATGGAGGCAAGCAATTTACCAGATATAGAGTTCAAAGAAATGATTGGAAGGATGCTCAAGGAACTTAGAACTTCAACAAAGAGAAAACAAGTGTAAAATAAGACATAGAAACCACAAAAAAGAAAAAGTCAGAAATTAAGAATACATTATCTGAAGTGAAGAATACACTTGAAGAAATAAACAGCAGTTTAGATGAAGTAGAGGATTGAATCAGTGATTTGGAAGACAAGGAAGGAGAAAACAATCAGAGTAGCAAAATGAAAAAAAACAATTAAATAAAGTGAGGATAGTTTAAGGACCTTTGGGGCAGCATCTGCATTATAGTAGTATAAGAAAAAGAAGAGAGAGCAAAGGATCAAGAACCTATTTGAATAAATAATGACCGAAAAGTTTCCTAACCTGGTGAAGGAAAAAAAAAAAAAAACAAACACAACTCCAGGAAGTGCAGAGAGTCCAAAACAAGATGAACTCAAAGAGGCCCACAGCAAGGCAAATCATAATTAAAATGGCAAAGGTTAAACATAAAAGATAATCCTAACAGCAGCAAGAGAAAAACAGTTACCTACAAAGGAGCTCCCATAAGACTGTCAGCTGATTTCTCAATAGAAATATTTAAACCTAGAAGAGATTGGCATGAAATACTCAAAGTGATAAAAAGTAAGGATCCACAACCAAGTCTAATTTACCTAGCTAAGTTATCATTTAGTATTGAAGGAGAAGTAAAGAACTTCCTAGATAAGAAAAAGTAAAAGGAACCTATTACCACCAAGCCAGTATTACAAGAAATGTTAAAGGATCTTCTTGAAGGAGGAGGAGGAGAAGGAGAAGAAAAACAACAGTACAATATAATCAAAAAAGTAAAATGGCAATAAACACATACCTATCAATACTCAGTTTATTTGTAAGTGGCTTAAATGCTCCAGTCAATAGACGTAAGGTAGCTGAATGGGTAAGAAAACATGACATCTACACATGCTGTCCATACAAGAGCCATCTCAGAAAAAAAGATATACACAAACTAAAAGTGAAGGGATGGAACAACTTATTTCATGCAAATGGAAATTTTTAAAAAGCCGAGGTAGCAATACTTATATCTGACAAAATAAACAATAAAATAAAAGCTATAAGAAGAGACAAAGAAAGACACTTTAATGAAAAAGGGAGTGATCCAGCAAGATGACATAACCTTTGTAAACATTTATATACACACTATAGGAGCATCTAAATACAGAAAGCAAATCTTGATGGACATAGAGAGGCTGATAGCCAGTCACATTAGGAGATTTTTTTATAGTTGTATTTTTATATTTTATTTTTTAAATATATTTTATTGATTATGCTATTACTGTTGTTCCCATTTTTTCCCTTTGTCCCCATCTGCCTGGTGCCCCATTCCCTCCAGCAATCTCCCCCACACCTTAGTTCATGTCCATGGGTTGTGCATATTAGTTCTTTGGCTTCTCCATTCCTGTTCTGGTTATTTACTAAGTTGTTGTTTTGTTTTGTTTTTCAGTTAGTTGTTGATAGTTGTGAATTTGTGGACATTTTAATGTTCATAATTTTTATTTTCTTAAATATGTCCCTTTAACATTTCATAATAATGGTTTGGTGACGATGAACTCTTTTAACTTTACTCTGTCTGGGAAGCACCTTATCTGCGCTTCCATTCTAAATGATAGCTTCACTGGACAGAGTAATCTAGGTTGTAGGACCTTGCTATTCTTCGCTTTGAATACTTCTTGTCAGCCCTTTCTAGTCTGCAGAGTTTCTTTTGAGAAATCAGCTGGTAGTTTATGGGAGTTCCTTTATAGGTAACTCCCTGCTTTTCTCTTGCTGCTTTTAAGTCTATTGACATCAATGGATAGATCCACTAGACAGAAAATCAACAAGGAAATGGTGGCCTTAAAAGACACACTAGATCAGATGGATTTAATTGATACCTTCAGAGAATTTCTCATGGCATTTTTTTTTCTGATATATAACCTCAGCAAGGGATACAAAAGAAAAAGAAGCAAACAGGATTACATCACACTAAGAAGTTTTTGCACAGAAAGGAAACCATCAACAAAATGAAAAGACAACCCACTGAATCAGAAAACACATTAGCCAATGATATATCTCATAAGGGGTTAATATTAAAAAATTATAAAGAATTTATAGAACTCAACACCAAAAAAACAGACAACCCAATTAAAAATTTGGCAAGGGACATGAATAGGTATTTCCCAAAGAGGATATACAGATTACCAACAGACATATGAAAAGATGCTCAACATCACTAATGAGGAGAGAAATGCAAATTAAAACCACAATGAAATCAGCTTACATCCATCAGAATGACTGTCATCAATAAATCAACAGCCTGGATAGACCTGGAGAGTATTAAGCTAACTGAAATGAGCCAGCCAGAGAAATCCCACATGATTCCACTTATATGTGGAGCCTAACAAACAAAATAAGCAAACACATAAAATAGAAACAGACTGACAGCTGTTAGAGGGCAGGTCACTGTGGGGCTGGGTTAAAAAGGCAAAGGGGTTAAGCAAACAAAATAAAAACCCCTAATAGGCACCATAGTTTGGTAATTACCAGAGGGAAGGGGGGATGGGAGACATAGAAAAGGATAAAGGAAGGATGAAGAAGGTAAAGAGGGGAGTAAATGTTGCTAAAAAAATGCTTGATTTTGGTTGGTAAGCATACAGTACAGTATATAGATGATGTATGATAAAATTGTACAGCTGAAGCCTATGTAATTTTATTAACTAATGTCACCCAGATAAATTCAATAAAAATTAAAAAATAAAAATGGAGCTTATGAGGAGACCATGCTACTGAATCACCCCCATACTACAGAAACCAAAAAGATGTGCACTAGAAGAGGAAGAAGAGTGGTTACACTGACTTCATTGTCCTTGCCTTGGACTTGCAAAGTACCACACCACGAGGCCCCTTCTGGGCCTATATTTTTTTCCAGTGAGGAAAAAGAGCCTATGTTGGACAACCAGCTCTGCCAGTGTTGTAGAACACTTTCCTTGGAGCCCACTCAATGTCACTTCACAGGAAACAGTGGGGGAATGTGCTGGGCTCAAACATTGGGAATCAGACAGAAAGAGAACTGGGCAGGGTTTACAGAAACCAGCACTCACAGCTTGGCAGACTGCATTCCAGTTTTCAGCATCACCTGAGCAGAAATTCCAAGCAGTGGCTCTGCCCATCTGCAGAACCAAGCTGGTGGCTCCAGCTGACCAGGGAGCTCACTTGGCAGTTCTGCCTGATTTGGGTCTCAGCCAATGAACTGTACAGGCTGTGGAGCCCATTTTATACCCCTTCCTGAGAAAGAAAGCAAATTCACAGTCCTATCCAAGTACTGAGTATAGCTTCTATTCTAGTCCAACTAGAAAGCCTGGCCAGAAAATGTGGGCATCTGTGCAACCCATCCTATAGTCCCACTCGGCCAAGAAGCCAAGCCAGTAGCCCAGGCCAACTATGAAGTATAAACTCTGCAACACACAACCCCACCCTGCAGCAAAAAAAAAAAAAAAAAAAAAAAAAAAAAAAAAAAAAAAAATCCCAGGGAGCCTGAACATTGACAATGGTCAGCCTGGGAGCCCAGCCTATAGCCCAGACAAGCAGCAGAGTTCAAACTATGGTCCTGCCTGTTTGCTGGATACAGCCTGCAAACTTGCCCAAGAAGGGAACCCAGCCAATGACCTCACCCAAGCACAGAGCATAACCTACAGCTCCACCTGATATGGAAATTTACAGAGAGATCCCTGTAGACCATGGAGCATAGTTTCTAACCCCATCCAACTGCCAGATATAACTGGAGGCCACTCCCATATAGAAAGACCAGCCAGTGACCTTGCACAACAGCAGAGTACAGACAGTGGCCTACCTGATTTTGAAGCATAGCCTATAGCTCTGCCTAACTTTGGGGCATACTCTGTAGTCCAACCTGAATACAGACCATAGCCTAAGACCCTCTCTAAATGTGAAGTTCTGCTGGTGGACCCCTAGCCATTGGTACTATCCACGTGGGGAACATGGTCTGAGACCTCACCTGACCAGGAACAATTACAGAGCTCAGCCCATAGCCCTGCCCAACCACAGAGTTAACTAGTGGCACCACCTGACCAGAACAAAACCTGTGATCTCAGCTGAACAGAAGTGATCCCAAAGCTGAGCTAGTGGCCTCACTTGACCAAGGAACACAGTTGGCAGCCCTGCCAGATCTGGGGGTTACCCAGTGACCCCAATTTAAAGCAGAACTCATCCAGCAGGCCCACCCAGTCATGGAGCCCAGCTTGCTATACGTCCCCTGACCTTAGAGCATGGGCAGTGGTTTTGCATGGGCAGTGATTTTGCCTAACTGGAAACTCCAGTAGCAAGCCTTTCCTGTCCACAGATGCTACCAATTGTCCTGTATAGTATCTAAAATTGAGCTCACTATTGACAGTTTTTCCTGCTGAAGTGAACTTATAAAGTCTGGATCAGAAGACTTCTTACTCAAATACACAGATATCAAAGCAAGGAGTCAAGGATCATGGAGAGTCAGGTAAACATGACACCACTGAAATTAACTAAAAAAGCTCCAATAACTTACACTAAATAAATGGAGATCTATGTATGTACTGTTCTGACAAATAATTCATAATAACCCTCTTCAAGAAGTTTAGTAAAATACAATAACATATAAACAAGTAAATTAGGAAAACAATTCATGAACATAATGAATTCTACAAAGAAATAGAAATGATCAACAAACAAGCAGAAATTCTAGAGCTGAAGAAAACAGTGATTAAACTGAAGAATTAAATAGAGAGCTACAATAATCTGCTCAAAAAAGCAGAAGAAGGAATCAGTGAACTGAAAGAAGGCTCATTTGAAATTATCTAGTAAGTGGAGCAAATAAGTAAAAGAGAATGAAAAAGAGTGAAGAAAGCCTGCAGGACTGTGAGATGCCAGCAACATACAGAAGTTAGTTGCATTTCTATTCCCTAAACCACATATCTAAAAGAGAAAAAAATCTCCCTTTACAATAACACCAAAAACAGTAAAATACTTAGGACCAAATTTAACCAACTAAGTGAAAGATCTATAAAATGAAACTACAAAACTTCAACAAAAGAAAGCAAAGAAGACACAAAAAAGTCAAAACATATCCTGTTTTCACGGGCTGAAAGAAGTAATATTGTTAAATGTCCATACTATGTAAAGGAGTCTATAGATTCAATGCAATCCCTATCAAAATTACAATTACATTTTTCATAGAAATAGAAATAGCAATCCCAAAACTTGTGTGGAACCACAGAAGACCCCCAAACATCCAAGAAAATCCTGAGAAAGAAGAACAAAGCTGGAAGCAACACACTGCTGATTTTAAACTATATTACAAAGATATAGTATTTAATATAACATGGTACTGGTGTAAAAACAAACACATAGACCAGTGGAACAGCATTGAGAGCCAAGCAATTGGCCCATTCATATACAGTCAACAAGAGGGAAAAAATGAGGACAGAATCATCTCTTGAAAAGAATGAAACTGTAGCACTCACAAAAATTAATCCAAAGTGGATTAAAGACTTAAATATATGACATCTAAAACCATAAAACCCCTAGAATAAAACATGGGGAAAATTTCCTGGCATTGGCTTCAGCAATGACTTCTTCTTGGTTATGACATTAAAAGCACAAATAACAAAAGCAAAAATCAAAAGTGGGATTATATCAAACAAAAAAAGCTTCCACATAGCAAAATAAATCATCAGGAAAATGCAAAGGCAACCTACAAAATGGGAGAAAGTATTTGTAAACCACGTATCTGAGAAAAGACTAATGTGAGGTTCTTTAAAAAGAGTCATTTCTTAAACAGCACCCCTAAGAGGTACTTGTGTTTGCTTATCTCTGGAGAACAGACACTAATCTATGAATTTAAAGCAATTGTTTCTCCAAGGATGTTGTAGAAATCAGTAGCATTTTCCTGCTGGGGAAATAGTTGGGTGAGGCAACAGAACTTTGATGTGGTAGGTGTCATGTTCTATGATGTGCTTCCAACACAAATCACAGGCAATTCAAAGTTTAAAATGCTCACTTCCTAAATGGTCGTCTTTTGTACTGCCCACAAATCTGTGGGGCCTGAAGAACATGGGAACAGAAATTTGTAATATTGTCTATTTGTGCAAATAACTTTTAAAAATGGAAGTCTAAATATACATGAGCTACTGTATAAACTTAGGTAATACATTTTACCTCTTTAAATCAACTTTTCCTTCACAATGAAATGAAAAAATTGGTTATATTCCCTCATGGCGACTTTATATTTAGACTATTGTTATTATTCTATAACTCTGCAAATATTAATAAAATTATTCTCTTATTTCTTCCTCTGAAAACTCTATTGATCTAAAGCATATTGTTTAGTGATGAGCTGTCTGTCTCCTTTGAGCCTGATGGGGAGTTATTTAAGTGTAAGAATGTTACTATGTTTAAAAAGTGAATTTGTAAATGCATCAAAGAAGGAAAGAAACAATTGAAGAAATTTGGATAAAAGTGAATAAAAATAGGAAAATAATAATGCCAGAAATAATTGTAATAGAAATTAATATTATACAGTCATATATTATTGTCACAGGTGGGAGCAAATTTTGCTGTATCTAGCAGCCAGAGAAACAGAGAAAAGCAATAACTTGAAAGACTTATTGAATACAAAAGTATGACTTTTTGTGAGAAAAGAAACTTTTTATCTTTTCTCAAAGGGAGCAATGTTCATTGTGGTAGATAACATCTTCAATATCTCAGAATTTTATAACAGCTGAGTCTTATATTTTCAGTAGCTTGAGGGTGAACGTCAAAGCTCACATTCAGTGTAATATTATGCCGTTGAGAAAGGCAGGATTTCTAAATATTTGCCATAATGGCATGGATGATTTTGGGGGATGATATTTTGTAGGGAGCAGCTGTCCTATGCATTGCAGAATGCTTGGCAGCATCCCTACCCTCTACCCACTGGATGCCAATATCAGCACTCTCTCTGCTCTAGTGTGACAACCAAACATGTCTCCAGACATTGCCAAATGTTTCTGGGGGAACAAAATCACCCACAACTGAGAACCATGGAGCAGCTATAATTAATAAACTACCAATTATTCAACTACGTTTGTAAAAAATGCTATAAGAAAGAAATGGGTTTGGGGATTAAGAAATGGTTTTTAGAGGAAGTAAGACCTAATAGGAGACCTCGAAGGTAGTGAGTGTTAAGCTACACAAAATCTGGAGTGAAGAGTGTTCCATATAGAAAGATAGTGTGTGTACTGGCCATGAAGTGGTAAGACAGACATAACATGCCATTGAATTGATACCAATGAGCAAGATGACAAAATCAATTTCCTGTCATTGACCAAGCAAGAAATGTTGACTGAATAGTAGTCTCCTAGCACTCTGGAAAGGTGGGGGTCTAGATTTTTTTTTTTTTTTTTTTTTTTTACTTAGGAGCTTGCAATCTTGTAAAGAAAGTAGAAATAACAGACAAAACAGAACTGGGTAACAATTAAAGCTAGCTTGAAGAAATTTGGATAAAAGGAAAAAAATAAGAAAACAATAAAGTCAGCAATAAAGCTAGTGAAAGAACTTACTGTGAGTACAGCAGGATAGCAGAATGAAAGAAGCCACAAGAGCTGGAGAGATTAGGAAGAGGTGTGATAGGAATTGACACTTGAAGGAGTGGCCTGATTGTGGGAACTAGGTAGTGGAATAAGGGCCCTTAGCAGGAAAGGATAGCATAAAATGGCTGGATATAGAAAAGAATTTCCAAACTGGTCAACATAAATAGTTTCAAGGTTCTTTGTTAGAGAGTCAGGAAATCTTGTACTACCAAGCCATCTCTACCTCTTTCAAGTCAGGAGAATCTACCTTGTATGCTTCATCATTTGGGGATCAAGTTAAATTGGACATAAAGATTGACAGTGAATAGAAAGAAAGAACCTCCAGATAGCTGCTATGGTAGAAGGCTTGGGCAATGATGGAATCTCTAAAGAATTGTCTAGGTGGTTTTGATAGGTTATTGTGCTGAATTAATCCAAAAAATATTTTTACTTTTGGGGGGTATGATCCTAACACTGAGATAATCTCAAAAGTTTAGAAAAGTCTGGAGCAGTTACCCAATTATTTTCTTCTAGAGTCTATTCAGAATGAAAGTAAGAGTGTATTAGGTACTGTTCAAAATGAGAATGACTCTCTTTACTTGACTAGGCTTGATTTTGCGTTTTCTTTTTGTTTTGTTTTGCATTGTTTTTGTTGCTGCTGTTCTTTTAATATAAGCATGAAGAAAAAAATGTTAAATAAAACATACCAGGAGATTAAATTCATGTTTACTAATTTTTTTAATTCAATGAATTAAAATATACTATGCAGCTTTCAATATTGCCAAGCTGACTTTAGTTATCTAAATGTGAACATTGGAACTCTCCTATTTTAGGGAAAGTGCACATGAAGGGGTTTTCTGTTTCAAAGGAATGTTAGCCATTTCTTTAACCTTTTCTGTCATAGAAATGATTGGTAGTATTAATTGTCCAACCATGGGGATTATCTAATACAAAGAAAGTTCAATGAAAAGGTAATGCTTTCCTTTCAATAATTGCCTTAATTATAAGCTATTAGAAATTTTGAATATTGATTATGCACAAAAACTTTGCAACTATTAATTAGTCCATTAACTTAGGTATAAGAAATATCTTTAGAAGAAAAATACAGATTTTTATGTGACTTGGGAATAATTGTTAATAGTCATAAAGTATTTCCATCTTTTTTCTCCCCCAAAGGAGAAGAAAAGTTATCAAGTATATTGTGATAATTAAGGGCATTCAGGCCTGTAATGGGGGATTTGATCAAAGATCTCTTTGAATAATTAAGACGTACAAATTATCTGAAAAATAGTTGTAATCACATTTATAGAGACAGATGTAATGTTGGTGGTGGTGAGAACAGCGCCAAGTATTAGAAGGTGGGGTCAAACCAGACCTCAGTTCAGAAACCTCAGTACTTGAGTTCTGGCTTGGAAAGAATTCACAGCTAAGACTCAAACTATAAGATAAAGTTTATTTCACAAGTCACGGAAGTAGAAGGAATGAATGGTAGAAGGAATGAGCTCAGGAAATAAGATACAAGGCAAAAGAAGGGCATTTGTAGCTTAGGAGGGAGGAAGGTAATGACAACATAACTGGGGGATGAAAAGGAGGGGAAAAGATGAGGGCAGGTTCCTAGGAGGAGAGAGCAACCTGGGTCCTCAGTCTTAAGGGTTTTTAAGGGTGGAGATTTAGGAGCAGTCTCAGGAAAGGATCCCAGTAGAATATTCATCAGATTCCCAGGCGTGTCCTTTCAGGGTCATGGTCTCCACTGTTTGGTAGGAGCCAGTGCAAGGGGTCATGAGTCAATGCAGCTGGTCCTGAGGTCAGCCATGGCATTGCTTGTCTGGTTTTGCTGAAACACACCTGAGGCCTTAATGTAATTGATGTGGGTCAGAATCTCATTGTCCTGGGGGCTTAGTGCTTAAGGGCTGTTCTCCAGCCTCCTTGATTGTTTTGCCTCTGAGAAGGTCTAACCTGTGTGACTAACAATATTTCAAAGGAGGAAAAGTCAAGGGAGGATCTGAATCACATAACCAGTGCTATGGAAGGTCAAGGGAGTCTAAACCACATGACCAGAAATACGCTAGGGGATAAAAGGTCAGCCTGAGGGTGGGGTTTTTGTTTTCCCAGTGTTGCCCATTACTAGGCACCTGAGGCTATCAATGCTGGTGACTTTCTGAACCTGGCCCACAATCCTTCCTCTGATCATGTCTGTCTGACTGCCTACCACATAAGAATTCAAATATTTTCATTGTCATACACCCTCTTTTCTGAAAATCATTTGTCTTTCGTTGTCCTTCATCATTTTTAAGGTAAGCCTCATTGGGGAAGTTTTCCTTTAGCTCTCCTTAACAGGATGGAAGAGTCATAAAGTTTAATTTGTCTAAATGTCCCTGTACCCCACACTTTTGCAACTGACAAGGAAAACTAGTTTAATTGTCTGAAAATTTCAAGGGTTGTTTTACATTAAATATATGCTTTATAATTGATTGTGGCAAATTATCCTGTTAGTAGAGAAATATGTACCCAAGTTCCATGTGGATATTATTTCTTTGAACTTCAGAAATGATTATAAGGTAAATGTGTTCAAAGTAATCATTTGCAGTGAGTTCACTATATCTTTAGTTTGTAAATTACACAATATGTACTGTTTTAAATCAAACAGTGACTACTAGAAATCAAAGAATTTGTGATTAGAAGGATGGCTTTCAAAGGTCATTGCTTGAAAAATTATCTAGAAATCAGTTTCCTTTTATCTTCTCACACAAAGGTTTAACGATGGTTTAAATATGTGGTGCTATCGAAAATGTTTTATTTTTTGAAATCAGCTTTTCATTTTCTTTACTACATGTAGCAATGTAGATAGACATTGGGAACAGGCTTTATAGTAAAGTTTAAAATTCCCAAAAGGAATCCCATGTAAATAAAATCTTTCATTAAAATGATGAGGGAAAGTTATATTTTTGGTTGAGTAAAGATTTTTAAAAAAATATTTTTATTGTAACTCTTAGTTTCAAAATGTTCGTTGACATCACCCAACTCTAAAGCTTTAAGGAAACTTTGAGTAGATTTTGTCTTTTTTCTCAGAGGAGAATTTTCCTTGTTTGATTTATATAATTTCTTAAGCACACTCAAATCATTCCTTGATAAAATTGAATTTTATAATGTTTCAGAGACATCATTCAGGAATTCATTGATGGTGTATGAGAAAGTGTCCTTGAGTGGGAGTCTACTATTTGAATTTTGGGAAGATTGATTGACTTCTTTGAACCTCTGTTTGTTCATTTGTGAAATAAAAGTATTCATCTATGAAACCATTTTTAACCTTAAATTTCTCTAGAGCTTAAAATTATAATTCTTTGTATTGTGAATTTAGAGAAACAAAATATTTGAAAGATTATAAATTTGTCATAGATATTCCATAGAACACTCTCTTCTCAATGAATACTCAATATTAACTGATTTTTATCTATAAACCTAATGCCACAAATAATGCACACAATGCATATGAGTAATTGAAAGTTCTGAATTTGTTGGTTTGAATGCTGGTTTTATTGTGAATTGTTTAGTATACATTATATAACTGAGTAACTAATAGAACAAATTCATATCAAAGGGAGTAGGCATACACATGATTGTGAAATTAAAAAAAAATATTTTTGGTGTTCCTACTGACCTGAATGCTTTCCACTTCCCATTGTAGTTAAGGACTTTAATTCCCCTTTTCAATATCACCTCTCAACAAAATACTATCTATAAATGATTGACAACAGATTAAATCATTTTCTTTCTTGAGATTAAAAAAGGTTAATTTGCAGTAGATTTTCAGATAATAACGTGTGTGTATGCATGGCATGTTTTGGGCAGCCTACCTCCCTTCCTTCTATTGAATAAACACATCACATATCTCTTACAATGTGCATTGCCTTGTAAAAATGCACTAATTGAAACATACAGACTCCCTACAAATCACAGGGCCTACCAAAGCTTGGACTCTGGTGAGGAAGAAAGTCAATGGACTAAGTCATCATTACAAAACATAAGTCTGTGATTTCTGTGATGACCTGGTAGATGAACACACAATAGTACTTTATGTTTTGTTCCCAGTATTTAATGTTTTGTATAACAAGAGAAGTCATAAGTGTCTTCCTTCATTTCTCTTTAATTGATAAAAATAAAACAACAGTAAAGATTTCTGTCAAGGAAAATACCCATTCTCAGTCCTTAGCTTTTCAAGTATGTGCATTCTTTTATGGTAGCCATCCATGCTTATATGAATTTTGTGTAGTCATTAACATGGTAAAATTGGGAATTTTGTATGTTACTAATGTTATCTAATACTGTTATCTAATGCCTAGTATTGCAAATTATTATAATAATTATAATTATAATTATTATAAACATAAATAATAAATATAATAATTATCTTTATAATTATTTATTTTAGGATAGACATAGTATCACTTTGTGATGAGAGGCCATCATCTACTCAAGCAATTCTGTTTCGTAAATATTTATGGTTTTCAAAAAATATTGCCCAGAACAGAACATCATTCATAGAGGGTTTTTTTGTTGTTGTTGAATTGTTTATATAATTAAATTACAGGACCATAGATATTAACATTTTAGTATTTCTTATTAGGAATTTTTCATTGTTTTTTGAAGATGTGATACCAATTTCTTATGCCATCATAATTATAAATTTTATTTTGAATAAATTATTTATTTTATTCAAGAAACATTGACTGAATATTAGTGTGGCCAAGGTTTGGAGTTGAACAAGTTGAAAATATATAAAGTTAATCATATCGATTGTGCTGCCTAAGGGGGTAGAACAAGATAAAGGCCTTTGGAGCCAATAAAGAATCTCAGGGTACACTGGAGGAAGGAATCATGAGTGATTTTAAAAATTTTTTACCCGTGTTTATTCTATTACAGTAACCCCGATTTTCCCCCTCTGCCTTTTTCCATCCCACCCCACCCCCAATTCCCACACTCCATCCCCATTTCTGTCCTTATCCATGGGTCATTCATACATGTTTTTTAACCACTCCCTTCACCTTCTTTCCATCATTCTTTCTCATCCCCTTTTCTCTGGCTGCTGTCAGTCCATTCCCTGTTTCTATAACTGGTTTAGTTTTGCTCATTAGTTTATTTTATTCATTTGATTCCTCTTGTAAATTATGCATATGGTAATTGTCTTTCACCTACTGGCTTATTTCATTTAGCATAATAGTCTCCAGTTCCATCCATGCTGTCCCAAAAGGTAAGAATGCCTTCTTCTTTCTTTCAGCACAGAGTATTCCATTGTGTAGATGAACCACAGTTTTTTAATCCATTCATTTACTGATGGGCACTTAGGTTGTTTCTAACACTTGGCTATTGCAAACAGTGCTGTTATGAATATTGTGATGCATGGGTTCTTTAGAATTGGTGTTTCAGGATTCTTATGGTATATTCCCAGCAGTGGAATTGCTGGTTTATGAGGCAGTTCCATTTTTACTTTTTTGTGGAAATTCCATACTGTTTTCCACAGTGGCTGCACCAGTCTCATTCCCACCAACAGTGTAGTAAGATTCCCTTTTCTCCACAACTTTCCAGCACTTGTTTGTTGATTTATTAATGGTAGCCATGTGTGAAGTGATATCTCATTGTGGTTTTAATTGGCATATCTCTGACAGTTAGTGATGTTGAGCATTTTTTCATATGTCTATGGACCATCTGTGTGTCCTCCTTAGAGAAGTGTCTGTTCAGAGCCTCTGTGCATTTTTTGATTGGATTGTTTGTCTTCCTGGTGTTGAGTCATGTGAATTCTTTATATATTTTGGAGACTAAACCCTTGTCAGATGTATCATTGTCAAAGATGTTCTCCCATACAGTCAGTTCTCTTTTTATTTGGAGAATGGTTTCTTGAGCCATGCAGAAGCTTTTTAATTTGATGTAGTCACATTTGTTTATTTTTTCCTTTATTTCATTTGCCCTGGGAGATATATCAGCAAAAATATTGCTACATGGGATATCTGAAGATTTTCTGCCTATGTTTTCCTCTAGGTTTTTACGGTACCATGACTTCAAAGTCTTTAATCCATTTTGAGTCTACTCTAGTGCATGGTGTAAGTTGGCGGTCTAGTTTCATTTCTTTTGCATGTACCAGTCCAGTTCTCCTAATGCCATTTGGTGAAGAGACTATTTTTATTCCATTTTATGTTTGTGCCCCCTTTGTCAAATATTAATTGACCAAAGAGACATGGGTTTATTTCTGGGCTTTAAATGTTGGAAGTATTTCTTCTAGATCTGTAAAATATTTCATTGGTATTTTAATAAGCATTGTGTTGAATCCATAGATTGCTTTGGGTAGTATGGCCATTTTAATGATGTTAATTCTTAAAATCCATAAACAAGGTATATGCTTTCATCTATTTGTGTCTTCCTCAATGTCTTCCTTCAGTGTTCTACAGTTTTCTTAGTATAGGTTTTTTTACCTATTTGGTTACATTTATTCCTAGGTACTTTATTTTTTGTTGTTGTTACTATAGTAAGTGGGATTTTTTTCTTGGTTTCTTTTTCTGATAGTTCATTGTTGGTGGACAAAAATGCCTTCAATTTCTGAATATTTACTTTGTGTCCCACTACTTCACCAAATTCACTTATTAGGTTGAGTAAGTTTTTGGTGGAGCCTACAGGTTTTTCCATGTATATTATCATGTCATCTGAAAATAATGAGTTTTACTTCCTCCTTCCCTATTTGGATGCTTTTATGTCTTCTTCTTGTATGATTACTGTGGCTAGAACTTCTAGTATTATGTTGAATAGTGGTAAGAGTGGACACCTTGTCTTATTCCTTGTTTTAAGGGAAAAGCTTTTAGTTTTTGCCCATTGAGTATGAAATTGGCTGTAGGTTTCTCATATATGGCCTCTATTATGTTGAGGAATACCCCCTCTATTCCAACTTTGCTGAGTGTTTTTATCATAAATGGGCATTGGTTTTTATCAAATACTTTTTCTGCATCTATTAATATAATCATGTGATTTTTGTCTTCCATTTTATTTATGTGATTTATCATATTTACTGATTTGCAAATATCATATCATTTTTTAATATCTGGAATAAATCCCACTTGATCATGGTGTATGATCTTTTTAATATATTGTTGGACCTGGTTTGCTAGTATTTTGTTGAGGATTTTCACATCTAGGTTCATCAGAGATATTGGCCTGTAATTTTCTTTCTTTGTTGTGTCTTTACTTGGTTTTGGATTTAGGGTAATACTGGCCTCATGAAAAGAGTTTTGGAGTTTTCCCTCTTCTTGAATATTTTGGAATAGTTTATGAAGAATCTGTGCTAGTTCTTCTTTGAAACTTCTATGAAGCTTTCTGGCCCAGGGCTTTTTTGTTTATTGAACATCAATTATCATCTATGTCTTAGACAATTACTTTGTTTAATTTTCACAACAACCATAAGAGGTAAATATTATTATCATTACTGTTTTATACTTGAGGAATCTGATACATTAGAGAAGCATAGTACCATACCAAGATTCTTCAGTAATTTGGTCAAAGAACTGGAGAAAGTAGGAATGAATGATCTCAGTAGGTGTTCAAACCCACAGAAACAGATAATTATTCTGATCACCCTTTAGATTAATATATTGAGAGTTTTAAGCTTTGAAATGTCTTTGGCTCCTGAGTATGGTTGAATTGGAGAGCCTTCCCAGCAGCCTTGGACCTCAATTTATAAATAACAAGAAAACATCTCAGTCAAGGTGGTGGTATAGGTAACATGGCTTATATCCTCACACATCAAAATTATAACTAAACTATAGAAAAAAAACATCATTTAGAACCATCAGAAATCAAGCTGAATGGAAGTCCTACAACAACAAAATTAAGGAAGAAACTACAGAATTAAAGAAGAAACCACATTGAGACTGGCAGGAGGGGCAGAGACACAGAATGGATGGGTCCCACACCCATTTGTGGTGAATAAAAATCATGAGTGTCATCTCCGGAGCAAGGGGTCCTAGCTGCACATTAGGCTTTCCAGTCCAGAGTTCCAGTGCCAGGAAGATAGGACCCCATAACCTCTGTAAGCAAAAACTAGTAGGGATGGAGACTGTGGAAGATAGAAAATACTGGAGTCTCAGGTAGTTCCTCTTAAATGGCACAGACTTACCTGAACTTATTCCCTCTGAGTTCCAATGTGGGGAAAGCAGATTGAAAGGCATCAGAGATATATGGGAAGATACTGAATTGTTCAGCATCAGGGCAAGAGCTGGGAGGCAACTTTCTCCCAGACAGAAGTGCTGGCAGAGGCCACTGTTCCTTTTCTGAGCACTTCCCTGACAGAACCACTGAGACTCCATCAGTCTCCCTCACACTGCTTGTCCCACCCTAGTGATTCCCTGAAGCTCTGCTCTGACCGACATTTGAGTTCACCCAAGATGTTTCCAGTGGGTTTTCATATGAGTGGCTTGTCTTGGCCCATGCCTCAGATTTTCCTAAATTCTCTCAAACAAGCAGCATTGGGCTTCAGCAAGCCCCACACCTCTCATTAAATTAACCCAGATCCAGTACTGGCAGTAGCAGGCCTCAGTTCATAGCTTAGCATCACCTGGGCACCTCCAAGCCCAGCACAAGTAACATCCATCTGCAGATCGCTTTGTAGCTTATGCTGTGTCCCAGGACAGAACACAATTGGTGGCTGACCTTGGACGTGCTAACAGCAATCAAGGTTCAACTACAAGAGGTGGTTATACACAGCCCACATGCTGAGTACACCTTGAACAGTCAGCTTGGGGAATAGGGGAGGCTGTGCCACTGGATTCTACAGGACACCTACTACATTAGGCCACTCTACCAAGCCTGGGAAATAGCAGTCCCACCTAATATATAGAAACAAACATAAGGAGGCTGCTAAAATGAGAAGACAAAGAAACATGGACCAAATGAAAGGACAGAACAAAATTCAAAAAAAAGACCTAGACAAAATGGAGATGAGCAAACTACTAGATAAAGAGTTCAAAACACTGGTTATAAGGGTGCTCAAGGAACTTAGTGAGGACATAAACAGCATAAAAAAATCCATTCAGAAATGAAGGATATACTAATTGAAATAAAGAGCAATTTACAAGGAATCAAAAGAGAGAGGATGAAGCTGAGAATTAAATCAGCAATTTGGAATATAAAGAAGCATAAGAAACAAGCAATCAGTACAGCAAGATAAAAGAATCCAAAAAGGGGAGGACACTGTAGGGAGTGTCTGGGACAACTTCAAATATCAGGAGAAGAGAGAAAGAAATTGGAAACCTATTTGGAAAAAAAAATAATGAAAGAAAACTTTCCTAACTTATTGAAGGAAATAAGAATACAAGTCCAGGAATTACAGAGGGTCCTAAACAAGATGAACTCAAAGAGGACCACACCAAAACACATGTCATCATTAAAATTAAAAGACAAAGAGAGAATTTTAAAAGCAGCAAGAGAAAAGCAGTTAGCTACCTACAAGGTAGCCCCCATAAGACTGTCAGCTGATTTCTCAAAAGAAACATGCAGGCTAAAAGAGATTTGGCAAGAAATATTGAAAGTGATGAAAAGCAAGGACATACAACCAAGATCACTTTACTCAGCAAAGCTATCATTTATAATCAAAGGATAGATAAGGAACTTCCCAGACAAGAAAAATATAAGCCATCAAACCAGTATTATGTGAAATGTTAAAGGGTTTTCTAAGAAGAACAAGATAGAAAATATGAAAGGCAAAATGGCAATAAATACATATCTATCAACAATTGATTCTAAACAACAGAATAAGCAAACAGGCAGATCAGAAATAGAGAGCAAAATCTCCTAGATAAATGAGAAAAATAACTGATGACAGTAAACTCAGTTTTACTGATTTACAGCAAGTATATGAGATGAAATTTTATGACCTAACAATACATAGTATAATGGTATTTACCTAGAATGAAATTTTAAAATTTTATTTCTGTAGTCACTTCTATTGTGAGAGTTGATTAGGAATGAATAAACACTGCAATGAAAAACAACTACAAGTGAATAAAAATCATGTGAGTGCTTATAATATATTCATTATATTTTAAACTGAGATTGAACATTTTATTGAAACAATTAACTTATCTGCACTCTACAGGTAAATTTTGGATAATTAACTTAAAACGATTATTTTGTAAAATATTAAAACATTTCTTTGTCCAATGTACCTTGACATCTTTACCAGATCCTGCTCTAGGTAACAATTCTACCTTTGACCACGCCTCACAGATGTTCAGTGATGACCACTGCCTTCAACATGGAGTCCAGATTATATTCTTTTAGTTCAAGGGAATTTAGAATTCTTATGTGTTTGGAAAGATTCAGATATATGAGGTATTAGACTCACATAATTAGTATCTTTTATAAGTAGAATCAGAATTAATCTCTGTAAATATGAAAAGTTAAAAACTTCTAGAAACTCTACTGTCTATTTTATACTGGGGATTGAGATTGGTCTTAGTACAAAATTTAATGTCTATAGTACAAGCCCCTAACCCAGCCATCACAATGGGCACAGTCAATAGAATGTAGTTTCTCTATCCAGGATCTTATATTCTAGAGTGCTTGACAAATAAATAACTGATGGATCAAAAAGAGCTTATAATTGCCATTTGTAACCTCAAGCAATGTGCTGTGTGGGGACAGAACTTCTAGAGACACTTTACATTAGTCTGATGAGGGGAGACAGTAGATGCTGCCTTTATATTATAATTTAAAGAGCAGGGATTTACCAAGACTCAAATTGAGGGTGGGGATAGAGGAGTTGGGGAAGGAAGAGAAGGAACACTTGAGTTGTAATATTTTCATGAGCAATGGAGTAACGGCCAATAGTAGACAGGATTGGCTAAGAAAGGATTTGTACAATTGGAAGTAAACATAATATTGTCTGAGGAAAAAAGACTTGTAAATGGATATAGTTTAGAGTGGAGTCAGTGCTTAGAAGACAGAGGCAAGGCTTAACGATAGTACAGGTGATGGCTTCCCTTGTTGTGATTGTTCTTCACATAGAGCTATAGAGTGATACCATACTTGGTATCACTAGGAGTATTTGCCTTCCCATGTTTCTCTAGCATTGATAGTTCAGAATCTTATGAACTCTGCTGGATGGTCAGCCCAGGCCAGGTGAGCACAGAAACAGATGTTATATTCTGTTAGTATATCAATAAGTTAAACACTTATTGATATACTACATTTTGAATTATTGTTTTTTTTCCTCTTGTACTGAAACCTCAAAGAATTCAAAGGTGGAATAATAAATCCCATCCTCTCATCTTTCAATTCTCCCATCCACCCATCCATTCATCCAGTAAATCTTGAGCACCTGTTGTGTTCTATGTTCTTCCTAGATGCTGGGGTTATAAAGCATTAGAAAAGCTCTGATTTCAAGAAGCTCACAATAATCTAGTTGGGGAAACAAATATGCTACCAAATATGTAAAGCGTAGACAATGTTCTATGGAAGACAGGAAAACAGTGGGCAACCTGCATACCTATGGCTTTGCCAATGAAGGTGACTTTTAAATTTAAATTTTAATTAAATTTAGTGGGATAATATTGGTAATAAAATTATATAGGTTTCAAGTGTATAATTCTCTAATACAGTATCTGTATATTGCATTATATGTTTACCACCCAAAGTAAAATCTTCTATCACCATATATTTGACCCACTTTACCATTTACTGCCTCCACTCACCCCCTTTCTCTCTGATAACCACTATACAGTTGTCTGTGTCTAAGTTTTTGTTTGTCATTTTTGTTCATTTGTTGTTTTCAGTTTTATATCTCACAGATGAGTGAAATCATATGGTTCTTGACTTTCTCTTTCTCACTTTTTTCACTTAGCATGATATTCCCAACATCCATCCATGTTTTTGCAATAGCAATATTTTATCTTTTCTAATGGCTGAGTAGTATTCCACTGTATATATGTACTGCACCTTCTTTATCAAATTTTCTATCAAAGAACATGTTAGTCATTTCTATGTCTTGGCCACTGTACATAATGCTGCATAAATATATATATATTTACAAATAACTCTTTTTAAGCTTTTCAGGTAGATACCCAGAAGAAGGGATTCTGGGTCCTATGGTAACTCTATTCTTAAATTTTTGAGGAACCTCCATATTGTTTTCTGTAGTGGCTGTACCAGTTTACATGCCTACCATCAGTGAATGAGGGTTTCCTTTTCTCAAAAAGTGAATTTTAATTTGAGTTATAAAGGATAGATAGATGTTCTCCATGTGGAGAAGGAAAATAAAGAATAACAACCATTGACCAAATTCTGCTCTATGGTAGGCACCAGATAGTGTTTTATTTTGCATAAGACAACATTTAATTAACCTTGGGATTAATCTTATTATCTCCATTTTATAGGTCAAAAACATGGAATTCAGAGAGATGAAGCAACTCTCTGAAGATTACATGGGCAATTCACTGTATAAGAGCTGAAATATAAGCTCAAATCTGCAAAAGCAAAAGGCTCATAGTAGTTCCATGATGGTATCCTAAAAAATGGAAGATTAGTTTTCAAAACATTGTTTAACATTAACAGAAGACAGTAGGGACAAAAATTATTCTCAGCAGTGAAGCAGGCAGAGTTTATCTAGCTAATGTCAGTGGCTTCCATGGCTCAACGTGACAGCCGTGTTCCAAACTAAAGACATGTTCCATCATCTGGACACTTTGAGTCTTTTCAACAGTAGCATTTACTTGTCATATTTGCATATTCTCACACCCTCATATTCTGTTCCTGTGTTAATGAAATGAACAGTTTTAAATAGGCTGATCTATAGATAAATCAGTACAAATTTCCCAACTTACTGTCTTTAGCACATCAAAATAATTTCCTAGAATAATAATTTGCAATAAAAATATAAAGTGAGTCACATATGTGAATTTCTATTAGATACAAAATAAAAAAGTGAAATTAATTTTATTAATATGTATTTTGTCCACATTCAAAATATCATTTCAATATGTAATCAACATTAAAATTATTGTGGAATTTTTGAATTCTTTATTTCCTACCAGAACCTTGAAATATGCTGTGTATTTTACTCTTAGAACACATCTCAGTTTTTGTAGGTAACTGCTTCACATGGCGTGGAAATGTAGCTCAGCCTCCAGATGGAAAACCAGTGGGGTGCATGTGGCACGCAGGACCACGCCCATGGAGAGGTTTTCCCGTGGGGAATCAGGCCTGCATTGTACCTAGGCTGCTATGAGACCTGCTTTTGCTAAAACTCCCTCACCCTGAATTGAGGCAGCAAGGGCTTACTGCAACTTCCTAAAATTTGAGCTAAACCTCCTATGGAGTGTGACCAGTTCAACCACTTTTCCCTTTGGTCTGCAACATCCTTCTCTTTAAAGTAATTAGCAACATTCTTTTCATTGTTATCTGTAAAAGGTAATTCCTTGCAGTGAACCTGTGCATAGTAAATGAGGACTACCCTCCATGTAATGTACCCAGAGAAGCAATAAAAGCAGGGACTGGCTCTCTGGCCCTCTTATCCTCTCTCTGAGACTGGCCATGCCGTCCCTTTTTATCCACAGGACTTCTGTAGTCTATGTGTATTTGTTCACAAGCAGCCACAACATACACGGATCCTGCTGGCCAGGATCCGCCACATGTGCGCCCAGGAACAGGGACCAGGGCTATGAGCCACAGCTGTGGTCAACACACCAACTTGGTTGAAGTCCTTGCGTCAGCTCAGGTAAGGGCAGATGACACTGAGTGCTTTTTGGGTAGGTCGAAGGGTGTGTTGGATTTCAGAGAAAAAGGGTTTCTTCCAAGGTTGCCCTCTCTTGTGACTGCTTTACATCTGTACTTTCTTGAGTAAGCAGGAGCCTTTCTCTCCCAAGCATCTGCCGCAATCTTGCCAGCGCGGGTCCAGCAGTTAAAAGCCACAAGGGCGCTCACCACTGAAAGTCACCTGTGAGAGGCTTTGCTGGTACATGGACTGGATTAGAACACTAGGTTTCCCACCAGCCGCAAGTAAAAGTCCACGCAACGAGAGGCACACTGTAAAAATATTCACAAGCCCATCCCAACGACACAGCCCCCAACTAGGCTTGGGAGAAAGAGCAAAGACTTTCCCTTTAATCAGTTTTAAAAAAACAGCAACTAGTTACTGGGATATATTAAAAGCATTTCAGCAAATTCTTTCTTTCAAGCTGCCTCTTTCAGTCCTTTCAATTTTGCCTTTTCCCTCTGTCCGCCTGCGTAATGAAAAGCATTTAGCAAATGAGTGTTTTGGTTTCAACTGGACTCTGAAGATCACTTTCCAGAAGAATTTAGTGTTAGTCCCAGGTTTTGTATGAGAGCTTTTGGTATTTGCCAAGCTCCGAAGACAAAAGGCACTTCTTCCCTTCGCCCGAGAAATCGGGTGTTCGCACGTGAATCGGCACTTTGCGAGGGTGTCTGGGATCAATTCCTGAGACGTGCAGGGACTTTATAGGGACCTCCAACATCACTTAATCTAACTTCTGGCTCATCCAGGCAAGCACGATAAAAAGGTTTGTCACCTAGTGCTTCGAGGCTCACCCATGCAGTCCTAAAGGCTTGGGGAGAACCCGAGACACATAAGCAGGGTTAGGGTACTTGGAAGGTCTGACCCCCCATTCCCTAACTGTTTTACTAACAGCATATGACCCACTACACTCTCCTCACTAGCAAGAAGTAGAATTTAAAGGTGCAGATAGATAAAAAGCAAAACGAACTGGTTTTATAATCACTGCACTTGTGGCGGGAGGAATTTCAGAAAAGGTTCTTTTATTTGTTAAAAAATTTGGATCCGCCCAAGTTTTGACTAGCCACATTTCAAGCACTCAGTAGCCCATGTGGCAGGTCCATGGCTACCGTATTTATTGGGCAATATAGCCCATTAGAGACATATATTGAATGGTTTAATAATGGTGTATCAGCTACTACAGCAAGTTAGTGAAAAGGATACTTTTGATCTGGAGTGGCTTTCTTGCTTCTCACATCACAACAAATAATAGATCAGGTTCTCAACCTAAGGTGAACTTTAGAATCATTTAAGAGTTCAAGTGTCCCACCAAAGTTCTGATTTGGTTCAATTAATGTGGGGTTCAAACATCAATGCCTTTTGAAAGCATCCTTGATGATTCTACTATGTAGCCAGGGCTGAGAATCACTAATGTAGGTATAGCTAATTCTTAATCCTTGCTGTGTGTAGTACCAGGAGAAGGTCAGGATAAATGGGAATATCAAGAACTTAACTTCATTGTTCTCTTCCTTCATGACAAATAGACCAGTGGAGCTTTTTTTGGATATTTCTACTGACTAATAGACTTATACTTGCTTTGGTTTAAAGATAATGGATCTGCAGGAGGAATTATATACTTCAGTGATCCCATCCTTATTCATCTTTTATCGATTTGGGATTTTTGTGAAAATAAAAGCAGAAATGACTCAAAGTTGAAAAATACTGTTTTAAGCATCTGATACATTATGGAACTAAACAGCTTTAGTTAGAGGTCTTTAAAATTATGTATATATTATATATTAGGTATATATATAGATATATATATAGTGGAAAGATAGGAGTATGTAGACTTCTGTAGGAACTGATTTCTTTAACACTGTGGAAAAATAATGCTTCAGAGCACAAGGGGCAAACACAAGGCCTGTAGGCTGAATCCAGCCCTCCACCTTATTTTATCCAGCCTTGCACCTTGCTTCTACCCAGCGGCAGCACTGAGCTCCTTGCCCCTAGTTAAGGAGTAGTTACATTTATATAGTCCAAAAATTACATTCAGCCTTTTGAAGGCAACCATGAGGCTGATGTTTGAAAATGAGTTTGCCACGGCTGCTTTATAGTCTTTGCACTTGATTTCCAACATTTTAGAATTCTGTATTTCCATTTCTCTACATAGTCTTCATGGTCTGGAATTTTTGAGGTGAGGAGGGCCGGAGAAAGGCAGGACATAAGTATCTGCTGCCTGTGCCACAGGCCTGATCCTTTGTTAGCCATAATAGAGCATAAAAATGCATGAATATCCTTGACTCCATCCTTAGCTAATGTCCCATTTGTATCTAATACTATAGATGCCATTGTAAATTACTCTTAAATTAAGGATTACAATCTCAAAATAATAGGGTTAAGATAATAACTCCAGTTTAAAAGAAACACATCATGCTTTCCTAATGCTGAAGCAAATACCATCCAAATGAGTTGACCAATATAACTAGAAGTCTACATTAATAGAGTAAAATTATTAGCACCTGGTTACCCAGAGAATATCTAATAGTGGCATGCAATTGCTTTTTTATGATTATTACAATAGTGGTTTATTCTCTTTTAACTCCTAATCATTCTCTTTGGAGAATACTTTATTCTAATATGTATAGAGAAGCCTTAGGTTTATGACAGGGATGTTTACTACCTTCAATATTAGGATATTTCTTCATTCCTGAACCCATTTCCAACATTCATAAAACATCTGTCAAAATGCTGAAATCAGCTTTGAGAAGGTAAACTCAGGGTACCCTGTGAAGTGAGGAGGTCTGATAGGCTAGGATTTGGAATACTATACCTACTTCAGCTCCCACACTGTAATCTGAATCCATAGCAATGGACACATGGTGAGTCATGAAAAGAAACGCTGATGCCTAGGTAATATCCCCTCTAGATGAAGCTACTCTAATCATTGGAAACAAGGCCCAAACCTGTGTGTACAACACACACACACTCCAAAAGCAGGGTTAAGAAATGCTGTAAAGACCCTGGCTGGTGTAGCTCAATGGATTGAGTGTGAGCTGCGAACCAAAGGGTCGCCGGTTTGATTCCCAGTCAGGGCACATGCCTGGATTGTAGGCCAGGTCCCCAGGAGGGGGAGAGTGAAAGGCAACTACACATTGATGTTTCTTTCCCCTCTTTCTCCCTCCTTTCCCAGTCTCTAAAAATAAATAAATAAAATCTTTAAAAAGTGATAGAGAATTCTATGATAAAAAAATGCTGTAAAGAGGACTTAAGAATTTAAAAGCTGAACAACATACATCATTATTTTAATGGTGAAGCATTGTATCATTAGTGATAGCCTCTTTTTCCATTTCTGCACCCTAAGGACATTTGCTAGTGATGGCCATATCCTCAGATTTTGAAACGAGAAATGAAAGCTTTACAAAAATAGCTACCTTGCCTGAATTCTCAGAAAACCAAATGTAGAGTCATACTGTGATAAATAGTCTATAAGCCTGTAATATTGTGATATAGCCAATCAGATTAGGGACAATTTAACATAGCAAGAAGCCAGCCAGCTGCATTGAATCAATCCCTGAGGGTTCCATTAAAATCAGATGAATCAGAGCAGGATGGCTGCTAATCTTGTGCTCATCCAAATTACATGGGAATAGCCTGAGCCTATGGATTTGAGTTGAGGAAAACCCAAATGCAGTCTCTTTTTAGATATTTGACAAACAAACTGGTCAGCCCATTTCAAAGTTGGCATCTGTTAGATTCACTAAACCAACTTCTCAAGAACTTCCTGATTCCTCTCAGACACACATTTAGAGACACTGGCAGCCATTTTTGTTTTGTGTTTTTGATCAACAAACAGGAAAGTGATGTACAGAATTTACAAAGATTTAGTCTGTTTCTTCAGTCTGTTTTATCTGTAGAGGGATGCCTGAGTTTGTCAGAGGTGAAATGCAACTCCAGAACGGTTTTATCTGGTTGAATACTTCTTACCCATGTTTTTTGGCATAGACTTTATCAAGTCTCTTTGAATTAATCATGCAAAATTCCTGTAAATCTCCAATTGTCTGAAGTAGTGCATAGACTTAAATTTGACCTAGGTCTATGGATGGCATTTTTGACCATTCAGAAATTTGTAATATTGATAAAAGGGAAACAACAAATTTGGAAATTTCAAGTACAGTACTAGGTAATTTCAGAATGGAAAATCTAAAGGTGACTTTGAAGTCAAATTTGTAACAAAGTATTTTATTTTACCAATATTGCATCAGTTGTTATTTATTTTAAGGGACAGATCCTGGATGTGTGTCAATTTTATGACAGGTCATCATGTTTTCCATTTTTGAAACAGTCTTGTGTTCCGAGACTGCAGAAGCAAATTAACATCTTGGATTCCACATCTAGTTTAGAGTTCACCAACACTGGAATGTGAAAAAAAAAGGAGCAGACAATGAATCTGGGAGAAAACTAGCATTTTATTGATTACCTACTTTGATCAAAGACAAGTATTTTCATGTAATTATTATCATTCCAGTTTAGCTGATGAAGGCTCTGATGCCTCTGAAATAAGAAACCTTATGTGAATTTCCCCACAGGTGTAGTGTAACAGAGCTAGGCATGGTTTGTCTAGAACTGGTATTCTGGTTAACAGGCCAGAAGTTGAATTTCTAGAGCTACACTTTTAGTTTTGGCCTATCGAAGTTAAACCATTGTTTACTGGGCAGATACTCTGTGCAAAGTGCTATGTTCTCCTAGTTTACAATGGAGTAGGTGTAACTTTGTACCTGTTTATGTAATATACAATGAAGCAGTTCTTGCCCCCTCAGTTTGGATTAGGCATACTTTCTCGATGCCGCACACAGCACCCACACAAATCTGGATAGACTGGGTTATGATGTAGTAAATTAACAAACCCCAGGCCTCAGAAGTTTAACACATTAGATGGGTATTTCTTGCTAATGCCCCATGTTTATCACAGGTCTGCCAAGAGCCCTGTGCTGCATCGCCCTCTTCTCTTCAGAACCCAGGTTTCCAGATGAGGCATCCTTGGGAGTGATGTCAGAGACCATGGAAAGGGAAAACAAAAACAGGGTAACTCACATCCTGGTTTCTAAAAATTTTAGCCAAAAGTGATTCAACTCACCTGCACTTCATATCATTGCTTAAAATAAGTCATATAGCCACAGTGAACTTTAACAGGCTACGGTGTGTACTTTATCATGTGATTGAGAGGAAAGACAGAAGTAATTTTTGACAATACTGACCATCATAGTGCTTTGTTTTTCCTCCAGTATGGGACTCATTCATGTTTATTGACTATGCCATGTTACTGTGCTTTAACAGGAATTCCTTTATGGTAATGTTTTTTTTTTTATTATTATATCTCCAACACTAATCCAGAGTTGGACATATACACTATTTGTCAAATTAAAGGTACATCCTTTTTACACATTCATAGTAATTAGACATTTAGAGTCTATATGCCCCTGGGAAATCACAAAATCTTCCAGCTGCTGGATTAAAATCTCAAAAGAAATTTTTTAAAAAGCCTTGGGCAATTCTCACATATATTGCCATGGCATATTGTAAGTTTCTGATGTTATACAGAGTTTGAGCTAAACCTAAAATGTCCACCCACCTTTCATGAAATGATAGCTTATTTTCCTGCTGGTCTAGTTGTGGTGCACCAATCACATATAAAAGACTTGTGCAGGAGACATCTTCATCAATTACGAGGGCTCTGACAACCTTCTATCTCAGGATGCTTCATAGCTTCCTCAGGTGTGATTCCTTTCCCCTTTTCGTCTTGAGATGAGACACAGATTAGTACAGACCATAGCAACACTTTTTCTTGGCATAAAACCATTTACTATCTCACCCTTTTCCTGCAAAAGAATCCCATTGTTGTATGAATTTTGGAATTTAGTTTACTATTTTTCAATTCTCAGTCTCTCCAAATGCAGTATTTGAGGTAGATTTTAGAACTATACAGCCTCTTCAATATCTTCAAAAACTTAAAAACTGGCACATTTATCTGAGATAGTTAAAACATGCTAATAAAATGGCCAAGTTCCTTTGCTTTGAGCTAGAATCAACAACCTCACAAACCTAGTTATTAAGTCATAAATGAGATTGTTTTTCTAAATAAATTCTTATAACTTTTAGATTGTTTGAGAGAAACATATATATTTTTATTTTATTGTTGTTCAAGTAAAATTGTCTGCAGTTACCTCCCACCACTCCCCCCCTACCAGAGCCATCCCCACCTCCCTGCCCTGATTCCAACCCCAACTTGGTTTTGTTCATGTGTCCTTTATAGTGATTCCTGAAAACTCTTCTCCTTTTCTCCTCATTATCTCCTCCCACCTCCCCTCTGGTTACTGTCAGATTGTTCTTAATTTCAATATTTCCAGTTATATTTTACTTGCTTGTTTGTTTTGTTGGTTAGGTTCCACTTAAAGGTGAGACCATATGGTATTTGTCTTTCACTGCCTGACTTATTTCACTTAGCATAATTCTCTCCAGTTCCATCCATGCTGTCACAAAGCTAGGAGCACCTTCTTTCTGCTGTGTAGTATTCCATTGTGTAAATGTACCACAGTTTATTGATCCATTTATTTACTGGCAAGTGCTTAGGTTGCTTCCAAAGCTTGGCTATTGTAAATTGTGCTACTGTGAACTTTGGGGTGTATTGGTTCTTAGGGATGGTGTTTCAGGATTCTTAGGATATAATCTCAGCTGTGGAATTACTGGGTCAAAAGGCAGTTCCATTTTTAGTTTTCTGAGGAAATTCCATACTGTTTTCCACAATGGCTGCACCAGTCACTATTCCCACCAACAGTGCCCTAGGGTTCCCTTTTTTCCACACCCTCTCCAACACTTGTTTGTTGATTTGTTTATGATGGCCATTCTGACTGGTGTGAGGTGGTATCTCATTGTGGTTTTAATTTGCATCTCTCTGATGGCTAGTGATGCTGAACATCTTTTCATATGTCTCTGGGCCCTCTGTATGTCCTCCTTCGAGAAGAGTCTATTCAGGTCTTTTGCCCATTTTTTAATGAGATCATTGGAAAATATGTTTTCACACACAGTTGGTTCATTTTTCATTTTAATGCTGTTTTCTTTAGCTGTGCAGAAGCTTTTTATTTTGACTAAGTACCATTTGTTTATTCTTTCCTTTATGTCCCTTGCTCTAAGGGACATATTGGTGAAAATATTGCTGCATGGAATATCTGAGATTTTCCTTCCTATGTTTTCCTCTAGAACGTTTATGCTGTCATGACTTATATTTAAGTCTTTTATCCATTTTGAATTTATTTTTGTGTGTGGTATAAGTGGGTGATTGAGTTTCATTTTTTTTTTTCATGTAGCTGTCCAAGTCTCCCAACACCATTTGTTGAAAAGGCTATTTTTACTCTATATTATGCTTCTGCCTCCTTTGTCAAATATTAGTTGACCATAGAGTTGTTGGTTTATTTCTGGGCTCTCTATTCTATTCCATTGGTCTGTGTGTCTGTTCTTATTCCTGTACCAGGCTGTTTTGATTACAGTGGCCTTGTAATACAGTTTGATATCAGGTATTGTGATCCCTCCTACTTTGCTCTTCATTCTCAAAATTGTTGCAGCTATTTGGGTTTATTTATGGTTCCATATAAATTTTTGAAACATTTATTCTATATCTGTGAAATATGTCATTGACACATATTTTTAAATACCAGGTTTGGTGATAGTTGTATATGCAGTGGATGAGCAATGCTCTAGTGAGGTTACTTATGATGTACTTACAGGGATAGTGCTTACCAGGCATGGATCACTTTCTTTAGACTGCCCTTCTCATTTGAAGTCTCTGCAGATGCTCTCCCTACTAGCCATATATGTTGAGCAGGAAATGTACTGCATAACCCAGTGCTCTTGTCCATAGATTATTGAAGAGTGAGTGGAAGAAAGAGAAAGACAGAAGGAGGAGGAGGATGAGGAGAATAGAGAAGAAAGAGGAGGGGAAGAAAAAGGAAGAGAGCTTTGGGCTCAGGAGCTGTCCAGGTCTTTAACCCCTGGAGATAGGATTCTCTTTTGTTTGTTTCTTTACAAGTGTTCTTTCTACAAACTATTTTTTCTGCAGCAATTTGAGCATGATGGTATTATTTCATAAACAAAAATGATGCTATTAGAATAGCCTCCTATAAACAATGAGCTGTCCCATAGCATCTAAAATAGAATTGATATGCACTAAACTTTTTAGGAAACACATCCTGTAGACAGTAGTTTCTGTACTTAAATTTTTTTCTCACCTTCTGGCATGCTGCTATGGTGGTAATCTTGTCACCCATGTAACAGTGAGAATTTTTATAAATTATTTCTTCTTTAGATATATTCAGGGACTCTAAAGAGAAAAAAATGAAATTAAAACATACATACACCAAAAATCATTAAACTTCTGTCCCCCAAGCAACTGACTTTGCTTGACTTAAAGTAAATATTACATAATATCATGTGTACCACTAGCAATATCTGGATTTTTGCATATTTAACTTTTTATACACACCTTCAAAGCAATAAGCATGTGTATAAAATAGCCTTCTCACTTTCAATTTCCTGTCTATATAAAGCCAGTCTTTTCACATGTTACAGAGTATGAATCCTGATTTTCAAGATACAACAAGCTCAGGTAGTATTAATAGAAATGTGTTGTCTTTTTCTCTATTTAATCCACAGTTCCAAGAACTACAATGTTGGTTCATCAAATTCCCATTTAAGAGCCCAGCATGAATAAATACTTTAGAGGGCACTGTACTTGGAGAGAATTTTAAATGGATATACTCACCCTCTTTGCAACAGACTTTCTGCTCAAGGTTTACATCCATTCTGTTTATTTTTAATTCTTCAATCTGGTTCAAATTTTTATCCTATACTATCAGTGAGCAGTAGCAATTGTTCATAATATGGATTTTATATAAGGATTGGCAATTATTTTGAAAGGTTTCAAATTATTGCTTTCACCTTTTTTGTAGTGCAACTGAAAGTGGAGGTTAATTTTTTCCACGCTTATTGAGGTATACTTTACAAATAAAATTGTATATGTTTAAGATATGCAACATGATAGTTTGGTATACATGTACATTCTGAAATGATTATTACATTAGGCTAGTTAACACATCTGTCACCCCACAGTCAGCCCTTTCGTGTGTTGTGTGTGTTGAGAACATTTAACATCCACTCTCACAGCAGACATGAAGTATGCAATGCAGTATTAGCAGTAAATAAAAGTTAATTGCTTGAATAAATGGTCTGACTATCCAAAAGAACTGCCAAAAATTCTTCCTTCACATTGAAACTTTAAACACAAAACTAAGTCTTCATAACTCATTAAATCTAAGTAACTGGCAGTTTACCAGTCACTGAGAATTAACTTAAATGATCTCTGTAGAACCCAGGATGTATTCTGTATGAATCACTGAGTTACTCAAAGGATGAAGGAATATTTAAGTTCTTAGTCTTTGTCTACTCTTTTTATGTAAGGAATTTCTTAGTCTTCTAAAAATATGACTACTGATATATGAAAAATGCTCAACATCACCCACCACCAGAGAGATACAAATTAAAACCACATGAGATATCATCTCACACTTGTCAGACTGACAGTTATTAATACATTAACAAACAACAAATTTGGGAGAGGATGTAGAGAAAAGAGAGCCCTAGTGCACTGTTCGTGGGAATGCAGACTGGTGCAGCTATTGTGGAAAACAGTATGAGATTTCCTCAGAAAACTAGAAATGGAACTGCCTTTTGATCTCTGATCCTACTGCTGGACATACACCCTAAGAATTCTAAAATACCAATTCAAAAAAAATGTATACACCCTCACATTCATAGCAGCACTATTTATAATAGCCACAATTTGGGAGCAGCCTAAGTGCCCAACAGTGGATGATAGGGTAAAAAATAACTGTGGCATATTTACATAATGGAATACTAGACAGAAGAAAACAAGGAATTCCTACCTTTGGCAACAGCATGGATGGAACTGGACACTATTATGCTAAGTGAAATAAGCTAGTCAAATATCATACCATCTCATTTATAAGTAGAATCTAATGGAGAAAAAAACCTAAACTAGTGAGAAGAAATAGAACCAGAGGCAGAAATCATAGACTAACAGCTATAAGAGGGGAGGAGGAAAATGGGCACTGACTGAAAGAAGGTGGAAGGATTAATCAAGGAACACATTGGAAGGACACATGGACACGGACAACGGTGTGGGGACTGACTATGGAAGGGGAGACAGGCTGAGTGGAGGGGGGTGAAGTGGGAAAATTGGGTCAACTATAATAGCATGAACATTAAAATACTAAAAATAAAATAGTAAAAGATAAATAAAAATGACTAGTTGCCTACATCTCATCTAAGAGTTGTAGAACAGCAATACAGAACTTAGTCATTGATTTTTCTTTATTTGTTCATGGAGTGGGCATTTATTGAGTGCCTGCATAGTGATCAAGAGCCTGAGCTCTGGAGTGAGAAAGGTGAAGAAACACATCGCCACTCTGGGACCTCAAGTCCGTGGCTCACATTCTCTAAGCCCCAGCCTGGTAACTTACAAAACGGGTATCATATTAGAACCTACTTAGCGTAGTTTTGAGAACTGAATGAGACAATGCATCTAAAGCCTTGACAAAGAGATTTGTAAATTGAGATTTACTCAGTACAACATACTGAATTATGATGTTGGTGTATAGAACTCAGTGAATCCTCAATAGAAATGTAGGAAAAAATTAATTCTTGTTCAGAAGTTTGCATTAAGACTGTGTGTGTGTGTGTGTGTGTGTGTGTGTGTGTGTGTGTGTGTGTGTTGAGGGGGGAGCATAAGAAGATATTCCTTGCCCTTAAGAAATTTTTATAGTGTGAGTGACAGAGATAGAGATAGAGACAGACAGACAGATAGAATAACATACTATATGAATTTGTAAAGGCAGAACCATTTTATATCTAGGCGAGACATCAGGGAAATTTTGTGCAGGAGATTACTTTGAGTGGGAACATGAAATATTGGCCAGCATTTGTATTTGTGGAGATATCATGATATTGGAGATAAAGCTCTGAGAAAATAGTCATTTCCTCCAGGTTTCTTCCTCAGCAAAACATATATGTAGTAATGACGTGATAGTTGGTATGCATTTCTCTCTTAAATGAATAGTTGTAGTAATTGCACAGAACCTAGGGAGTTGTAGGACCTATTTGAACTTGTTAGAAAAACTAAAATTAACCTAGGTTTAAAAACTTTATAGGAGTTTTATTTTAAAAATTCTCTATTCAAATAATTTTAGAAAATTTTTGGTCAAAAAATTTCATATATAGATAGAAAACTTTCATATATATACATATGTGTGTGTATTTATATATGTATATGTGTGTGTATATATGTATGTGTGTATTTATATATGTATATATGTGTGTGTGTATGTGTGTATGTGTGTATATATATATATATATATATATATATATATATGGAGAGAGAGAGAGAGAAAGAAGAAAGAAAGAAAGAAAGAAAGAAAGAAAGAAAGAAAGAAAGAAAGAAAGAAAGAAAGAAAGAAAGAAAAGGAAGGAAGGAAGGAAGGAAGGAAGGAAGGGAGGGAGGGAGGAAGGAAAGGGGAGGGAGGGAGGAAGGAAAGAAAGAGTATTCCAACATTGTTCACAGTCTCAGCTATATTTAAACATATTTGTCTTCTTTCCACTTTCTTGGGCTTATGGGACAAATAAACCTTTTCTTGTAGCAGAGATAGAAATTGTAACAAGCACCTTGCACCTGAGATGCAATTAAACAGGAGGTGAAGTTTAATCATATGGTCTATGCTATGATTTATCTGCATTAGGCTTAATCATTGGAACCTTTTAAAAAACTAGCACTTTATTTGAGGTCAATCTTCATGCTTGTCACAGGTTGTAAAGTGACCATTAGTGCCTCACTATGTACTTCTATATAGTATTTGGAGTAGAAACAATTTATCAAGCACATTTTCTATGTTAGCTACCATGCTAACTGCATTATTTCAATGCTATTCTCAGTAATTGTGTGAGGTAAGTAATAATGCATCATCCCTTCCTCACTGATGAAGACCATAAGGGTTAGGCTAAGTAATTTGTGCAAGTCTCATACCTAGCAAGTGTTGAGTCAGGATGGAAACTCAGTTCTGATTTTAAAGACTCAGCTCTGACTGGGTGGCTCAGGTGATTGAAGCATTGTTCCATACACCAAAAGGTTTGATCCCCAGTTAGGACATGTATGGGAGGCAAACAATTGATGTGTCTGTCTGTCTATCCATCTCTCTCTCTCTCAAATCAATAAATGTATCTACAGATAAGGATTAAATAAATACATAAACACTGTTCTTAATTACTATGTCTTCCTGTTTGCCTGTTTAGAAATTGCTCTTGAAAAAAATTACATGTACACACACATATATGTAATTTTACATATGATATATAAGGCTTCCTTTACATTCTGTTATAGTCTAGCTGGCTATTTATTAAGGGATTAAAAAGAAAAGAAGATGTTCTCTTCTTGGATTGAGTTTTAAGAATCTAGACCATGCTGGTACATTTTTGCTAATTTTCAACTCAGAAAGTATGGAGATATATTTGAAAATAAAAGTTCCTCTTTGTTTTTGAAGCAGTGCAACTAGATATAACTGTGACTTAGCTAGTAAGTATAACCAACAAAACTGTTGGACCATTGATGCTACTTATCAAAATTTATTCAGTAATTATATTTTTCTTTCTGAAAATATATTTCCATTCAATTCCCTGGCATCTCTGCCTCCCTTGAGGATCCACACAGTGTTATGAGAAGGGGATGTTGTCCAATAACCATCATTTTTAGGATTGAGCCCCTCATAGTTGTGATAACTTCAGCAAATTATTAAACCTCTTGATGTGCCAGCTTTTTCATTTCCTCAGATGAGATAAAAATAAATACCTTCTGGGGTTATTCTAAAATTAAAGCTGATGATGCTTATAAACTACTTTGCAAAATATCAAGTACACAATAATATACTCAAAAATTAAAAAGTATATTGTTTTCTTTTTTAACCTTGAATTTTGTTTCATTCTCTGTAACAAGTGAATAATATCTATTTTCCAAGTATGTGTGTGTATGCATGTGTATGCGATGTGATTAAATATAAATAAAATATACAGAGAACCTAATACCTACTAGAATCTTAGTGAACATTGGATCCTCTCTCTTCCCATTAATTCACATTAAAAGTACATTTCAGCCACCTTTATTTTCCTTATTGGTGTGTGTATCTCTTTATTGGCCACCACAGTGTTCTTGGCTGGTATGCAATTTGCTGCTTCCAAGTTTTAACTTAAATAGTGAAGGAAGAGAAAAGCTGATGCAAAACACAATCTCAATAGGAAAAGAATAAGCTGCTTTTCAGACAAAGAGACAATGAACTTAAAATGTAGGTTCCTTTTCATATTTCAAGAAAACACTTTATATACGATTCTGGGAATATAGCCAAAATAAGAAAGCCAAGAGTTATATCCAACAGATATTATGAGAGGGTAAGACGATTCACAGATATCTAATTACTTCTATAAAAAGTACAACATCCCATACCTTTCTATCCACATCTTTGTTTTAGAAGGAAAGACAAGGGGTGCAGGTTATGTAGTAAATCCTTAAAGCACATTTGAAAAACATTTCACTTTTCCTCTCATTCTCTTCCATTTTTATAGTGTAGGTTTAAGCTAAAATTTATGGAGATACCCTAGACAGAGCATTATTCTGAGGAAATTATATGGAAGCAGATTTAATAATGTATACCCATCGATACAATAAGTTTTTTGGACACCTACTATGTGCCAGGTACTGTGACAGATGTTGAGAACTCAATCAAGGAATTGGAGGACATTTTCTACATGCTCACACACCAAATCTACCAATATTGGTGCATCTGTACACAAACACTCTCCTCTTTCCCCCTTTACAGTGAAGAGCTTCCCTAGCTCCCATCCAGGGTCTTGTGCTTCCCTTAGACACTGTGTCCCACCCCATTCTCCTGCTCCTGGGCTTTGCTCTTTTAATTGACCACCATTACTTTTCTTCCCTTTTGTAAACTTTCTTACCCCTTTTAACATAGTGGGATATTGCTTACAAAACATGCCCCTATGACCTCACATCACTTTCTATTCTCTAATGCTTTTTAGAACAAAATTCCTTCATAGAGCCATCTATATTCCACTTCCATTCCTTCTAAGCTTCCTTCCAAACTGCTCCGTTTAAGCATTCATCCCCATGTTTCTGAAGAATGGCTTGAGTCAAGTTTATCAGGCACTGCCATGTTGCCAAACCCAGGACTTCATTCTCAGCTCTCGTGTTTGTTAATCGAGCCCCAGCAGTAGACCCTGTTTTTTAAGACTCATGTTCCAGCTTCCTCTGACCTCGAAGGTGGGTCCCTCTCAGTCTTCTCTCTTTCCTCTGCATCGTCCCCAGCAGTCAATGCTGGAGTGCCAAGTAAGTCAGTCCTCAGACCTTCACTTTGTTTCGCTCATCAGTGAATCCATCTACTCCAAAGAATTTAAATGCCATCTGTATTCTAATAACTTCCAAATATATCTCTCCGGTATCAAAATTTCTTTTTCCCAAAGTCTAAAATATTTTATTTATTTGTTTGTTTGTTTATTTTTAATGTTGTTTAAGTACAGTTGTCTCCATTTACACTGCACCTAGGTCTCCCACCCCACTCATCCCCACCTCCCCCCACAAACCTACCCACTTTAGCTTTGTCCATGTGTCTTGTATACATGTTGCTTGATGGACCTTCCCCTATATTCCCCCATTATCCCTCTCTCCCCTCCCCTGTGGTTACTGTCAGTTTGTTCTTTAAAACAAACAAGCAAGCGGAATATAACCAGTGTCAAAACTTCTTAACTCCTTAAACCAACTGTTTACTTGTTATTTCCACAGCTGAAAATTTACTCATTTCAAATTGAGCTCTTAATTTCTATCTTCAAAACTTTCTTTTCTCCAAATATTTCTTATTTTGATCAGTCCAACTCTAGTCTTCAAACTGTTCATGTCAGAAAATTTGGAGTCATCCTTGATACCTTTCATTTGCCACTCCTCACCCAATCTCTCAGCAAATCCAATCGTCTTCACTTTTAAAATATGTACATTACACCATGTGACCTGTGTCCTTCGCCTCTACAGCAATCTCTGTGATTCGTCATGTCCTATTCTATCAAGTCCCTAAATACCGTCATGATCTTTTACTTAAACTCCTGCATTACCCTCTTACTGTTCTCCTTTGAGCAACCCTTTCCAGGCTTTTCTCCACACAACAGGCAAATGCAGTCCTTTCAAAACATAGATCAGATTCTGTCACTCTCAGCTCAAAACCCTTAAATTTTGTTCCCACATCATGCAGAATAAAATGAAGAGCCTTGCCTTTCCCACATAGCCTTCACAGTGCTCCATAATTATTCCAATCTCATTTCTTCCTTTTCTCCTCCTATTCACTTTGCTGTGGCTACAATGCCAGACTGCTGTTCTATGAACACACCAAGCTGATCCCTGGCCCGTGGTCTTTGCACTGTCTGTCCCCTCGGCCTGGAATGCTCTTCCTCCACTTGTTATCATTGGCCTGCTTACAACAGAGACTTCTGGTTTAGATTTGACTTCATCCAGCCCAACAAAACACTCCATACTGCAGCCCCCAAACACTCTGTATAACCTCATATTGTCATATTCTTCATAAGATTGCAACCTTCTTTTTTCATTTTTATTTTTTGCTGTTTGTTTCCACTACTAGAATGTCAGTTCCGTGCTGTATCCCAGTACCTAGAAACAATACCTGGCACCTAGTATGTGTTAAATAAACATTTCTTAATGTGGAAGAATACCAGTGTGGTTTCTGTCCTCACGGAATTTACACTGTAGCAGGTGCTAAAGACAAATACAAGTAAACAGGCGAGAAAATAAAGTAGCATACATATTTTGAGAACTAATTTGGATAATTATTTTAAAAACAATGCCCAAGGCATTGATACAGAGATTTATGGGGAAAATCAAATTTAGGTTGATTGGTCAGGGAGGCTTCTCTAAGGAGGTGGCAATTCATGATGGGGAGAAGTTAACTATTCCTGAATTAAAAGGAAATCACTCTATTTCTTGCAAATGCTTTAAAATGTAATTACAAACATTTGATCAGCAACCTCCTCATAGTATTTTGCACAAACCTTTCAGTATAAATAAGCATTGTAGGAATGGAAGAGTAAAGATCATATTTTCACTCAGCTAAGGGATAGTAGAAAGAAAGGAACTCTTAATCTGAACATCAATGAGATGACTGCCAGCACAAATAGGAAATTCTGTCTTGGGATGCATAATGGTAATGAATCCTGACTGATCTCAAGGTGTTTGTATACAATCTGCATGCTTTGCATCACTTCGAGAAGGAAAATCTGTGTGAAGTTTAGAAGTAGGATAAAAATCCTTCATTGCAACCTCATCTGGCATCAGGATACTAACAGACATTTATTAACAATATCATTGGGATTAGGAATTAACTAGCTGAAAAGAATAGTATCAATGGCAATTTTAATAGTAGTCAAAATTTATTGTGCACCTACTATGAGTCTGACACCTTAAAAATAACTTCAACTATGGTACTTCATTCATGCTATTTTTGTACTGTCTTTCCCTTCCTTATATAATAAACATTGTATTTCTCCACTACATTTTCTTTCATATAGTTGCTACAAAATGAATAAACTAGGCTTCTTTTCAGGAATTTGCTAACTGGATGGCTTTCTTTGTCCATCAAGGCTAATATCTTTTCTTTCATTCCCTTTCTCCTTCCTTCAGTCTTCCCTGCCTTACATTCGGCTTGATTGCATTATTGTCCTACGTCTGTTTCTAGCACCCTATCTGCACTTCAACCTTCCTGATGTACTTCAGAAATTGTTATTCATATCCCTACAAGACTGCATCTCTTTCTTTTTACAGGGCACCACTTTTCCAGCTGGCACAAAGTCCTGCAGCTGCTTCCCCATTGGTGTTGGTACACAAGTGCCAGTCTCCACTGGTAGCTCTTTGTCTGGGACTTTTGGTGCCAGCCTGCTCCTGCTGCATGTAGCACTCCAGGGAGTGGCCAAGAATTGTTCCCAGTTGCCTCCTCTACTTCTGGGGCTTGCCACAGTTTTCTTCAGACCAGCCAAGTCTCTGATCTTCAGAAAATTACTTAATGACTTCTGTTGGATCTTTACCCCTCACAATATCTGTCCTTTTTGAACCACCACCAAGGAAAAAAATAATATGTGGATAAATTATGTTGTGACATGCCTGTGAATAATGTAGTCTTTAAAAATTGTAATAGCAGCTATGAAAGGCAAGCACAACGGTTTATGAAACATATTGTTCAGTAAGGGTTATCTTTGTGTCCAAAAAATCAAAAATATCTTTTCACTTTGCCTTTGTGCAAATATGAAGGGGCAATAGTGTGTTCAGGTTCATATTACTTTAAGCATCAGTATTATAATTGGGAACACTGAATTTCACCCAGTACATTCAGCCTCAGGGAATGGGCACCACAAGATAGCAGATAAGAGAGCTTGGGAATCACAGAGACTTAGGGCTGAAGTCCAACAACATCATAAATGATCTGTGCTGTCTCGAAAAGCTACTTAAATTCCTCTCTTCAGGTTTTCTTACCTATAAAAAAGGAGAATGTAATTCTTACTTTGTAATGCTGTTATAGGGATTAATTGAAGCATTAAATATGTAGTCTGAATCAATCTAGACTCATAAATCCAGGTCTGGAAGAAAATAAGCTATCTTCATTTTCTTTAACTCATTATTTCTGATTGAACGCTTCTTCTATTGAGTTAGTAGAGATACAAAGATAAAAACTCAATTTAATTTGTATCTGCAATTGTATTCCCACTTTCTCTGAGAAACAAGACCCACTGTGGGAGGATAGTATCCAGTGGTTAAGATTTTGGCTGTTACTTATTGGTGAGAGTCTTAGAGTCTTATCTGAGTTCATCAGTTTACCTAGCTGGTCTTGGATTCATCCTCAGCATGTGGCCCCTTCAGCTCCTAGCCTCGCTGAGGCTCTCGGATTCTCTCTCTATCGTCCAGCTTGAATACAGAGTATTTATTTACTGAAGTTCCCTAGATAACCATGTCCTACATGCCACTTTCTGCAGTCCAAAAACCAGGGGATAGGTTTTCTCCGCTCTCAGGACCAACAGAATTTTCTGTCTTCCTTGTTCCTTACTCAAGCCAAACAAAAATTTTACTATAGTGATACAGAGACTATCCCCCTTCTACTAGATGAGTCTATATGTAAAATACCCTTTCCCTTGTTCCTCTCAGGAGCATCCAGCAGTATTTCCTCAGTAGACATGGAAATTCTGAACACAAATTACTCTTCCCCAGACTTCTTAGGAGAAAACAAACAGAAATTCTGTTCTTGTCCTTGAATGAAGGTTAAGAGGAGGGGGCATTAAAAGGGGAAAAATCTAGGGTAAGAAAACACCTAAGTCAATACTTTAAATTATTATTCTGCATCATGTATGAAAGTATTGTCAGTGACTGGTCAACAGTAGGTGTTCAAGATGTTGGAGTTACTACTGATATTAAAAGTGATTCTCTAATATTCCTTTTTTCCTCATGGAATCTGAACTTCCTAGCATCTGTCTCCTGGAATGTCTGGATTCTGGGCAATCATCTTGCAACAGCTGACCTGGGATCAGGAGAGAAGTCAGTCTGTCACTATGGCTCTCAGCAAACGTAATTGGTACAAGGTGCTGGAGGACTGGAAGGAGATCCCACTCCACATTTAGGTCTGTGTACAGTGGGGTTCAGTCATGAGTGGGACACTCACAAGAGCACTCTCTAAGAGAAACTAAGCCAACCATACACCTCTGCTAATATATTTTTGCTTTTTATGCCTAATTAGCTTGTGAAGGAGTGCTTACAAGGATGGCATTTTCTTCTGTGTACAGGTTAAAGGTGATGTCTAGAAGAATAAAGGTATTGCAGGAGTGAGATCACTGCGTATTATTGTGGAAAACAATAACCAGAGCTCAGCAGAGCACAGAAAGCAATACTGTTTCCTCAGATAAGTAGCAATAACTCATATTGGTATAGCGCTTTTCAGTTTTGTAACAGTATATACTTGTTTTTCTCTTATACCTTCACAGCATTAGTCTAAATGTATGTAGATGGTGCTTATAATTTCTACCTTAAGATAAAAAAAAATCTTAGGAACTTACCTGAGCTCAACCAGCTAAGAAACAGCCCAGAGCAATGCTTTTTCTGTGATTTCCCATAGTCTTCTGAAATGCATAGAAAATGTCCCTCTGCTTCTGGTTTTTGATCTGCAGTCTTAAGATTGACAGAAGCTTTTAACGCAGTGTTGACTACTTCAAATTACTCTTTTATGAAACTTCTGAATTTATGTTATGGGACAATTATTGCTTAGAGGAATTCTAATAATTCAGATAAAAGCCCTTGTTTGATTCCTTAAAGTTGTTTGATATTTGGATCAGTTTGTATACTTGATCATAGCTGTCTGTTTTTCTTTTTTTTCAATTTGATCTATTTCCCATGCATAGACTAATTTTAACCTTGTTGTGTTTTATTATTTATCTTCTAGTTTGAATAATACTTTTAAATGAGAATCTGAAAAGGAGAATAAAATGGTGTGGTTTTAAAAATGCCACACAGGCAAGGCTGGATTCTGACTTTTCTATTCACCTTCCTTTTGTTAAGTTCCTCAAAGACCCTTAAGGCATTGCAGAGCAGATTTACCATTTAATTCCCATTAAATATCTTGACCCTAAACTGAGTCAGCTAAGACATCCTGCTAGAACAACATTAAAAGAAAAATTCAGTCACTAAGGTTGTATGCCAGGTTAACCACAGACATCTTTTTTAATTCTAACAAGTGCTCTGGGGAAGCATTGAAGTAACATAGACTCTCATTTCCAGAGTGTAGACAAGAATGATTAGTAACCTTATGATCAGGCCTCTTCCCTGGGAGAATACTGTATCTAACAAGTTGTCTTTAAACTGGAGTCAAAATTTAGTTTGTTCTTCTACCTCTGACACCCATAATTCCTAAGGGGTGATAAAGCAAAATGATAAAGCTACCCTGTTAATGAAAGATGCCCAGCATCTTTACTTTCTTACAACTCAGATTCTGCCTTTGACCTTAACTTGGTGTTTGAAACTTTTCCTCTTCTTACTGACCTGTCCATCTATCTCATGCTCCAGATCACCTGAGGTAGCATCGTGTATTTTAGCACAAATGCATTGGGATCTTGCTTTTTATTCTTTGTGGTGGGTATCAGTGAACGTACTCTGAGGATGAGCAGTGAGAAAGACCACTCCTACAGATAGGCCTTACAGTGAGTTGAATTAGTTTGCTAGGCTTCACTGTCAGCTGGTACACTCACCTTCATCTTTGGAAAAACACACCTAATGGAAATCTCCATGTAGGATCATTTCTAAAAGGTGAAAGGTAGAACAGTACAAGCTAAGGTAGTGTTGTAATGGAAGCATTTCCTAAAACAGAAGCATGTGAGGTTATTTTAAATACATAGAGTGCTTTTCCTCAATTAAATTACATGCCCTGAAATGCGAGTCTTCTCAATATTATATCAGGTGATATGGGCCTTATTTTAGTTTAGTTTAGTTTAGTTTAGTTTTTGCTACTTCAGGCTGGTTTATTTTGCTGGATTGTAACTGTAATTTAATCACATTTGCTGCAGAATTATTGAGATTATACATTGTTATGTTCTCCCTCAGTGTAGTTAATAGCTTGTTTATTTACTACTGAGTCTCAAGTTAGAGCAGATTTGTGCCTGCTATGGAGAAACAAGCCAGGAATGCTGAGGGCACTATTAGTCAATCTCATGTTCTTTAACAACAGAAACAGTTCCACTGGAGGAGCCACAAAACATAGAGGCATTTATCTAGGTGCCTACCGATACGTTGTTTAAAAACATTAATAGTCAATACAATGAAAACTGTGTTTGTTTATGTACTGTGACATAATAATAATGAGAAGTTAGGCTGTTTGGTTTTGTAATTAATGAAATCCTGCCAGTCAATTAATAGAATTATAATTATTACTTGCTTTTCAGTTAAAAAGGTTTCCTGTATTAGATTATGAAGCATTTTTGCTTTTCAGTTAAAAACATTAAAAAAAGTTGAATTGTCTTATAAGGATAATCTCTACCATTATGAAAACTGTGACATAGAAGAAAACTTGAGAGATCATCAGTCCTTTTCTTCTTTTATATATTCACACAAAAACCTTCAGGGATGCTTTGATTATACAACTCATTTCTGTTTTGTTTTGTTTTGTTTTTTCAACTCACATGTAATTTAATTTCCTATCTTTTATCCTTGGAATCACTGGATCTTCCTTTTTGCTGTTTTGGATCAAGATATGGTATATCCCACCCTGACTGGTGTGGTTCAGTGGGTTGGGTGTGTCATTCTGTAAACTGAATGGTCACCAGTTCAATTCTGGATTTTGGGTCAAGTGGTCCACGAAAAGCAGCCAATTGATGTTTCCTTACCTCTCTTTCTCCCTCCCACCCCTCTCTCTAAAAAAAAAATAGAATCTTAAAAAAGATATAGTGCATCCTCTTAGAATTACACACTTAATATTAACCCCTTGTGGTGGCTGAGAGCTACTTGTATTTTAATAATCTTGGGTACTTATTAAAATAGAGTCCCTGAACCTAAAAATTTGTATTTTAATGATTTCATCATAAAGCTTTAATGTAAACTTGAAGACACACTATCTAGATCTGTATATGACCCCAAAGGTACAAAACATATGGTAATGTATAATTTGTCACTTTACTAGGTCACTAATTAGAATCATGGACCCTACATTTAGATCCTTAGGGAGTGAGGGAGGGAATGTTTCTGCATTTCATAATGGCCTTTCTCTTTGCACATGAACTCTGGAAAAGCCTTGCTCTATTGCATCATATGGTTAAGTTATAGACTTTCCTAATTTTTGAGATTTCTCAAGACCCTCAAAAGTATCAAGATTATGCTGTCATTCATTTATGTATGTATTTATTACTTTCAAATATGTTTTATTAAATTTAAGTTGAATGGATTAATAAAATAGGTTTAAAGTATTATTCTGTAATACATCATCTATACATTGTACTGTGTGTTCACTGCCCATAGTCTGGTCTCCTTCTGTCACCATTTGTTCTCTCTTTGCCTTCTTCTACCTGCCCCTACCCCCTTTTTTGGCAACCATCATACAAGATTATTCTGTGTTTATACCCTAAAATTAAAATGCCTTTAAGAGTTAGTGTGTTCGCTAATCTTTTTTTCCTGGTTTCTCACTAATAGTCTGCACACATCCTACAGAGAGTGAAACTGTGGGACATTGTCATCTGCACATACAGGATGGGATCACACCTGTGATTCCATAATAAGTTATTATCCCATAAGCAGGCCAATGACACCTTTGCATTATTCAGTAATATCACTTTATTTTTCTCATTCAATTTACTGTCCATTGTGATGTCTGATCTTTTTTCTTTTTTGCAACTTCCCAATTCTGTCTCTCTGAGTATTCTAAATGATTTTTTAACATTAGATTTTTCAAGTTCATCTCATCTTGTTATTTCTTGCCCCATAATTCTAATCTTTCTTTTTCCTTTTATGTGATTGTTCTGTCCTTCTTGGTCCTGATAATAGTTCTAATTTTGTATTTCCTGTGATTTAAAAAGTACTCTCTTTATGCAAATCATTATTAACTTCTTAAAACAGGATAGATTAGTTTCTACTTATATCACTTTTCCAACCACTTTAAATTTACAAGTCATTGCTACTGTAGGTTTCTAAGTCCATTATATAACTTACCCTATGGAGCATAATTTTATACTAACAATGCAGAAAATGTGTTAATTTCCCAAGGTGAAACTAACTGGTTAAATCAGGTCCAGCATATTTCCTCTAACACTTAAGTTTAATATACATTTAAGAAAACCAGTTTAGCTTCCTTGGTTTGCCTTTGTAGAAAATTAATGGTTCATTAGTTACTTCATTCCTTTAGTGAGAGTTTTAAAATGCTGTGTGTGTGCACATGCATATATGTGTGAGTATAATGCCTTTATTGATTCTCCCACTAGATGCTAATTGCCATTATTATTCTTGTCCTTTTTGGAAAAGGTCATGTCAACAGATGACAGTCCTTGGAAAACAAACATAATAATGCCTGATAGGAATAATCTGTGCTCAAATATGAGCAACTACTTGACTAGTTCCAAAATAATTGCTGTTCTGAGAAGGAGCTGTCATCCAACTAAGATCAGAAGTACAGGCCTATTTCCATTTATTCTGTCTAGGTGTGAAATCAGAGACATCTACAAAGGCTAACTAGTTGTGGTTTCATTGGCAATAAGTGAGTGAAATGCAGTATAAAAAGCCCAATGTTCAATGAAGAATAGAATTCTCCTTTTTCATTTATTCTATATCTGATTAATCGATCAATATAAAAACGTCTGCATTGTCAAATCCATCCATGCAACATTTAGAGTACCTACTACCTATATAGTGCTCTGTTTGTACCTAGTACAAACAGAGCACTATATAGGGCCAAGAGTAATAACAAATATTGTTCATATTAAAAATCACACAAAATCTTACATATTTCCTCAGCAAATATACCCTCATTAAAACTTTCTCATGATTACATATGAAATGTTACCTTTTTTTATCTACACCCACTGACTCACTGAATATTCCAATATTGGCTCCTTGTTTCTTTTAAGAGTGCTTGAAACATCTAAAAGTTTACTAAATATTAGTTTATTAAGAGCATTACTTCCATATTTTATTGGTCACATGGGTGCCAGCCCACATTCAGTGTGAGAGGGATGATATAAGTGTGTAATTCAAGGAGGTGAGGACCTTTGGGGGCAATTGTGAAGGCTGGTTACCACAAAATATATCCATATACTCAAAAAATTATCTACATCATCAAAATATCCATGCATGATGCCTGCATCTAGCACAAAATACTCAGAGGGGCAGTGTTCTGGGGCCACACCTTTTTTGTTTGCATATACTCTCTCTTATGCCCTCAAAGTAAGGACTTCTTGGAAGAATCAGGACATGTGGCAGTCCGAGAATAATGGCAACCCATAATGGTACTTTTACCCTTATGGCTACTTTTTTCCTTCCCCTTCTTCTGACCCCAGTCAATGATTAGCTGTGGCTTTCCTCCTCTTGTGCTCCATATCTAGTCCACCAACAAATTTACCAAATAAGCCTTCTTTATAACTTTTTTTTCATTTTCATTGTCACTCTATTTTAAGTTATGACATCTCTTTACTGAACAACTCCAAGAGCTTTATCATTCTTCCTCCAGGAGCAACTTTTATCTCCTTCCAGTACATGGCTTTTGATGAGTCAGAGTTAGCATTAACAAATTAAATGTCAATGATGTTCTTCCTACACAAAGTCCTTCAATAATTAATGTAAGGAACAACTTTTGCTGGAACCTATGTACTTTTTTATTGTCATTCTGTTACAGTTGTCCCAATTTTCTCCCCTTTGTCCTTCTCTGCCCAGCCCACCCACACTATCACAGTAAATCCAAACACTGTTGTCCATCTCCATGGGTCATTCATACCTTCTCTGGCAAGTCCCTTGCCCTTCTTTCCACCATTATCCCCATTCCCCTCCCCTCTACCAGCTATCAGTCTGTTCCATGATTCCATGCTCTGGTTCTATTTTGTTCATTAGTTTATTTTGTTCATTAGATTTTTCTTATAAGTAAGACCATATGGTATTTGTCTTTCACTGACTGGCTTACTTCACTTAGCATAATAGTCTGCAATTCCATCCATGCTGTCACAAAAGGTAGGAATTCCTTTTTCTTTCTTCCTGCTGTGTAGTATTGCATTGTGTAAAGGTACCACAGCTTTGTGATCCATTCATCTACTGATGGGCACTTAGGCTGGTTCCAGAACTTGGCTATTGTACATAGCATTGCTATGAATATAGGGGTACATAAGTTCTTGAGAATTAGTTTGGCAATTCTTAGGGTATATTCTCAGCAGCAGTAACACTTAGTCAAAAGGCAGTGCCATTTTTAAATTTTTTGAGGAAATTCCATAGTGGTTTCCACAGTGGCTGCACCAGTCTGCATTCCCACTAACAGTACACAAGGGTTCCCTTTTCTCCACATCCTTACCAACACTTGTTCTTTGGTGACTTATTAAGAATCACCATTCTCGCAGGTGTGATTTGATAGCTCACTGCGGTTTTAATTTGCATCTATCTGATAGCCAATGATGTTGAACATTCCTTCATATGTATATGGGCATCTGTATGTCCTCCTTGGACAAGTGTTTACTGAGGTTATTTATTTATTTATATTGTTGTTCAAGTACAGTTGTCCACATCCCTCCCCCACCCCAGTGATCCCTATCTCCAACCCCTGATCCCACCCCTCCTTGGTTTTGTCCATGTGTCTTTTACAGTTGTTCCTTAAAACCCTTCCCCTTTTACCCCCATTATCACCTCCTATCTCCCCTTTGGTTACTGTCAGTTTGTTCTTAATTTCAATATCTCTGGTTATATTTTGCTTGCTTGTTTGTTTTGTTGGTTAGGTTCCACTTATAGGTAAGATCGTATGGTATTTGTCTTTCACCACCTGGCTCATTTCACTTAGCATAATTCTCTCCAGTTCCATTCATGCTGTCGCAAAGGGTAGGAGTTCCTTCTGTCTTTCTGCTGTGTAATATAGTTTTTTGAGTATAGTTTTCTTACATCCTTGGTTAAATTTATTACTAGGTACTTTATTTTTCTTGTTGCTATAGTAGGTATTTTTTTCCTAGTTTTTTTTTTTCTGACATTTCATTGTGTACTAGAATGCCATTATTACTGAATATTGACTTTGTGTTCTGCTGCTTTGCCAAATTCACTTATTAGGTCGAGTAGTTTTTTGGTGGAGTCTATAGGGTTTTTATGTACACTATCATCACATCTGCAAATAATGACTGTTTTTCTTCTTCATTTCCAATTTGGACAATTTTTTCCCCTTTTCTTTCCTGATAGGTATGGCTAGAAATTCCAGTACTATGTTGAATTAGAGTGGTGAAAGCAGACACCTTTGTCCTGTTCTTCATCTTAAGGGGAAAACTTTTAGTTTTTGCCTGTTGAGTATAATGGTGGCAGCAGCTTTCTCATATATGGCCTTTATTATGTTGAGACACACTCCCTCTATTCCCACACTGCTGAGTGTTTTTATCTTAACTGGTGCTGGATTTTATCAAATGCTTTTCCAGCTTCTATTGATGTGATCATGTGACTTTCATCTTTCATTTTGTTTATGTGGTGAATTATGTTTATTGATTTGCAAATATCACACCATCCTGGCACCACTGAGATGAATCCCACTCAATGATAGTTTATGATCTTTTTACTGTATTGCTGGATTCAGATTGCCAATGTTTTGTTGAGGATTTTAGCATCTGTTTGAGTTGGTGACATTGGCCTATAATTTTCTTCATTGTGTCTTTACCTGGTTTTGGAATTAGGGTGATATTGGCCTCATAAAAAATGTTTGAGAGTTTTCCCTCTTCTTGAATTTTTTGGAATAGTTTCAGAAGGATAGGAGTTAGTTCTTTGAATGTTTGGTAAAATTTGCCTGTGAAGCCATCTATCTAGTCAGGGTTTTTGTGTGCCGGGAGTTTTTTTATTACTACTTCAGTTTCACTAATTGTTATTGGTCTATTCAGGCTTTCTGCTTCTTCTTGATTCAGACTTAGAAGACTATATATTTCTAGAAATTCATCCATTTCGCCCTAGTTGTCCAGATTCTCAGTGCATAGTTGTTCATAGTAATTTCTTACAAGCCTTAGTATTCCTATGGCATCATTTATACTTCTCCTTTTTCATTTCTGATTTTATTTATTTGGGTCCTCTCTCTTTCCTTAACTTTCAACCTCTATAGATTTTTGTTTTGAGGTGGGTCCCTTGTAGACAGCATAGATGCAGATCATGTTTTCTTATCCATTTAGCTACCCTATGTCTTTTGAGTGAAACATTTAAACCATTTACATTTAAGGTTATTATTATTCATAGATATTTATTTATTGTCATTTTTCCCTTTGTGCCTGTGTTCCTCTCTCTTTTTCTTCATCTTCTTTTTTTGTTTTTGTTTATTGTTGTTCAGTTACTGTTGTCCATTTTTCCCCATTGCTCTCCACTGTGCTGCCTAGCCTCCCTCCCCCACATTCAATCTTTCCTACCATTGCCCTTCTCCATGGGTTCTTTATAGGTGCTCCTTGACTTTATCTTCTTAAAGCAGTCCCTTTAGCATGCCTTGCAATGCTGGTTTTGTGGATATGTACTCTTTACAATTTTTTTTTTCATTTAGGAAGCTCCTTTTCTCACCTTCCATTTTAAGTCAGAGCCTTGGTGAGTAGAGTAATCATGGTTGCAGGCCTTTGCTTTTCATTACTTGGAATATTTTGTGCCATTCCCTTCTGGCTTGTAGTGTTTCTGTTGAGAAATCAGCTGACACTCTTATTGGAGTGCCCTTGTTTGTTACTATCTCTTTGTCCCTTGCTGCCTTTAAGATTCTCTCTTTGTATTTAAATTTTGCCATTTTAATTATGATATGTCTTGGAGTGGGCCTCCTTGGATTAATCTTGATTGGGACCTTCTGTACTTCCAGGATTTGTTTGACTTTTTTCCTTCACCAAGATAGGGATGCTATCTTTCATTACTTTTTCAAACAGGTTTTCTATCCTTTACTCCTTTTTCTTCTACTTCTGGTATTCCTGATGTGAATATTGTTACATTTCTTATTACCCTGCAGCTCCCTTAAATAATCTGCATTCTTTTTTAGTCCCTTTTCATTTTGTAGCTCTGAAGAGGTTTTTTTTTCTACCCTTTCTTCCAACTTGCTGATTCAGTTATCTGCTTCCTCCAACCTGCTTTTAATTCCTTCTAGTGTATTCTTCATTTCAGATATTGTATTCTTCATTTTAGCTTGGCTCTTATTCATAGTTTCATAGTTTCTATGTACTTTTTCATGTTGATGTAGATCCCACTAAGTTTCTCATACCTCTGCAATTAAGTTCCTGGTAGTTCTCACTGAGTCCTTGAGCATTCTTATAACCATTACTTTGAATTCTATATCTGATAGATTGTTTGTCTCGATTTCATTTAGCACTCTTTCTGTAGATTCCTCCTTTCCTTTTGATTGGGGGTTATTTCTTTGTCTCCCCATTTTAGGTGACTCTTTTTGTCCATTTCTGCATATTAGATTGATCTGCATTGACTCCCTGTCTTTGTGGGGTAGCCTTCTGTGGAAAGAGACCTGTGGGACTCAGTGGTGCAGTCTCCTTGTTCTCCTGAACTGGATGCTTTTGTGGTGACTTTTATGCCATTTGTGTGGCCTCTCTTGTTGTGATTGGTTTTTGATAGCTGTTGGGTCATTCTTTATTGGGTTCTTCCCTCTGGCTAGATGACTGAGAGTCACACTGCCCACCATTCTTGTATGGTGTTGTACAGGTGCAGTCAGTGCTAAGCATCCTCTGTACTCCTTGGTTTCAAATTCAGACCAGCTGAGATTCTGTTGACTGTTCAGGTCACTTGTTAGAAGATCAGCCAAAAATCCATTCTGGGGGACAAGCAAGTGGGCTCAGCTTCCACTCACTCAGAGACCATCTTCTTTCTCTGGGGGTTATAGAGGCAGAGAAGTCCTATGATCTGCCAGCTGTTAGCTGGAGATTCAGGAAAGTTGGTGGTATAGTTTGAAGGGCAAAGAGCCTGAGAGTCAGTGATGTAAATTACAGTCATAATCTGAAGACCTGAGAACTAGGAGCACAAAGGGAAGACAATAACATCCTAGTTCAATAGTCAGGCCAAGAGAAAAGTGAAACTACCCCCATTTTTTTTTGTCCTATAGGGCCTATATTTTTTAAATTAGCTGGCTCCTTTCTTCACTTCCAAGATCACATTTTGTGTATATGCTCCACTTTTCTGTGTTCTAACCCAATCATCACTAACATGGTCACTCATATGTTCCTATGTTCTTTCATACTCTGAGGCCCTAGAACAAGACATTTTCTCCCTATGTTTTCACTAAGTTAACCCTTCTCCATCTCTCAGTTATTAGCCAATTTGTCTCCCCTCACAGGAGTCTTTCTGATTCTGGATTTATGCAGGTTCTCCAGAAAGAAATATCCTCTTAACATTTACTCTATTTTTTTTCTGTTTTATCATAACCATTATTCTAGGAATTTCATCTCAGATATCTCAATAAATACTATAAGAAATCCTTAAGAACATTGTCAAATATAAGGTTTTCCTATTGTAAAGATATACAAGTAAAGGTGTGTCAATCTTGTTTATCCTTTCAAAGAACCACCTCTTGGTTTCATTGATCTTTTGAATTTTATTTAGACTCTATTTCATTTATGTCCACTCTAATATTTATTATTTCTTTCTTCTATTCATTTTGGGCTTTGTTCGTTGTTCTGGGTCTAGTTCCCTTAAGTGTGTGTCTTTCATTCTGAGGCAGTTCTCTTGTAGACAGCATATTTGTGGGTTTTGTTTTCTTATCCATTCAGCTACCCATTGTCTTTTGATTGGAGCTTTTAACCTATTTTCATTTAAAGAGATTATTGATAGGCACATAGTTATTGCCATTATATTCTTTATGATTATATTCCTCTTCATTTTCACTTTTATTTTTTCTTAAAAAAGTTTCTAATGTTTCTTGTGATACTGGTTGGTGGTAAGGAACTCCTTTGGCTTTTTCTTGTCTGGGAAGCTTTTTATTTCTCTTTCCATTTTAAATGAAAGCCTTGCTAGGTAAAGTAGTCTTGGTTGTAAGTTTTTGCTTATCACCACTTTGAACACTTCATGACTATCCCTTGTGGTCTGAAATGCTTCCACTGAGAAAGTTGACAGTCTTAAGGAGCTCCCTTGCAGGTTACTTAACTTTGTCTTACTGCTAAGAGTCTCTCCTTGTCTTTAACTTATGGCATTTTAATAATGATGTGTCATGGTGTAGACCTCTTTTGGTTCATGTCCTTAGGATTCTCTGAACTCCCTGGACTTATATGTCTTTTTTCTTCACCAGGGTGGGGAAATTTTCAGTCATTATTACTTGAAATAATTTTTCAAACCTTTGTTCTCTCTCATGCTTCTGGGTGGTACCCCTGTGATGCAGATGTCATTATGCTTGATATTGTTCCAGAGTCATTTACCAGGGGTGTCCAACCTGCAGCCCATAGGTCACATATAGCCCAAGATAGCTATGAATGAGGCCCAACACAAACTCGTAAATTTAGTTAAAACATTTTTTTTTCTTTTTTGCTCATCAGTTTTCATTAGTGTTTGTGTATTGAATGTGTGGTTTAAGACAACTCTTCATCTTCCAGTGTGGCCCAGAGATGCCAAAAGTTTGGACACCCCTGCTAAGCTATCCTATGTTTTAAATTCTTTTTTTTCTTTTTTCTGCACTTATTTGGTATTTCTGTTACCTATCTTCCAAATTGTTGATTCGATACTCCATCTAATAGTTGTTGATTTCTCCTAATGTATTCTTTATTTCAGTTATTGTATTCTTCATTTCTGACTGAACAATTTTAATGGTTTGCCTTCATTTCTAGGGATTTCTCCTGTCCTTTTATTTGGATCATGTTTCTTTGCATCCCCATTTTGGTGGCCTCTGTATTTGTTTCTGTGTATTATGTAGCTCTACTGTGTTTCCCAGTCCTGGTTTAGTGGTTGTATGTAGCAGGCGTCCTGTATATGTTACTTGTGCAGTCTCCCTGATCACCTGAACTAGGTGATTCAGCAATGTGTTTTGTGTGGGTTATGTGAACCTTCCTGTTGTAGTTGAGTCTTGATTGCTGTCAGCTCATCCATGGCTGGGGTTTACTGTCAGGTTGAATGACTATGAGGACATAACTCTGCTACAGTGTACAAGCTGCTATGTGTTCACTGATCCAACAAAGAACTTGCCCCAGAAGTTCTATTGCCTGTCAAGATCTCCCACTGGGCATGCCACTTGTGGAGCTAATTGGGTCATCCTCTGATGCAGTATAAAGCCTGCCACTAGGTGTGTTTGTTCAAGGGCTTCTTGAGATGGACTTCAGTGCATGTTAATATCAGAGGCTCCCTCTGACTAGCCCTGGGCTATGTCTCTGGAGCTACAAAGTTGTCTACAGTTTGTGGCTGCCTCTGCTTGTCCTGGTTGCACTTGGGAGGGGCCAAGCTGCATATCAAGGTCAGCTACCACTAGTACCAAACCCTGCAGCAGGTCAGCAGAAGGCCCAGTGTACCCTGAAATGCTCCTTCGGTTGTCTGCCTATTAGGCTCAGTCACTGAAAGAGACTTTGATAGTAAGTAAGGTACATGAGCTGGGTTCTCATTGAGTCACAAGGTTAGGGGCAAGTACTATGTATCAGTGGTGTTCATAGATTCAAACTTGGTACCAGTTCTGGGCCTAAGACCACTCAGCAAATATCTCAGGGCATACTAAGGCCAGCCACCACCCACTTGTGGCCTACAGATCTTTTGGTGGAGTGAAGTCTCAGAGAGTCATCAAGGTGAGATAAACAGAGTTCATCTGGCTAATATAGAACAAGATTTGACTATGTTGAGTGAAGAATCTGCACAGGAATGGTGGCATCAATCTAACATGTAGGGGAGCAGTGGCTTCACCCTATAGCCATAAAACTCAGTCTTTTTCTATGCATCTCTGCTATCCATGAATCAACCTGGACTTCTTTGAGATCTTCAAAGAAAGCCTGTGCAGTGGGTCCAGGCTGGCCACACCCAGCAGATGGTACTGGCATGTGCATTGTTCCTTGTTGGAAGTGCATATGTTTGCCCTCTTTACCTTTGGAAAACACTGACTCTCAAGAGTTTTCTGCACCACTGGAATGTTAAACCTTCTTCTGGCCTTGGGTTGTGAAGAATGATTTCCAACTTGTGGTTTGTTTTTCCAATTTCTGCATTTTTATAATTTTTGTTTTGGGCAAAGGAAGAAGCAGCCATTGCCTGACTGGCTTCTGGCCCTGTGGCCACACTAGCACACTAGTCTCTACCCTGAGATTATGCCCATCTTTATCAAGAGGACTTTTTTTTATATCTCAACTCTAACTGCTCTGGGATTTTCTTTTTAAATAAGAAATTTCTTTTTGCTCACAAAAATATGTGAGCAAACACACAAAAAGACACCTATCGTAAGATTCTAATTATAGAAATGTCCAGAACTGGTTAAAAAAAGAGAAAGAGAGAGAGAAACAAAAAGCACATCAGGGGTTTCCAAGGATAGGAGGAGTGGGGAGTGAGTACTCTTAGTGTAGGATTTCCTTTTGGGGAGATGGAACATCCTGCAACTAGACAATGATGATGCTTCCATTGCATCATGGATGTACATCATACTGAAGAATGATACACTTCACAATATAAATAATAACTTTTATTTAATATTTAAATTTCATCGCACCCTAGAGAAAAGAAAAATATAACAATTAAAGAAAATAAAAGAAGAAAATCAAGCACTATGGGTAAAACAACTTCTGGAGGGAATGAGAGAGCCAGTGCATTTTCTAAAGGCAGCTCCTCCTTTCTGCCTGGAGCCAAGGCAGGTTGGAGGGAAGGCTCCTCAGACAGGGGTGGTGGGGCCTCAGTCAGATCAGAAGCTACCATACAGTCTGGCCTGGACTTCAGAGCAGCAGCTGGAATGGCTACTGGAGGTGGCACGACCACTGGAGATGTGCATCCCACCTGGTCTGGAGCAGTGTCCTGGTCTGACACTTCATCGAGCTGCTCCAGATATATGGCAGGTTTTGAAGCAGGAGCCAGTTCTGCCTTCTGGGCTCTTACTGGAGTTGCAGGAGGAGAAAAGTTCATCCTTGTGTCTGGATTTCCATGCTCCTCTCCACAGACAGAACATAGTGAGAGACTTCCTGTGAAGCAGCAACCTAGGACTCACCCTAAGATATTTTCCCTGTGGACAGTCCAGGAAATGGGTGGTCTGAGATCCATCTTTGCTCCAGGGAAGCCTCTGTGGGTGCTCCCTGTGTTTCTGGCAGTGAACCCTCCCTAGAAACTCACATGTACCTCCACACCCCTATCCCACCCTGACCTCCCCCATCTTCTCACCCTTGGGCTCAGCCTCCTTGGGCTCCACATCATCTGACCCAATTCCATTAATATACCCACCATGCTCCATGTTGGGGATGGAACTCTTGAGCTGCCTGTGGAGCCTGGGTGGCTGTGGGGGAGGTGTCCTCCTCCAAGCATCCATGGGACTTGGCTCTCCAGGCCCCTAAGTGGCAACCATAACTTTAGGCCTACCCTGGCCCTTGGTCATGTACACCTGACCATCACTGATGGAGTCAGGACAAGGGTCTCTGTCAACCACCTGTTGCTTCTCCATGACCTGGGTTGAGCTCCGCAATGATAGTGATCAACAACCTGTTCTGAGGCCTCAAGCCCTGCCCATCCCTAGTTGATGCTGCTTCTGCCCACTGGACCTTCCTCTCTAGGGTGACACCCAGCCCTGGGTCTTCACAGACTTCCTCCCAGGGAAATAAGCTTTATCTCCAAGGCTGGAGATAAACCTCAAGCAGAGGATGCCACCCACACTTCATGTCCACCTGACCAGCCTTGACCTCGGGTGTGAACATGACAAGACCACCAGGCTTCTTACCCCCCTCAGCCTATTTCTGCTCAAGGAGGCCCTCTTCACATGAATCCCCTTACACACACACACACCACATATGCACACACACACCCCACACATGCAAGTAGGTGATAGAAGGTTGCTCACTTGGGGTCAGATTTATGGCCTGGTCTGAACAAAGCTACTCTGGGCCTCCCTGTGGCACCTCTGGGTTCCACCATGAAAAGGGCCACAGCTGTCTGGGCTGAGTCTGGACCCAGCAGTGGCCATGGTACACTCTCATCACTGCCTCTTTTGAATTTATGGCTCCAGGACAGGGGCAGACAACAAGGAAACATCCTGGCAATTCAAATTACTCTAGCCAAATAAGTTGGGTAAGGGCTATTTTAGAATGCCTGGTTACCAGGGTTCCAATTTCTGCTGGGCTCTGTTTTCAAGAAGTGAGGTCACTGCTGGGTTCCCTACCAGGAGAGTCTCCTTAGACAAGAGCAATATAAATAATTTTTTAATTTATAATTAAATAAGTCACATTGAGAGTAAAATAAAGGGGAAACATAAACATTAAAAGAAGTTTTAAGTGGGTGTGTAAAACAACTTCTGTTGCAAGGGCCACAGGTGTCTGGACTGAGTTGGAACAAAACCACCCATGGGGAAGGTCAGCATCTCTGACATGTAGAGGTGTGTGCATTGCATCTCCCTGGAAGTGCTTGTGTTTGCTCTCCATCTGCTTACAAAACACCAACTCTCAGGAGTTTTCTGCACCACAAGGATGTCACACCTCCATCTGGCCTTGGGTTGTGAGGAATGTTATCCAGCTTGTGGTCTGTCTTTCTAGTTTTCTGCAATTTTTTTCATTGCTATCTTAGACAAAGAAAGAGCCAGCTGTTGCCTGACTGACTTCTGGCCCTGGGGTACATTTAGTCCAGCGGTCTCTACCCCCCAGATTTTGTACACACTCACTGAAAGTGAAAAAAAAAAACTTAGCAATGTGGCTCAGTTGGTTGGAGCATCATCCTGTAATCAAAAAATTGAGGATTCGATTCCCAGTCAGAGCACTTATTGGATCCTCAGTCCAGGTGCATATGGAAGGCAACCAATCAGTGTTTTTCTCTTATGTTTATGCTTCTCTCACTTTCAATCTGAAAGCAATGGAAAAATATCCTCAAGTGAGGATTAAAAAAGAAAAAAAAATTCAATCCCCATATGTGTGTGTATATATAAAACCACACCATGGAGAAAAGAAAAACATACTAATTAAAGAAGATAAAAGGGAAATGTTGGGAGAGGAGTTAAACAAATTCTTCTGGTGAGAGAGCAAGAGCAGGTTCATCAGGTGGCTCTAGAGTTGGCCCTGGCGCATTTTCTAGAGTCATGTTCTCCTCTGTGGCAGGAACCAGGCCAGGTTGGAGGGAAAGCTCCTCAGGGGTAGAGGGGTAGGGAGTCTGATACTGACCCCCACTGGTAGTGGGGTAGTAGGAGATACTGCACAGGCTGGCCCAGGCTCCAGAGCTGCAGCTGGAGTGGCTGCTTGGAGGTGGCATAACCACTGGGAGTAGACACCTCTCCAGTTTTGCCTCTCCAATGCTTTGCTTGGGGTGTATGACAGGTGTTAAAGCAGGATATCTCTATCTCCTGGGCTGGTGCTGGAGTTGTGAGAGGAGAAAAGATCACCCACGTGTCTGCCTTGCCATGTGCTTCCCAAACACAAAACACAGTCAGAACCCAGGACCTACCCTAAGACATTTTCTCAGCATACAGTCCATCAGGTGGGTGGTCTGAGGCTGGTCTTTTCTCCTGGCCAGGCTCTGTGGGTGGTCCCTGTGTCTCTGGCACTGACCCCTCTCCCCATAGCTCACATGCTCCTATACCCGCCATCCCACTCCCACCTTCCCTACCTTCACACCTTTGGGCTCTGCCTCTTTGGACTCCAGGTCCTTTGGTCTGGTTGGTTGACCCTGGACACAGTGCTCCAGGTTGGAGTCAGAAATCTGGAGCTGCCTGGTGAGCATTCAGCTCACTTTTAGTTAAATGTAGGATCCAAGACTGAAACCTAGTTCTCCGTGTCTTGATATCAAAAGCTTAAAATGATATTTTAAAAATATGACTTAATTCAGTTTCTTCTTTATTTCAATGTCTCTGGTTATGTTTTGCAGTAACCAAAGGGGAGGGAGGAGGGAGATAATGAGGGAAAAAGGGGGAAGGTTCATCAAGGAACATGTATAAAGGACATGTGGACAAAGTCAAAGGGACATAGGATCAAGGGTGGGAGGTGAGGATGGGTGGGGTGGGAGGAGTGGTGGGGGGAAATGGGGACAACTGTAGTTGAACAAAAATAAAAAATTAACTAATAAAAAAAAGAAAGAAATATGACTTAATTTAGAACCACTGTAGAACAGATGGGGTCCTCTTATGGAGACCATCAACTCTAGCTCAGAATATCAGAGAGCTCACAGTAGGCTTCTGCTTCCTTCTCTAGATTGTTTATCACCTATTACAATATATTTATGACATAACCATAGTATATGTTTGTGTATGTCAGGTATTAGCATTTCAGTAATTGATTGATTTAATTCCATGCCCACTCAAAGACTACCTGGGAAATGAGGAGATGAAATATCAAACAACTTTATTCTACTGGTCAGTATAGCACTGAACAGTCAGAGTAATTTCCTGAAGCTTCACGCTTTCTCTTTTCATAAAGACCTGACATCATGACACAGAATCTATTAAAAGGTGCTATCCTGACCAAATCCTTTTCTCCACTACATTCTCAGCCTCTGAAGTACTAACAAGTACCAGAGTCCCATGCCAAGATACTGGTATGAATTTCCTTCGACTCTGTGGCTTTGCCCAAAGGTCTGTTGACGAAATATTCTCATCTTGCAGTCTCACCACTTAAATTTCCCATTTTTAATGATTAATCTTGAATTCCTGTTGCAAGTCCAAATCCTCAGTTTCAAATCATCCCCTTCAAATGCTGAGATCATGTTACTTCAACAAATTTCTAAACTATATCTTCATTACTGAAGTCTAAGTGCCATTAAACTTTTCACACCAGTTCTTTTCCTGTTGTGAAGAACTGAATGTATTTAACTTAGGAGACTTGTGGAACAGGCTTGCACATGTACTCATGGTCTCAGGACTTCATGGATTTTTCTTCCTTACCAAGCATATATCGGGAGACTGAGATGTCACATAACTTCCAGTGTCGGTTTATTTATGAGTAAATCAAATCCAGTAGTCTGATCACTAAAACTTCTTTCCAGCCGTAATGAACTCTTCCTGTTCTCTTGTACCAGTGACTCAGTTCATTCATCTCATAGCTTCTAGGCAGCCATGAGCAAGCTAACAGAGTTTTTGAAATGACAAATGAACAAACAAAAAACACTGAACCATCAATATCATGGATGTAGCAAAAAGGAATTTTCGTGCTTCTAGCAATGTTTCTTGTTGCAGTTGAAATTCTGACATCCTGCTTTTTCAGGGAATCATACTAAGGGATGAAATGAAGGGCTTTTTCTAAATCCACTGATCAACAAACAGGATATGTCTCTTGTTAGCCCCAAGTGTGGAAAGAGGGTTCTAAAGTAGTTATACTGATGTAGAGTATGAGACCTTTGATAAAACTAATGAAAATTAATTTTCCCTTGGGAAGGATATCCATAGAAGATATCCTTTTGCCATTTTGGAGGAAACTAAAAAATAAAAGCCAAATCTAATTAATCTTCACTTTTTTCCATGTGAGCTTGCAGAACTCAGCGGTCGGTAAAGATCAAGCTGCCATTTCACGCTTCTCTCACCTAGCAGGGAGAGAGGGGCCTGAGAAAAGACATGAATCTCAGGGTGTCGCATTTTCAGATTCAGATCCTGTTGGTACCACTTGGTATCTATGACCCTGGAAACATTGCATCACTTCTTTATCCTTTGTTTCCTTATCTGACTCTTTTAAGGTTGTTACATGACTCAACTTAGATAGGTACACGTTACCATTTATTTGCCTGTTTTTCCTTCAAGTCTCTAAAATCCATGAAAGGAAGGATATTGCCTATATTTATACCATTTCATTTGAAGGATCTTTTGCAGTGGCTGGAAATACTATGCGCCCAATAAATATGTATTGAATGATTAATATTTTTTCAGTAGTTTTTAGTATACTCACACTGTTTTTTTTTGCATAGTTGTGCAATCATTACCACTATCAAATTTCAAAACATTTTCATCACCCCCAAAAAAAAATCCTTTATTGATTAGCAATAGCTGGCCTTTCTCCTTTCTCTAGGCTATTGGCAACCACAAATCTACTCACTGTCTCTATGGTTTTGCCTATAATGACTAATATTTTAGAGTTTAATGTGGTAGTGGAGATTTGAATAATGAGAGGTCTTTTTCCCTTTTATATCCTTCCATTGCACCTAAAATCTGTTCAAAAAATCCAAATTGCATCCATATTAGACATACAAATTATTTTCCTATTGTTTTAAATCCAAATTCACATCTTTAGACTCTGCTTTGTAATGCTGGGGCTGGGACCACGCAGACTATGTTTCTTGTACTCCCTTGCCAAGTGGCTTCTGATAAATTCACTCAATTAGAGTACTAGAGGGGGATTGAAAGGCAGAAAGAAGGCAGAAGGGACCTTTCCCCCAATCTTTTGCTTTTATCAGCAGTGTTTCAGTGGAAGTAGTTATCTCCAGGCTCTTTCAGGACCCCCAGGGTTCACCCCAGCATGCCCTTTCGAAGGAGCTGGAACAGGCAGTGGCATCTCTTTCTCTGATATCCAAGCACAAATTATGTCAGTAGTTTCTTCTTTGAACATCTAAATTTCAGCAATGCCATGCTTTCAGTAAAACTATTCTTTGTCACGTGGAATCCTTCACAGTATAGGAGTATCTTGATTTAGATCTAAGGTAGGAAATTACATAATATGACTAATGAATGCTTTCTACTTTTCCATTGAATCCTCTAAAAAATAAGCCTCCACTTTTAAACACCTGAATATGTTGAGCAACAAACTTAGCTTGTCCAAACCAGTTGGTTAAGGATACAAGAAACAAACTTCTTTCTACTGCTGAAAACAATAAGATACATGAACTCAGCTTTTGGTCTAGGAATATACAATATACGCTATTATATATAATTTGGAGAGACTGAGGTCTCATGTTTTAAGCAGTACAAAAAGTAAATGACAATAATTAACATCATAACACCTCCCCCCTTTTACCAATACTTAAGGCTCAGTTCCAGGATTAGCATTTAAACATGAAAAGGTGACAGACAGAAAGGCTTTCTAAGCATTTTATCATTTGTCCATGATCTCTCAGTGATAGTGATCTCTATTATTATTCTAATTTGGCACAATTCAGAAAAATAAACTTTCCTTATTTGGAAAACTGCAAGTAGGTTTGGACTAATGAATAATGTATATATGATAAATCAGTGAGTGAAGCCGATATAATGAAGAAGTAAGCAGGGACCAAATCTTTAGGGACAATGTATATCAGCTAAGGATTGTTTATTTTATCCTTAGACTGTGGAAGATGGGCCACGTGTTTCAGTTTGACTAGAGCAGCTCTTACTTATGCATTTTTTTTACAGAATAACTTTCAATACCGCACTTTTCACTTTCAAAAGTGGATTTGTGATACATTTACATAATGGGATACTACATGGCCATGAAAGAAGGAAATCTTACCTTTTGTAACGGCATGGATGAACCTGGAGATTATTATGCTGAGTGATACAAGCCAGTCAAAGAAAGACAAATATCATATGATCTCACTTATCTTTGGAATCTAATGACCAAAATAAATTGATGAATAAAATAGAAACAGAGGCATAAACACAGGGAACAGACTGATAACTGTCAGAGGAGAGGGGGATGGGAGACTAAATGAAAGAAAGTAAAAGGAGTAACCAAAACAAAACATATATGCATAACACATAGACACAGACAACAGTTGGTGATGGCCAGAGGGCAACAGGGTGGGGTCTAGATGGAGGTGGGCAAAGAATCAAAATGGGGATGAAAAGAGTCTGCTTGAGGCGGCTGGATCATGTTGCAATGTGCAGATGATGTTTTGTTGAGTTGTACACTTGAAACCTGTATGATTTTGCAAACCAATGTCACCCCAATAAATTCAATTTTTGTATGGGTTTGTTTGGAGGATCTAGGGATATTGTGGAAGTATGAAGACAGGTTTTGAATTTCTCCAAATTCCCATGTAAAAACGTTAAGACTAGCAATTCGTGGACAATATTTGCCATGAGAATTCATCAGTAAAATTCATCAGGTTTCACATTTAAAGTGTATGCATTTCACTGACTGTGAATTGTATCTCAGTACTGCATACTGCTTCCCATATTTAAAACAAAAGTTAGCAAAATGGCATATAAAGCACTAAACACAGTGTTTGGTACATCACAGTAATGCAGTAAGTGTTGACTTTGTTTCTCATGTTAAAAAAGAGTTCAAATCAAATATTACAATCAATAAGATATTGATAGACAAAAAAGCTTTTAAATAGAAAGAATGCCATGAAATAAATTGGTATATACAATTTGTGAAATAAAAATTGTGAAAAAAAACTAGACAAATTTGCTTTGGGGAAAAATACTTAATAATCTTTAAAAAAAGTCCAAATATTTGAGTCTTTCCATGCCAGAAAGGGAGTGATTTCCTTTCTGTTTTAGGAGTACCCAGCACTAGTAGGGGAAAAGAATTTGCAGCAAGTTGTCTCTTGAAAGAGAGATTTTCCCCTCACTAGAAACATTCAAGCAGAAATATCAATCAAGACCACATCAGGGATGTGATCAGAGGGTTCTGGTCCAAGTTACCTAAACCTAAATTTTGGTGAATCTAAGAAATAAATGTCTCAGAATGACGCAGAATGTTTAGTGTCATTGATCTGTACAAGGAAGTATACACTGCACCCTGTGGTCCCAAATCACATGACCTAAATTCATGAATAAATAGAATTTTCAAGTTCATGAATTAAGAATTTGAAAATAATAAATATTAAGGAAGCATCACATCACTTTATTTAACTCAGATGGCCAAGGGACTGGAGGTCAAGGGAGTAAGGGAGAGAGAGGAGCTTATATTATCTCAGATGGCAGTGGTTTATTGTACAGATTCCTGGAAGGTGAGAAACCCCTCAAAATTGTTTTAAGGTAGGAAAGTCAGAACTCATGGAGAAATGAAATATCATTCATAACTTTTTATAATGTGGGTTCCATAAGTTACTCAAGAATTTGTTTAAATTTTTCTTTCATTTTATATTAATCATTTCAATTGAATAAACCTTCTATATTTTCATCAATAAAGTTATTTATCATAAAGAAAAACAAACAAAAACAAATAAACAAAAAACCCTACAGTACATTGAGGCAGAGGTAACCATTTTGTGGGACAGCCAGGAAAAGTAGATATAAAAATACTCCTCAGGACCTCAAATCAAGCCTTCCAATAACAATGAAAATAGGTAAACAAAATGTGTATTTGCTAAAAAAGCTGGATATAGAGTTTTTGTGGCTCTAACCACACTGTCTTATGAAGTAGGTTAATGCAGCTACGTCTATCCTAGGATAGCTAAATTCTTAATTAAAAATATTTAACCCTGGCTGGTGTGGTTCAGGGTCACCAGTTCAATTGCCAGTCAGAGCACATGCCAGGGTTGCAGGCCAGATCCCCAGTAGGGGGCATGTGAGAGACAGCCACAAGTTGATGTTTCTCTCCCTCTCTTTCTCCTTCCTTTCCCTCTCTCTAAAAATAAATAAATAAAATATTTAAAAATAAACAAATCTATAAAATAAAATAAAATAAAATATTTAGATTACTAAAGTTACACCAAGTATTCTATCCATGAAGCTAAATTTCTCCATTGCTGAAGTATCAATTCACAACTCTCTCTCTACTACAGCTAAGTAAGCAAATAGTTGTCTTGAATATGCTAGAGATAAGAATATCTTACTTATTCTTCCACAGTTTGTGAAAGAATGAAAGGTTTTCAACTCTTTGCAGATAGAAGAAACAATTTTATAAAAGCACAAGCCAAGGGACCCAACATTTGGTCTGATTTTATGCACAATAGGAAGCAAATTCTGGAGTGCTTTGATCAATGACTTTTAAGTTTCTTTTTATGAGGGACCAAATTTGTCACTTGGTAGGCTTAATGCAATCTTAAAACACAAACATTTTTCAGAAGAAAAAGTAAGGACTTATTCGTCTACTGGCATTTAATGCACAAATATATAGTGGTTATTTTTAGGCTATTTGGATGGATTCCAACAGAGTACCTACATCTTTTTACGGTGAACCCAGTGCATCCTCTCAGACATTGTTTTAAATTGCTAATATCAGATTAATTCTGGAAGATAAGTTTTAGTCAGGATTTAGGGGAAGGAAAAACCCAAAAGACCAAAAGAAATCTGAAGATGTTTATAGTGTACTTCGGTAAGGTGAAGACCAAAAACTATATCCAAAAGGTAAACTAGAATTTTTCCTTATTTCCCTATTTTGTTCTCACCATTGATGCCAATCTAAAGAATTTTAGTCTGTATTTCAGAAGACAGGAGCAACATTGCCTTTCTTAATCTGCTAGGCTATCATTTAGGAAATTAAGACCAAAACCACCAAATGGGGTTTTATTTTAGCATGTCAGTAAGGTAAAAGTGTCTCTTAAAATATACAGTTAAAATGGTATAAAATCTAGTTTGAACATCATAATTATATGCTAAAGATATGTTTAGAAAAAATGCCCTCAACACCAATACAGTTATTATATGGAAGAAACTTTTATACACATAGAATCAAATTTATTATAATCAATCATTATAATTTCACATTGCCTTCAAACCAGTGCCGTGTATTTTTCTGAATTTCTGAAATACCCCCTGCCACTTCTAGCTTTCTCACTTACCCTTCTTGTCTGAAGAACATTTATTCTGAGTCTTTTCTTAACATATTTCTAAATGCTGTTGGGAAATCACTGCTTAGTGCCATTTCAATTCCTGTAGTACATTATTTAATGAGGATAAAATCATGTAGTGCTATTGTTTCATGAGTCTTACTAGGCTATTAGTTTTGGGGTCCTTCAATAATTCCCCTGGTGTTCTATCTAAGGAAAAATATGATACATCATTAAGACTTGATCATAGCCCCATAAAACAAAGCCACTTTATATTACTGTCCTTCACTGGATGACTTATAAGCTCAGATGATAAAAATGTTTTTTGTGTTTGATTACTCAGAGAAAGAAAAAATAATTCTCCAAATATCCTTGAATATACCTTGGGGTATTATATTTTTATTTGAAAATACTTGAAATGATTGGAAATTATCATGTTTGAGTAACTATTATATTATCAATTACTCAAGACATTATTATTGGGTAGTTCAAGTTAAAATAATATTTTGTTAAATTGCACACAAAAATATTTCATATTTACTCTGATGTTAGGATAATAATGTAATCATTGTATTTGTTACATGGTAGTCCAGAGTATGTAAGTTCTGTCCAGAAGGTATCCACCCATGTAATATGAAAAATAGAGACATTTATTGAAGAAGATACAAGAATCATTATACACAGGACAATGATGCCTTAGGAATGCATGAGCAAGCACTTTGTTGTGATGAAGCTGCCAATCAGCAGGTGCCCATAGTTGCAGCCTTCTGAATTATCTGAATACTTTCCACAGAGGACTGTTCAAGCTTAACTCAAAATTCTATGCAGATTCACTGCTGTACTCACTCTGTCATTTTGAATTTGATGGCCACACAGCACACATTCTCACTCAACAGTGTCTACTGCTCCCACTGACTAGTACAGTGAAGTCGTCATTGTTCACACACGCACATTCAGTCCACTCTTCTTGGTTGCCAGGTTATATCAATATTATACAAACTGTTCTTGTTATATTAACAATGGTTAGACTTTTTCCAGACAGACCTCATGTGTAGGCATGTTTCTAATGAATCAATTGTCAATATTTGCAAATTCCTTTCAAAGCATTTTATCATATGATTATGATTTATTTGGACCTTATTACACAGAAATGTTGTTCACTTATTTTTCCTCTGCTCAAGTACTGGCTTTCTTATTTTACACTGGTTATAATAATGATAAGGAATTTATTGGACACTAATAATTACTGCTCCAAACATTTTAGCCCTAATTAGCTGTAAGAACCAAAAGTAAGTTATTCTAAATGATTAAGCCAGCATTAATATTGATCACCATGCTAATTAATTTTAGTAGTAAAAGCAGGCAATTTGATCAAGTGCAATAAGTTTTAGCTTTTTGCCTGCTGTAATCACTCAGACTCATTTTAGCATAGTGTTAAAAATCAATGTGTTCCCTATGATTTAGATTATCATTTATTTTTTTCATTACCCAAACTAATCCTGGCCTATGTACTTTTAGCTGTTGAAACACTACTGGCTGAGTTTTATAATAAACTCTTGGCTTAGGAATTGAGCAATGTAAGAGAAAAGTCTCACCTTGTCCAGGTGGCTTTGTTGTTTGAAGCATTGTCCCATCTGCCAAAAGGCACATATCTAGCATACCTACATTGCAAGTTTGCTCCCAGATTAGGGCATATACTAGAGGCAACCCATTTGTTTTACTTTCACATCAATGTTTCTCTTTCTCTCCCTGCTTTCCTCTCTCTCTAAAATCAATAAATATATCCTCATGTGAGGATTAAAAAACAAAGACTAAAGTCCCCTAATAATGTTACTGAATGAATTCCAAAGATTTAGGAGTTTCCCTAGATCTAAGCCCTGTTCAGCTACTCAGTTGTCACAGTATACAACCATGATCATTTCATCTTAATTTAATTCTGGTTCTATCCCAAATAAACTGTGTTTATTCATCTAAATTCAGTATATTTTGTTCATAAACTGAAAGAGGTTTAAACATTTTTTCTTAGTAGACAAGTGAATACAAATTTATATGTGGTGATAATACTGTTTTATATAAAAACTTTCATACAAAAGAGGCATGTATATACAGTATTATGCATTTCATCAGTGGAATAAATCAACTGTGAGTTTTCTTCTGATTACTTCTGCCTAGGAAATCTTCTCCCGCTTTGTTAATCTGGAAAATATTTACTCATCCATCAAGAATCAGCTCACCCAGCAGATTCTGGGTCATGATCTTGAAGTAATAAGTGGGGAGCAGAAGTGTTTAAGTAATACAATATACAAAGATTGGTGAAACTTCAGTTCTGCTCTCAAGATCACATCACACTGCTTTAGTTGGTATGAGCAAGTTACTTATATTTTCTATAGAACCCTCAGTATCTTCACTTTAAAATATGAATAAAATAGTTCCTATTTCAGAGAATTGCTTGGGAAACTACTTAAGAATGTATGTAAACCCTGGTGGTATAGCTCAGGGGTGAATGCTGGCCTGTGAACCAAAGGGCCATCAGTTTGATTCCCAGTCGGGACATATGCCTGGGTTTCCAGACAGGTCCCCAGCTGGGGGTGCAAGAGGCAACCACACATTGATGTTTATCTCCCTCTCTTTCTCCCTCCCTTCTGTTCTCTCTAGAAAAAAATAAAATCTTATAAAAAAGGAATATATGTAAATCATTTAAAAGAAGGCCTAATAAAAAATGAATGCTCAATGTTAGATATTAATATAATCATAAAATTAATGCATAAATATCTTTAAGAAAAATATTCCATATACAAACAGAAGAGTACCAAGGAATTGTAATGAAGATTCAAGCATGAGGAAAGACTATAGTAATCAGTAATCTCTTCACATAAAAATCTGAACTAGAGACAAAAGGGGGAGTTCCAGTCAGGATGGAGGCATAGATAGAGACCCTTCACTTCCTCGCACAACCAAAAGGGGACAACAACCAATCTGAAATCAACAAACAACCAAAAGTGCCAGAAAATCAAACTGCATGGAACTTCAACAACCAAGAAATTAAAGAAAAAATCAACAAGAACAACCAGACCTGTAAGGCAGCATACCCACGGGCCAACTCAGAAAAACCATGCTGATGCGGGGACATTCGGTGCATGGCTGGCTGCCCAGCTCAGTGGGCTGTGTGGGATGGGTTGACTTAAGGGAACTCAGAGGTGGCTGTGGGCTACGGCTGGGGTTGCTGTGGTAAGAGAAGCTCCCAGCCCCCAGGAGAGTCCCAGAGTCCGTTGAAAAGTGAGCTAGAGATGAGCAGCTGAGCCACAATTTCCCCTCTCTGGTCCCTGCCCCACAGCAAAGAGGGTTGCCCTGTCTGGGTGAACACCCAAGGCCCCACCCCCTTACAACTTATCAGCTGTGCCAAGACAAAGAAATATGGCCCAAATGAAAGAACAGAGTAGAGCCTCAGAAAGAGAGCTAAGCAAGGAGGAGATCACCAACCTATCTGATGGAGAATTTAAAACCCTGGTAATCAAAATGCTCACAGATATGATTGAGCTTTGTTGAAAAATGAGAAAAAAATGAATGAAAGATACCCAAAATGAAATAAAGCAGAATGTTCAGGGGACCAACAGTGATAGGAAGGAAACCAGGACTCAAAGCAATGATTTGGAACAAAATGAAAAAATAAACATCCATCCAGATCAAAATGAAAAAAAATTGAACAAATAATGAAGGAAAACTTCCTCAATTTGGCAAAGGAAATAGTCTTCCAGGAAGTCTAGGAAGCCCAGAGAGTCCCAAGGAAGTTGGACCCAAAGAGGAACACAGCAAGGCACATCATCATTAAGTTACCCAAGATTAAAGACAAGGAGAGAATCTTAAAAGCTGTAAGAGAAAAGGAAAGAGCTACCTACAGAGGAGTTCCCATTATGCTATGAGCTGATTTCTCAAAAGAAACCTTGCAGGCAAGAAAGGGATGGAAAGTATTTGGAGTCATGAGAAGCAAGGACCTACATCCAAGATTACCCAGCAAAGCTTTCATTTAGAAATGAAAGTGCAGATAAAGTGCTTCCCAGATAAGGTCAAGTTAAAGGAGTTCATCATCACCAAGCCATTATTATATGAAATATTAAAGGAATTTATCTAAGAAAAAGAAGATAAAAACTACGATCAGTAAAATGACAACAAACTCACAACTATCAACAAATGAACCTAAAAGAAAAGAAAAACAGCAGAAACAAAAACTAAGCAAGCAACCAGAACAGGAACAGAATCAGAGATATGGACATCATACGCAGGGATTTCAGTGGGGAGGAGGAAGGGAGGAATAGGGAGGAAAGGTACAGGGAAGAAGAAGCATGGTTAGTAGGCATAAGGTAAACAGGGAGAGATAAAAATGGTATGGGAAACAGAGGACTCAAAGAACTTATATGTACAACCCATGGACATGGACTAAGGGGGGAAAATTCTGGAGGGTTGGGGGTCAGATTGAAAGAGGTATAGAGGGGAAAAACTGGGAAAACTGTAATAACATAATCAATAAAAATATTTTTTAAAAATAATCTGAACTACTCATAATTAGCATGAGTTAATATTAAAAGATTATATTTCCCTCTTGGATAAATTTATCAAAGTCTTTTTCAGATTCTTTGTTGAAGCATGCAAGGATTGTCCAACTCAGTATTTGGTGAGCAACATTTGTCATTCTTGTTTCTTTAACATGTAAAATAGCATCATGTTCATCATTGCCATAAAGAACTCTGCCTATCCTAACACTATTTTCATACATCATAGTATGCTGTTGAAGTATATTCCTATTTTGTTATTCATTAATTTTTCACATACTAGTAGTCAAGTGCTGTCTTAACTGTTGCAAGTAACAAGTAATTCATCATCAAACTGTCTACAAATACAACTGAAGTCAGACATTTTTCTTTATTTGCCACTGAATTGAACATTTACATTTTAAATTATATTTTATTGATTATGGTATTGCATTTGTCCTGATTTTTCCTCTGTTGCCTTCCTCTACCCAATACCCCCCACTACTTAAGACAATCCCCACACCATGTTCATGTCCATGGGTTGTGCCTATTAGTTCTTTGGCCACTCCATTTCCTATACTGTACTTTACATCCCCATGGCTACTCTGTAACTACCTATTTGTACTTCTTAATCCCCTCACTTCTTCACCCATTCCCCCACACCTATCTCCCATCTGGCAACCATCAAAATGTTCTCCATGTTGATGATTCTGTCTCTGTTCTTCTTGTTTGCTTAGTTTGATTTTTAGATTCAATTATTTATTGATATGCATTTTTGTCATTTTATTGTTCATAGTTTTTATCTTATTTTTCTTAAAAGTCCCTTTAGCATCTCATATAATGATGGCTTGGCGATGATGAACTCCTTTAGTTTTATCTTGTCTGGGAAGCTCTTTATCTGCACTTCTATTCTAAATGATAACTTTGCTAGATAGAACAATCTTGGCTCTAGGTCCCTGCTTTTCATGACTTTGAATATGTCCTGCCAATTCATTCTAGCCTGCAAAATTTCTTTAGAGAAATCAGCTGACGGTCTTATGGGAATTCCCCTTTAGGTAACTAACTGCTTTACTCTTGATGCTTTTAAGATTTTCTGTTTGGATCTCTTCTTTGAGGGTGCCAAGATAATTGTGCTGAAGCTATGTACATTTCCCAACAGATCATATTTGGGATGGGAAGGAACTCTTGACACAACCTAGGATTGGGCTGGCCTGGCAGGAGGTAGCAGGGTTATTCTTCTTTTGGATGTTCCAGAGGGAACAGGCTCTGAGGCAGAAGCTTTCCATTCTTCCAAAATTGTATAGCTTTTGTATCCTATGTTATTTGAGTTTGTAAACTAACCCCCCAAAAATAAGAAATTAAAAACAGGGAGAAAAATAGCTGAACTAAGAAATTTAAAAATAAAAGATTTTCTCTTTATCTTTAAGCTTTGACATTTTAATTATGATTTGTCTTTGAGTGGGCTTCTGCATTCATCTTGTTTGGGACTTTGTGCTTCCTGGATTTTCATGTCTATTTCAATTGCCAAATTAGGGAAGTTTTCTTCCACTATTATTTTCAAATAGGTTTCCAGTTTCTTGTTCTTTCTCTTCTCCTTCTGGAACCCCTAAGATATGAATGCTGGACATCTTGATGTTGTCCCAGGGGCTGTTTATACTATCCTCATTTTTTTGGATTATTTTTTTCTTCTTGTTCTGATTACTTGTTTTTTGTTTTTTTGTTTTTGCTTCATGTTTCAAATCATTGACTTGATTCTCAGCTTCATCCACTCTACTGTTGTTTCTATTGTTCTTTTTTTTAGTTAGTGCCTCCTTCATTTCTGACTGGATCTTTTTTTATGCTGTTGAGGTCCTCACTATATTCCTGGAGCATCCTTATAAACAGTGTTTTGAACCCTGCACATGATATATTGCTTATCTCCATTTTGTTTAGCTCTTTTTGTCGATTATTGATCTGTTCTTTTATTTGGACCTTGTTTCTTTGTCTTCTCATTTTAGCAGCCTCCTTGTGTTTGTTTATGCATTAGGTGGAGCTGCTATGACCCCCTATCTTCATAGTGTGACCTTATATATAAGTGTCCTGTGGCATAGCCTCCCCTATCACCCAAGCTGATCACTCCAATTCTGTACTTTATATGGGCTGAGTACACCTACCTCTGGTAGTTGAGCCTTGATTGTTGTTGGCAGATCAATGGGAAAGATTTACCCAGGCCAGTCAGCTTCAAGGACTGGTTCTGACCACTGACCATCAACCTCTACTCTGTATGGAGGATCAGCTGTGCAGAGGCAGGGTTGTGGTACTCTAACCTAGTCTGTAGTTGTCCACTGGGTGTGCTGGCCCTGGGGTTTCCTGGGTGGTGTAGGCCAAAGTCAGTCCCAAACTGTATTTTGTCCAGGACCACCCTGCTTGAGCTATAAAATAATCTGAGATGGCTGCTACTTGTGCTGGGCTTGGAGATTCCCAGGTGAAGCCTAGCTTTGTATCTAGATTGGCTGCTTCTGGGCCTGGTGCTCAGTGATGTAGCTATTGCTTGTTTGAGAGGATTTAGAAAGCTGTGAAGCATGAGCCAGTACTAGCCATTCATATGGAAAAACAGCTTGGGATCAGTAAATTGGGTGGGGTAGAGTCTCTGGGGATTTCCAAGGTAGGTCAAACTTTCTGGCCAGGTTGCTAGAGTCTCAGGTACAGCACCAGCTTGCAGGCTCTATATAGCTCTGTGCGGGGAGGGTTTAGAAAAGGGACAATGGACTTTGCTCACCCTAATGCCAGACACTTCAGTTTCTCCTGGTATGCCACTGGTGCTTTCAAGCTGCTACCCTTGTGCCGGAGCCTTGAGAGGGGGTGTCTGAATAGGTGAGTCTGTATGTAGTTTCTTAAGAGGAATTTCTTAGGGCTCCAACAGCTTCTACAACCCACTCCATCTTTGCTGTTTTTTTATGTGTTTGTTTGTTTGTGGTTGTTTTGTTTTCTTGTTTGTTTTTTGTTTTCAGCCAGAAGTTATGGGGACTTATATTCTTGGCACTGGTATCCTGGGCTGGAGTCCTGGTGTGGGTCTGGCCCCTCCTCAGACTCAAAATATCCCTCCTGAATTTTTACCCACCACACATGAGTGAAGGACCAATCATTCCATGTCTGTGTCCTTCTTACCAGTCTGGATGGATGTGGTTTCTTTAATTTCATAGCTGTCAGACTTCCATTCAACTCTACTTCTGACAGCTCTGACTGGGTGATGGTTATTCTATATTTTAGTGGTAATTTTGATGTGTGAAGATGTGAGCCATGTCTACCTATGCTGCCATCTTGACTGGAAGTCTCCAGACATTTTGTTGAGGCTTCTTGGGTTAAATGACTCACTAGGGTTCAAAGTTTATACTCATTTATTCATTTAAAAAATTATCTACTTTTTTAGAGAGGAATAGGATGGGGAGAGAGAGAGAGAGAGAGAAACATCGATTTGTTGTTCTAGTTATGGATTAACTAGTTGATGTTTATATGTTCCCTCGCCAGGCATATCAGCATGTACCAGGATGATGCTCTAACCAACTGAGCTATCTGACTCATTTATTTTTGTTTCATTTTTTTAAGAAAAATCCATGCATACCTTGCACATCTAATCTGAGACACATTTACTTTTTAAAAGTTAAATCGTTATCCCCTTTCCCATATTTTTTGGTATTGTTTAGATAGCATTTGGCGAAGGGACCTTTTAAATAATGGTAAGGCCAACGTTAGATCCAAATTTGTGAATTTTCTACCAAAACCCCATACAATACATTCTTCATTTCTGGAAAGGTTTTTATCCTCTCCTTGACACTGATCTATACATCCATTAAATCTTTTTTAAGACTTGATGAATTAAGGTATTTAAACAGGACTGATGTAAGTGCTAAATGAGAAAAGTACAAGAGAGCTAGAGAACCCAATGAAATGAGTTTGAAAAATAAAGGCAGATGCAAATACTAGAGTTTTTGCAAGCACTTGAACACCAGTATTAACTTTAAAGTTTGTTTAATAACTGGTTTATTTGCAGATGTACATATACTTTAAAAGATAAATATATTATACTAAGTATGCTGTTTACTTGGACTATGGATTCTTTTTTATTTTAGGCCATTTCACTGAAAACTGCTAATGTGTGTTTATGTGTGTGCATACATGTACACAAACACAGAGATACACACAGATGAGATTAAACTGACAAATATTTGGGAGAATAAAAAAGTCAGGGTTTCTGGCCAAGATGGAGGAGTAGGTAGATATGCTTTGCTTCCTCCCAACCAAAAGTTACAAGGAACCAACAATGAAGGGAAGGAAACCAGGACTCAAATCAATGATTTGGAACTGAAGGAAGAAATAAACATTCAACCAGAACACAATGAAGGAAAAAGAGTTAAAAAAAATGAGGAGAGGCTAAGGAACCCCTGGGACAACTTTAATGTTCCAACATCTGAATCATAGGGGTGCCAGAGGGAGAAGTGGATGAGCAAGAATGTGAAAACTTATTTGAAAAAATCATGAATGGAAACTTCCCAAGTCTGGCAAAGGAGCTAAAAGTGCATGTCCTGGAAGCTAAGAGAGTACCAAAGAAGTTGAATTCAAGAGAAACACACCAAGACGTATCATGGTTAAATTACCCAAGGTTAAAGAGGAGAGAATCTTAAAAGCAACAACAAAAAAGGAGAGAGTTATCTACAAAAGAATTCCCATAAGAATATCAGCTGATTTCTCAAAAGAAACCTTACAGGCAACAAGGGGCTGGGAAGAAGTATTCAACATCATGAAAAGCAAGGACCTGCAACCTAGATTACTCTATCCAGAAAAACTATCATTTAGAATGGCAGGATTGATAAAGTGCTTCCCAGAAAAGGTCAAGTTAAAGGACTTCCTCACCACCAAGCCCTTTTTATATGAAATGTTAAAGAGACTTCTCTAAGAAAAAGATCAAAACTACAAATAGTAATAGAATAACAAACTCACAACTATCAACAACTGAACCTAAAAAATAAAAACAAAAATAAACTAAGCAGACAACCAGAACAGGAGCAGAATCGTAGAAACGGAGATCACATGGAGGGTTATCAGTGGAGCCGGGTTAGGGGAGAATAGGGGGAAAATGTACAGGGAATAACAAGCATAATTGGTAGGCACAAAATAGACAGAAGAAAGTTAAGAATAATATAAGAAAAGGAGAAGCCAAAGAACTTATACGTATGACCCATAGATATGAACTTAGAAGGGGGGGAATGCTGGAGGGAAGAGGATGCAAGGCGGAAGTGGATAAAAGGGACACATATGGGACAACTGTAATAGCATAATAAATAAAATATACTTAAAAAGATTTGGGACAATACATTTTATTAATTTCTATATTAAATCTCTATCTACTTTTTTCCACACTAAGAATTTTAATTATCTATGTTAAAAATGTCATAGACTTTAAATTTCCCATGATTATTCATTTGTTTTAATCCACTATGGTTTGTATTGTGTCTTCCAAAAGATGTTGAAGTCTTAAGTTCCACTATCTGTGAATGTGGCTTTATTTTGAAATAGGTCTTTGTATATAATCAAATATGAAATCAACAGGGTGGACCCTAATATAATCATTGTATCCTTCAAAAAAGGTGAAATTTAGACTCAGGCACTCATTAAGGGAAAATGATTTGAAGTCACAGGGAGAACCCCAGCTACAAGACAAGGACTGCTTGAGGCTACCAGAAGCAAGATAGAGGCACAGAACAAAATCTTGTAACCCTCAGAAGAAACCTGCCATGTTATCACATTGATTTCAGACTTCTAGTTTTCAGAAATGTGATACCATAAATTTCTGTTGTTTAAGCCACCCAGTTTGTAAAACTTTCTTATGGTAGCTCTGGTAAACTAATGCATCCTACCATACAAAAAAAGATTCAAAATTATAATATTAATATTATAATCACTCTTAGGTTTCCTGAAATACTTACATGTTTAATAAACATTCTGCCATTCTACCCTTATTTCTTAATAGCTCAAGATTTCTACATTATACAAATGTATGCCCATTACATACTGTGGTCTATTCCTATTAACTTTCATTCAATTTTAGTTTTTTTTTTAAGATTTTATTTATTTATTTTTTGGGGGGGAGAGAGAGAGAGGGAGAGAAACATCAGTGTGTGGTTGCTGGGGGACATGGCCTGCAACCTAGGCATGTGCCCTGACTGGGAATCGAACCTGCGATGCCTGGTTTGCAGCCCGCGCTCAATCCACTGAGCTACACCAGCCAGTGCCAATTTTAGTTTTATAAGTAACTATTTATATGGTCTTTATGACATTATCTTTTTCTGTGTCCCTCTATCATTTTGGTTGTCTGAAGATTATTACCTAACAGATTCCTTAGGGAGAGATAATTAGGAAAATATTTCCTACTTTTTCACTTTAATAATTTTTTATCCCTTTGCACTTAAAAACAGGATTTGCTGTATATAAAATGCTTGGCTCAAAGTTTCTTTCCTTGAGTACCTATAATGTGCTAGGTCCATTTCTTTTGGCTTAAAGTGTTGTGTTGAAAAGTCTAAAGGTTGTATTTTTTTCCTTTAGAAGTTACCTTCTTTTTTGACCATACATGTTCAAAAGATTTTTTGATCACTTTAAAGGTCACTTATTTTTCTAATTATTTATAAGAATATCTCTTGGTATTGGTCAATCTGGAACAACCAATATTCTCAGATATGTGGTATGTTTTTTTAAGTATGCATGTGCATGTATGTTTTTGCCCATTGAGTATGATGTTGGCAGTAGGTTTTCTGTATATGATCTTTATTATTTTGAGGTAAGTTCCCTCTATTCTCACTTTGTTGAGTGCTTTTTATCATAAATGGGTGCTGGATTTTATCAACTGTTTTTTTTTAGCATCTATTGATATGGTCATATGTTTTTTGCCCTTTGTTTTGTTTATGTGGTATATTAATTTTTACTAAGTTGTGAATATTGGGAAGGAGAAAGTAAAACAGTTGTTATTTGAAGATGACATGGTAGTGTACATTGAAAACCCCATAGTCTCCACCAAAAACGTACTAGACCTAATAAGTGAATTTATCAAAGTAGCGGGATACAAAGTCGATATTCAGAAATCAATGACATTTCTGTACACCAACAATGAGCTATCAGAAAGAGAAACTAGGGGGGAAATCCCATCTACTATAGAAACAAGAAAAATAGCACCGGAATAAATTTAACCAAGGAGGTAAAAGATCTATACTTGGAAAACTAGAACGCTGAAGAAACAAATTGAGGAAGATGCAAATAAATGGAATTATATACATGGTTCATGGATTGGAAGAATTAACATTATTAAAATGTCCATACTACCACCCAAAGCAATCTATAGATCCTATGGAATCCCTGCTGAAATTCCAAATGTGTATTTTACTGATCTAGACCAAATACTCCAAAAATTTATATGGAACCAAAAAGACTCCAAATAGCCTCAGCAACCTTGAAAGAAAAGAACAAAGTTAGAGAGATCATGATACCAAGTATTAAACTATACTACAAGGACACTGTAAACAAAACACTCTGACACTGCTGTAAGAACAAATACGTAGATCAATGGAACAGAATAACACAGAAATAAACACATGTTTCTATGGTCAATTAACATTTGACAAAGGGGGCAGGAGCACACAATGGAGTAAAAATAGTCTCTTCAATAAATGGTGTTGGGAGAACTGGATGGGTACACACAAATAAATGAAACCAGATTGCCAACTTATACCATACACCACAATAAACTCAAAGTAGATAAAACTTAAATATAAGTCATGATACTATAAAAGTCCTAGCAGAAAACATAAGCAATAAAATTTCAGATATCCTATGTAGTTATATTTTTGCCAACATATCTCCTAGTGTAAGGAAAATAAAAGAAAAAATAAACAAATGGGACTACATCAAATTAAAAAGCTTCTGTATGGCTGAAGAAAACATCAGCAAAATGAAAAGAGAACCAAACATGTGGGAAAACATATTTGCCAATGCTACATTGGACAAGGGTTTAATTTCCAAAGTATATAAAAAATTAATATGACTAAACACCAGGAGGACAAAAAATCTAATTAAAAATGGGTAAAGGACCTGAACAGACACTTCTCCAAGGAGGACATACAGATGGCCATAGATATATGAAAAGAGACTCATCACTAGCCATCAGACAGATGTAAATTAAAACCATAATGAGGTACCAGATCATGCTGGTAAAAACAGCCATCATAAACAAATCAACAAACACGTGCTGGTGAGTTTGTGGAGAAAAGGGAACCCTAGTATACTGTTGGTGGGAATGCAGACTGCTGCAGTCACTGAAAAACAGTATGAAATTTCCTCAAAAAATTAAAAATGTAAACTACCTTTTGACCCAGTGATTCCACTGGTAGGATTATATCCTAAGGATCCAGAAACACCAATTCAAAAGAACATATGCACCCCAATGTTCATAGCAGCACAATTTACAATAGCCAAATGCTGGAAACAACCTAAGTGCCCATCAGTAGATGAGTGGATCAAAAAACTGTGGTACATTTATACAATGGAATAGTGTGCAACAAGAAGAAAGAGGGAACTCCTACCTTTTGTGGCCACACGAATGGAACTGAAGACTATTATGCTAAGTGAAAGAAGTCAGTAGGTGAAAGACAAATATCATATGATCTTACTTATAAGAGAATATAATGAACAAAATAAACTCACAAACAAAATAGAAAATAAGACATGGAAACATGGAAGAGACTGACAATGGCCAGAGGGAATGGCTGAGGGGAAAACAGTGGACAGAAGGGCAAGAGACTAGTCAAAAACATGCAGGGATATGCCCTGGCTGGTGTAGCTCAGTGGATTGAGTGTGGGCTGCGAACCAAAGCATTGCAGGTTTGATTCCCAGTCAGGGCACATGCCTAGGTTGCAGGCCATGGCTCCCAGCAACCACACATTGATGTTTCTCTCTCTCTCTCTCTCTCTCTCTCTCTTTCTCCCTCCCTTCCCTTTCTAAAAATAAATTTAAAAAAAATTCTTTACAAACATGCAGGGTTGACCCATGTACATGGACAATGGGAGCTGGGATTGTCTGTGGGAGTAGCAGGTGGCCTGAGCAGAGGAGGGCAAAGGAGGCAATATTGAGACAACTGTTAATAGAATAACAATAAAAAAGAAAATCATATTAAATAATCACATTTATTTTTTAAAATAATTATTCAAGTTTTTTATTATCTGGACTAAGTGTTGTGAGTTTATATCTTTTAGAAATTATTTTTTACTTCATCTAAGTTATACAATTTCTGGAGTAATGCTATATTCCATAATTACTACATTTTTAAAGTCTATAGTCTGGTAATGATGTGCTTGCTTTTATTTCTAATATTCAGAATATGTGTCTGACCTCTATTTTTCCTCAGTCTGCCTAGAGGTCTATCAATTTTATTGATATATTTTATAAGCCACTTTTTAGCTTTAATGAGTCTTTATTCTTTTATGATATTACTTCATTGATTTTTGCTTTTATTTTCACCATTTCTTGCATTTTGATTAATTTAGTTTTAATTTTATTTTATGTTCTATTTAAAATAGATGCATAGGTCATTGATTTAGACTTTCTTTTTTAATGTTATCATATAGTGCTTGAAAGTTTCTTAAAAGGTCTATCTTAGCAATATTCCAGTATTTTGATGTACATTTTTATTTTCATTCAGTTAAAAATAATTTTATCCCTTTGTCATTTTTCTATTTACTTACAAGTGTATAGATTAATTTTTAAAATGTGTTATTTTCTATACATTTTCTCTTTTTTAAGTTTAATTACTTTGTAGCCAGATAACATATTCTAACTTAATTTTAGCTTTTAAAATTTACTAAGAACTATTTGGTGGCCTCTCCCATAGTTTACCTTGACAAATTGTTCCATTTATACTCGAAAAGAATGTTATTTCATTGTTTGGGGTGGAGTATTCTGTAAATGTCACTAAGGTCAAGTTGTTTGTGATTTTTTTTTAGGTTTTTAAAATAATTAATGTCCACTTCTTCTATCAATTACTAAGAAGTATCAAAATCTCCAATGGTCTAATTGTGGGCCTGTTTCTTTTTCCATCTGACTATCAATTTTGCAGTATGTATTTTAAAGTTCTATTATGAGGTGTGCACACATTTAGAATATGTCTCCTTGATGAGTTGACCCTTTTTCATTGTAACATATCCCTCCCTCTTTACCCCCAGTAATGTTCATTGTCCTGAAATCTACTTTGTCTGATATTAATTTGGCCATACCGCCTTCTTTGACTAATGTTTGTATGGTATGTAGTTTGGTTTTCTATGCTTGAGCTTATAATCAATATCTTTCTTGTTATACAAAGCTGGTTTCCTGTAGAGAGCATAGAATAGATTTATTCTTAAGGTTTACCCCTGGTGTTGCAAATTCTATAGGCTTGGGAAAATGTATGACAGATGTTCATTGTTACATATGACACAGACTATTTTCACTGCCCTAAACATTCTGTGTTCTGCCTTTTCATTTCTCCACCCTAGCCCTGACGACCACTGATGTTTTCATTGTTTCCATTGTTCTGCCTCTTCTAGATTGTCCTTTATAGTCAGGTGCTGTATAATGACATTTCCGTCGGTGTGGACCATGTACACGTCTGTGACACATTATATAATCTCGGTGTGTAGTGGGCTATAAAATCGAGTTGTGGGTTTTTTTTTAAATTTTTCATTCCTTTATTTCTCTGTCTAGTTTTATAGTTCACATACTTTTATGAAAACAATATATTTATTTTCCCGGGTTTTTTTAAATTACTTTATTGTTGTTCAATTATACTTGTCTGCATCTTCTCCCCACCACTCCCTACCACCCCAACCAAACCCATCCCCCTCTTTTGCTTCTACCCTCCCCATTGGTTTTGTCCATGTGTCCTTTATAGTAGTTCCTGAAAACCCTTCCCCCATGGTCCCCTCCCCTCTCCCCTCTGGCTATTTTTAGATTGTTCTTAATTTCAATGTCTCTGGTTATATTTTGTTTGCTTTTTCCTTTTATTGTAAAATCGAGTCTTAAGTATATTCTATGATCATACAATGATGAAATCACCTGATGACACATTTCTCAGAACATATCACTATCATTAAGTGGCATGTGACTCTAATTAGAATTATACAGAATGTAGTCTTTTCAGATTGGCTTCTTTCATGTGCTAATATGTATTTTAGGTTCCTCTATGTCATTCTCATGGCTTGATAGCTCAGTTATTTTTAGCACTGAATAATATTCCATTACTTGGATGTACTACACTTTGTTTTTCCATTCACCTGTGAAGGACATCTTGGTTATTTCCAATGTTGGCATCTATGAATAAAACTGCTGTAAATATCTGTGTGCAGGTATTTGTGTGGATATGTTATCAATGTTTTTGCATAAATACTGAGTAACATGAGTGCTACATTGTATGGTAAAGGTATGTTTAGTTTTGTAAGAAACTGCCAGTGGTCTTCTGTACCATTTTGCATTTCCACCAACATGAATCAGAAATCTTGTTGCTCTATACCCTTACCAGCATTCGCTATTGTCAGTATTCTGGTTTTGACCATTTTAATGGTGTATAGATGGTATCTCATTAGTGTTTTAATTTGCATTTACCTGAAAACACATGATGTGGGACATCTCATACATTTATATACCCTGTATGTATGTGTGTGCGCACATACACACACATATTTTTTTCGTGAAGTGTCTGTTAAAGTCTTTGGCCCATTAATAATTGGGTTGTTTTTCTACTACTGATTTTTAAGAGCTCCTTCTGTATTTTGAATGACATTCTTTTATCAGTTGTGCTTTTTGCAGATATTTTTCCAGTCTGTGGTTGTCTTCTCATTCTCTTGACACTTATTTTGCAAAGAGGACATTTTTAATTTTGATGAAGTCCAGGTCATCAGTTTTTAATAGATCATACCTTCGGTATTGTATCTAAAAAGTCATTTTCATACGAAAGTCTTCTTGGTTTTCTCTTGTTATCTTCTAGGATTTTTATAGTTTTATCTTTTGGCCTGTGACTTGATTTAATTTAGCGTTTGTAGAAGTGTAAGATTTGGGTCTAGGTTCATTTTTTTTTTTATATGTGATGTTCAGTCGTTCTAGCACTATTTGTTGAAAATATTATCTTTGCTCTTTTGTATTGACTTTGCTCCTTTGTCAAATATCAACTGATTGCATTTATATGGGCCTATTTCTGAGCTCTCTCTTCTGTTCCATTGGTCCAATGTCTATTCTTTTACCAATAACACACTGTCTTAATGATGGTAGTTGTATAGTACATCTTGAAGTCAAGTACTGTCAGTTTTCCAACTTTGTTGTTCTCTTACAATTTGTGTTGGATACTCTGTGTCTCCATATAAACTTGGAGTTAGTTCCTCAGTAGTCACAGAATAACTTGCTGGGATTTTGGTTAGGAAGCATTTATTTTACATATCAACTTGGAAAGAACTATGTCTTGAAAATATTGAGTGTTCTTATCCCTGAATTGTTATATCTCTCCATTTTTAGTTCTTTGTGTTCCTTCCTTTCTTCTGATGTATGTCCATTATGTGTATGCTACACTTTTTGCAGTGGTCCTATAGTCCTTACACATTTTTTTTTAGTATTTGTTCTTTTAGCTTTTTGATTTTCAAGGATTCTCTTGATATATTCTCTAGCTCAGAGATTCTTTCCTCAGCTGTTTAGTCTACTAATAAGCCCATCGAAATTATTCTTCATCTCTGTCACAGTGTGGTTGATCTCTAGTATTTCTTTTTGATTCTTTCTTAGAATTTTTATCTCTTTGCTTATCTAGACCTCCTGTTCTTACATGCTCTCTATTTTATTAATTAAAACTCTTATTATCTAATCATAGTGGGGTTTTTTATTTCCAATTTTGATAATTCCAATATCTCTGCCATGTCTGGTTCTGATGCTTGTCTGTCTCTACATATTGTGGTTTTTGCTTTTTGGAAAGCCTTGTCATTTTTTCTTGATAGCCAAACATGATGTATCAGGTAAAGGGACTGCCATAAATAGGACTTTAGCAATGTGTTGGTGAGATGTATGGGTAGAGGAAGCATTCTGTAGTCTTAGGATCAGGTATGCATCTTTCAGAGAGCCTCTGCTTCAGGACTGTGAACTTCACAAGTATTTCTCTGTTTCCACCCTGTCATCCCCCCCTCCCCGCCCCACTTTAGATAGAACAGGATGACTAGTGTGGTCTGGAGTTGGGTAATTTTATTCCCCCAGGTCAGGTAGTATCTGATCATACCCCACCAAGTATAGGTTCTGGTTTACTGTTTTCTTCTGGGGGAAGACCTTATTAAAAAGAACAGAAGGTCCTGGCTGGGTGGCACAGTTGGTTGGAGCATCATCCCCATACACCAGTGTTTGGATTTGATCCCCACTCAGGGCATGCATACAAGGAATAAACAATGAATGCATAAATAAATGCAACAATAAATCAATGTTTATTTCTATCTCAACAATCAATTAAAAAAACACAGTGCTCTGACATATTTCAAAATGGTTCCTTTTCTCTTCTTCTTGCTGGAAGTATGAGGGAATTTTCTCCTGTATTTATTGTAGGAACTCTAACTCCTGGAGGTCAATCTCACAATATTGTGGGGGCCCAATGACTGGGTACCCCTGAAATTTTTCATTCTCATAATTTTTCACACTAAGACTCCAGCAATTCATTAATTACAGTTCTGATTTTTGTACCATGGAATAGCTTCCCACAATGGTGTCTTCTAGAGAGTCTCCACTCTAGTAAACTTTACCTCCCTGTGTCTCCTATCTAAAATTGGTAGCAGTGGTTTGGCCTCTGTCCTACCTTCTCCAAGGAAACCTGTTGATTTTCCAGTCTGTTCAGCTTTTACTACAGAGTCATGACTTTTAAGCTCCTTTCCTGTGGAAGCAGAAACTGGAAGTCCTTGTTATTTTTAAAATATTTGTATTTTTATATTTATATACATTTTATATTTTATAAAATACAAAAATATATCATTATTCTATCTGAGTCATAATATGCAAAGTGGTTTTTATTTTCTATCTTGTGCTTTTTAAAACATTTTACATTTTATAAAATTAGTACATATTATCTTATCATATAAGTGATTTCTTAAACAAAAATATATATATTTGCAAAAAAATCTGTGCATCACTTCAGGAATTTGGTCTGATTTGAGTACCATTTGCCATAATATTTAAAATCTTTTTTATTAAATCATTTATATTGTCATTCTATTACAGCTGTCTCAACTTTTTCCCCTTTGCCCTCCTCTTTGTAATTTTTTTAGAATATAATGTCTGCTTTATTCACACTATGTATCTCTTTTTCAAACAACAATTCCACATATGTTATTCAGTTTAATGTTGCTCTACAGGTAATTAAGGATCTTCTCCCTTTGTTCTCTCTCTTTATTCTTCTTTCTGGATTTTAGATTGGATAATTTATATGTCTTCAAGTTCATTGAACATTTTTTTCTGTTCAATGAATTGTCAATTAACCAATTGTCAATTAATTTCATGTAGTGAATTTTCATTTCAGATATTATCCTATTAATACTATAAATCAAGTTATATTTCTTTTCATTGTTTCTCATTTTGAGGGATCAAATTCTCAATCTGTTCACTAGTTTTGACATCTTAATTCATTTGCATTGTAAAGGATTTTAAATAATACCTTTTTGAATTCCTTGTACTGTAATTCTAAAATCTGAATTCTTTAAAACTTCATTGTTGTGTGTGTTGATTGCTTTTCCCTTGACTCTGGTAGTTAATGCTCTGTCTCTTTTCTGATATTTATTGTATGGTGGACATAGAAGATATATTTTAGAGAATCTTATCTCTTATAAAAGTGTTGACTTTTGTATCAGCAGGTACATAAAAATTATTGTCTAATTACATGAACTTGTAGAGACTTGCTTTAGCACTTCCTAGGATGGATTGACCTAAGTTTTATCCTTAATATTTAGGCAGATCCTTAGGCCTTTATCAGAGTATTGATTCCTAAGACATACCCATTTTGTGTATTAATGAACATTTTAAGATGTTTTCAAAGCCAGTCTAAGTTAGTGATACTAAATTTCCTATCTCCTCTCTGATGGGCAGCAGTTGAAATCTCTGTCCAGATTCAGCAGTGGTCCTTGGTTTTTCCTCCCATACACAATTCAGGAGTCTTTCAAATATTTATGGGGAGTTCTATATAAAGTTATTAGGCTCCCTCATCCTGTGACTCCATCATTTCTGGGATTTCATTCCTCAACTATCAACTCTCCTTGTGGCTCTGAACTTTGTACTTAGACCCCCTAAAGTCAATAAGACTATAGCTTTCTGTTTGAGTTGAAGGAACCCTTTGTTATTTGTCTGTCCAATCTTTTCAGGCCAAAAGCCACATTACCATAGCTCTCACCCTGTGTCACTTAATTTCTTGGGAAGTTTGAACTACCTATACTTTCTTAATGTTTTTGTTTCTTCCCCAGTGTCTTTAAAGAGTTCTCTATGCTTTAATATTTTTCCAGAGCTTATAATTGCTATTTGTTAGTAGACTACTCCAATACTAGTTAACCTGAATTTAGAATGAGAACCCCAAGACATAGAGTTTTAATTATCTTGGCTAAGTAAAAACCAAAGTCTGAGTTTACTGATGTTTGCATTCCCCAATGCATTGATAATGCCCTGCTGTGCAAAAGGTATCAATAAATGTTGTTTGATTGACATTTAATTAAATCTGAGCAATTGCAATATCAGAGAATGTGATACCCTAAAACAGACTGATATCACCAGCTTCAAGTAGTTCCAAAACATTGCATAAAATTCTACTATATTTCCATTCCTTACTTGTTTTCTTATTTTTATGACTATTTCAAGTTTTTCTAATTCTCCTAATATTTTGGCAACCTTCCCCATCACAGTTAGTAAATGACCTTACTTTTAATAGTGAATTATCTATGCTTGAAGTCCCAATTTTCTCTTAGCTTACTCCTCCTACAACCCAAATCAGCACAACTATTTCTATGCTGACTCATGGCTTAAATTTGCCATATTCAACAGCTATTGTATAGTCCTTATCTTACTTGATCCTAAAACAAAATTTGACATAGTTGAGCACTCTACCTCCTGAAAACCTATTTTTCCTCAAGCTTCTAGGGCATGACACTCCTCTGTTCTCTATGAAACCTTCTTATTTATTTTCCTTTGTATAGCTCTATCTATCTGGCTCCTTGCTACATGTTAAATTCCTCAAAGTTCTCTTCTCTTCTTACTTTAAACACACTTCTTGGACAGTCTCATCCACTTTATATTCTTCAGTTATCATCTATTGCATAAAGACACATATACATGCATATACTTCTTTCACAAATATCTATGTCTATACCTATACTAATACTTATACCTATCTATATCTGTATTGATCTCTATATCTCTAACTCAGACCTCAGCTCTGAGTTCCTCATATGGGTATCCAATTGCATATTTAACATCACCATTTACACGTCTCAAGGGAAACTCAAACTCCTCATGTCCAAAACCAATCTTATATTTCCTCCCAGAAAGATTTTTTGACCCTAATGTCCAAAACTAATCCATCATTATCTTCTGTCAAATGTATATCCTAAACACTTCTCAAGTCTTCATAGTACTCTCAATACCACCACTACCATTACATAGTTAATGCTACTTTATCTCATATAGTAACTATTGCAATAGTCCACTTAACTGAACTCTCAAATTGCTTACCTCCAACCATCATATATGTCACAGCTAGAGTGATGTGATAAAACCATACTTATGATTAAGACATCCACCTGTTAAAAAATATGCAACAGCTTTCTACCACTTTTAAGATTATGATAAAAATACTTAACATGGCTTGTAAGATCCTGGATGATTTCTGTGCACACCTTTCTTGTCCTATCAGAGATCTTTTTTCCCAAAAAGTTTAATAGACATATGAAAAGATTCTCTTTTTTAAAATTTTTTATTGTTGTGCAAATACAGTTGTCTCCATTTTCACCCCACACAGCCCCCCACTCCACCCATCCCTGCCTCCCACCATCAAACCTACCCCCTTTGGCTTTGTCCATATGTCCTTGTTACATGTTCTTTGATAGACTTTCCCCTATTTTCACCCATTATCTCTCTCCCACTTCTCCTCTGGTTATTGTCAGTTGGTTCTTTATTTCAATGTCTCTGGTTATATTTTGCTTGCTTGCTTGTTTTGTTAATTAGGTTCCACTTATAGGTGAGATTAAATGGTATTTGTCTTTTACTTCCTGGTTTATTTCACTTAGCATAATACTCTCCAGTTCCATCCATGCTGTTCCAAACTGTAGGAGCTCCTTCTTTCTCTCTACTGTGTAGCATTCCATTGAGTAAATGTACCATAGTTTTTTGACCCACTCATTTACTGATGGGAACTTAGGTTGCTTCCAGCACTTGGCTATTGTAAATTGTGCTGCTATGAACATTGGGGTTCATAGATTCTTTTCAATTGGCATTTCAGGATTCTTAGGATATAATCCCAGTAGTGGAATTGCTAGGTCAAAAGGCAGTTCCATTGTTAGTTTTCTGAGAAAATTTCAGTTACACTAACTTTCTCAGTTTTTCACATATACCATTTTCTTTCCAATTACTTTCTACATACTGTTCACTGTCAAAAATTATCTTCTCCCTGTTGCAATCTATTATTAAACATTTAAATATATAAAAGCAAGCCAGATTTATTGTGTGGAGCTAAGCTTATAACAGTGGTTCATTTTTCTACACAGAAGTATTGTTGTAGCATTTATTAAGTCTAATTCACTCAGTTTCTCATTCAATTTTCAACTTGAGTCATTTTCTCAAGGGAACCATAATTAACACCCCCAACTATAGGATTGTGTATTTTGTTATGCATTTTACTAAAATAGCATTTCTTTTTTTCAGCTTATCATTATAAATATAACTATGATTATTTGAGTAATATCTGTCTAAATAGGCTAAAGACTCCATTAGAACATGGATCACATTTGGTTTCATTCAAAAGTTTATTCCTTGAATCCAGTATAGTCCCTCTTATAAATATGCTGAAAATATTTTTCAAATGAATGATTCTATGAATAAAAACATAAAACAATAGAGACATAGTACTGGAATTAGGTTAGAATGGAAATAAGAAAGGGGTTAAGTGAACAAAAAAGAGAACTAAGAATTAAAAAACTTTCATTAATATTGAAATCTTCCCCAGCTGAATGAGAATTAGAAATTAGGTCTATAATTAACATTTACTCTGTAGGTTGAAATTTGTTCTATCTTTGTATACTGTTTTAACTACATAAAGTCAATTTCATATGATTCAATCTAATAAAATTTACCTGCTCTTTATTTATTGATTCTATAAATATTTCTTAATTACTATTCTCCAGGCATTATATAAGCACCTGGGATAAATGTAAGTAAATCCTGGGCCCTGACTTCACATTGCTGAGTCTTAGAAGATAACAGACATGAACAGACAGCTTCAATGTGATAATGGTCATATTGATTCAACAGAAACAGAAAAAAATGTATGCAAAAAAGGATATGATGACTTCAGTGGTTAGACTCACCAGGATTCTTGTACTCCACGTAACTAAAAGGGAAATGAGGGAGCAACAGCAGCACTCATTTATTCTAAACTTGAACTGGCAAGAAAAGCTATGACATTATGGTAGAAGTAGAAGTAGAAACTACATAATTAGTTTGAAAATATAATTTGGCATTTGATACCAAAGAAGGATAATATTCTATCCTACTATATTTCTACATACATATACAATGACATCAAAGTTGGTAAGTGTGGGATTGCAGAAAATGTGAATGAACAGTAGGAAATCCTTGGTAGCTCATTTGACTGATCAGGGCCTTATTTATTTACCTATTCTTGTCTTTAGTCATATAAGAGATAATTTTGAAAATCTTGTAGAGCTAGAAAATGGTGTGACTCTAAGGCATCTAACAACTATCTATCTCCACAAACTATATAATTTCGAACCTGTATATGTTATTGTAGGCCATCCAGTAGCCAATCTACTAATAGTTATGTTCCATGTGAAGAATTGGAAGCTTAATTGGCAAACCCAAGATAATTAGATAATTCTAAAACTGGAAAGATATGGGCGTATAGGTAGCTATATTGTGCTTCCTCACACAACCAAAAGAAGGACAACAATATATTAAAAATAAAAAACAACCAGAATTGACAGAAAATAAAACTGTGTAGAAGTCTAACAACCGAGGAGTTAAAGAAGAAACATTCACCCAAACTGGTAGGAGGGGTGGAGGTGGGCAGTTTGGTGGAGAGGACTCACAGCAAGATGGCAGCTAGAGTCCTGGGGTGGGCGAGGTTGTAGGTGGCAGAGTGGGTGGCCTCACATCTGCATGTGGATAAACTGGGAGAAACAACTGGAGAGCTAGACAGACTGTGCAGACCAGGGTTTCAGTGAGGGGGAAATAAAACCTCAAAACTTCTGACTGAAAAAACCTTGTGAGGTTTGCTGCAGCAGGAGAAACTCCCAGCCACATAGAAGAGTTCACCAGAGAGTCCCACAGGGTCCTAGAAGGTACACAAACCCACCCACCTAGGGATTCAGCACCAGAAAGGCAAAATTTGTTTGTGGGTAGCAGGGGGAAGTGACTGAAAGTCGGCCCAGAGCCAATAGAACAGCATTGTTCCCTTTTGGACCCCTCCCCCACATACAGTGCCACAATACAGTGACATGGGTTGCTCTGCCCTGGTGAATACGTAAGACTCCACCCCTTACTAGGTAACAGGTGCGCCAAGAAAAAAAAAAAAGGTCAAAATGAAAGAACAAACAAAACTCCAGAAAAAATACAACTAAGAGATGAAGAGATAGCTGACCTATCAGATGCAGAGTTCAAAATACTTGTAATCAGGATGCTCACAGAAATGGCTGAGTATGTCACAAAATAGAAGAAAGAGTGAAGGTTATGAAAACTAAAATGAAAGAAAATGTACAGGAAGCCAACAGTGACAGGAAGGAAACCAGGACTCAAATCAATGGTTTGGAGCAGAAGGAAGAATAAACATTCAACCAGAACAGAATGAAGAAACAAGAATTCAAAAAAAAAATGAGAAGAAGCTTAGGAACCTCCAGAACAACTTTAAATGTTCCAGCATCCAAATCATAGGGGTGCCAGAAGGAGAAGAACAAGAGCAAGAAGTTGAAAACTTATTTGAACAAATAATGAAGGAGAACTTCTCCAATCTGGAAAATGAAATAGACTGATAGGAAGTCCAGGAAGCTCTGAGAGTCCCAGAGAATTTGGACCCAAGGAAGCACATACAAAAGCACACAGTAATTACATGACCCAAGATTCAAGAGAAGGAGAGAATCTTAAAAGCAGCCAGAGAAAAGGAGAAAGTTACCTACAAAGGAGTTCCCAGAAGACTATCAGTTGATTTCTTGAAAGAAACCTAACAGGCAAGAAGGGGCTGTAAAGGGGTATTCAAAGTGATGAAAGTCAAGAACCTACCTCCAAGAATACTCTAACCAGAAAAGCCTTTATTTAGAATGGAAGGACAGATAAAGTGCTCCCCAGAGGTCAAGTTAAAGGAGTTCCTCACCACCAAGACTTTATTATATTAAATGTTAAAAGGACTTCTCTAAGAAAAAAAAGAAGATAAAACACGAACATTAAAATGACAACAAACTCACAACTATCAACAACCAAACCTAAAAAAACAAAGCCAAACTAAGTAAACAACTATAACAGGAACAAAATCACAGAAATGGAGATCATATGGAGGGTTATCAGTGAGGAAGAAGAGGGGGGAGTGGGGGAAAAGGTACAGGAAATAAGTAGAGTAAATGGTAGGTAGAAAATAGATAGGGAGAGGTTAAGAAATAGTATAGGAAATGTAGAACCAAAGAACTTATAGGTACAACCCATGGACATGAACTAAGTTGGGGGGATGTGTATTGGAGCAGGTATTCAGTGTAGAGGGGAGTGAAGGCAGGGGGAATAAGACAACTGTAATAGTGTAATCAATAAAATATATTTAAAAATAAAAATAACTGGGGCAAAACTTAATCTCTATCTCTTATTTTACTTGTTATTTTAAAGGCAACACTTGATTTGGATGAGTAAAAAATTGATAGAAATAATAATAATTATTTATGGGATGTCTACTATGTGTCTATTACTGTGCTGTGTTATACATGTCTTTTCTCATTTAAACCTCATCACTATGTGAGGGTAGTACTATTATTATAGCCATTTGGCATCTTAGAATACCAAGGTTATGAACATTAAGTAACCTACCCAAGATCAAGGAGGTAGTAATATCTGAGGCAAAAATTTATTATATTTAAAAATACTCCTCTTATAATCTAATCTCCTTATAAGCAAAACTTCTCTGGTTTTGTCTATGTAACATTTCAGGCAAATGTATGTATAAACATGTACCATATTTTGCCATGTATAATGTGCACTTTTTGCCCAAATTTTTTAGGGAAAAATAAGGACGTGAATTATACATGAGTAGTACTATTCTGCATCTATATAAATGTTTTTAAGTCTTTTTTAAGCTTATGTGTTAAAAGTGTAATTCTAGAAAACAATAATGATATCCTTATGTTCAAAAATAAGTGCTAAAATTCCTTTATAATACCAAAAACAAGTATCTAAATACAAATAAATAAATAAGCAATTGAATTAAAAATTAAATCAAAAGATTTTTTCCTGCCCTGGCTGGCGTGGCTCAGTGGATTGAGCGTGGGCTGCGAATCAAAGCATCGCAGGTTGGGTTCCCAGTCAGGGCACATGCCTGGGTTGCAGGCCACAGCCCCCAGCAACCACACATTGATGTTTCTCTCTCTCTCTCTTTCTCCCCCTCTTCCCTCTCTAAAAATAAAGAAATAAAATCTTTAAAAGATTTTTTTTCCTGAAAGTTTTGGGCAAAAATGTGAGTGCATATTATACACAGCAAAATATGGTAGCTTTTATCCCTTTACAGTGTTCATAGTTTCATGGCAAGCAAGCAGTGTATTTACAATTAATCCGCTTCAAACTGTATTCTGATCAATGTAGTGCAAACGATCTTCCTTTGTCAAAATAAAAATGATAGGTACTGCCAGAGTAAAAGCAACCAGGTTTGATTATAGTCTTTACCTCTGTGATACATACTTTAGAGTCTATAGGATTCCTGTAAAATTATAGGTCTCCATGTTTTAGTGTTTCAGTCTACTATGTTCTTTTTCACACTGACAACATGTCCTATGGAACACAGTTTTGGTACTGATATAACTTTGCCCAGGGAGTCCCAGAGATTTTTTCTACCTTTGTTAAATAGGTGACATGTATAATTCTCAGATCACAAATTAATGTTGACAAGAAATGCCACTTTCTTTGTTTCCTTGAACTTGATACTTCTTTTTTTTACAGCTTCTCATTTTATCTAGTGGAAAAATATTTAATATTAGTCAACCTGAGGTAAATTCATTCATTGTGTTGAATGCTTTTTGGTGAATTCAAAGTTTTTTCTCTTCCAGTTTATCTCTGGGGTACCTCTAAAATCTGCTTTCCACAGGGCTACAAGTAGCATCAAGTCACCAATAGAATTGAGTAGGACAATGTAATTTTCAGTCATGTATCCAACCTGACAGCCTCTTAAACTTACACCATCCATCTGATTGTGGATCTCAGTATCCATATGGTTCCATCTGCTGAGAGATCCATGGTCTGAAATGATCTCTAGGTACATGAAAGGCCGTCAAGTGCACTTTATCTTGATGGTAAATTCTTCCTAGTTCCAGCCTTCTTTCACCAGGTTCCCATCACACTTAGAAGGTATGTAAATAATTGGTCTGTCTCAAGTTTTTCTATTTGGCTACTGAAAGCTCTCTGTGGTTGTCTAAGAAATTTTGTATAGATGTATCAGACAACAATTTTTATTCCATGGTCTTTTATGGGTTGAGTTGTGTCCCTCAAAAGATATTTTGAATTCTTATATCCCAGTACCAGTGAATGTGATTTTATTTGGAAATGGGGTCTTTGTAGATGTAATCAAGTTATGGTAAAATCATTAGAGTGGGCTCTAATCCAATAAGTTTGGTGTCCTTATAAGAAGTCAAACAGGGAAATTTTTGGTCAAGGTGGCAGCATAAGTAGACACAGCTTGCCTCTTCACACAACCATCAAAATTACAACAAAAGAACATAGAACAACCATCACTTAGAACTGTCAGAAATAAAGTTGAATGGAAATCTGACAACTACTGAATTAAATAAACAACATCCATCCAGACTGGTAGGATGGGCACAGACACAGAATGGTCTGGTCCCTCACCCATGTGTGATGGATAAAAATTCAAGAGGAATATCTCAGGAGTAAGGAGACCCAACCCCATACCAGGCCCTCCAGCCCTCCATACCAGGGTTCTGTCACAGGTGGGCACAGGTAACCAGGTTCTTAGTCATTGGGACAAAGAATTGAACCGAACACCCAGAGTTCACAGAAGAAAACATGGGAGCAGGCCAGCTCCAAGCAGAGATTGACCTCATGGGCTGGAGGGACTCTATTCTTATAGGGAAGATCCTTCCTGGCTAGTTTTGGTGGCTTTTACTGTGCATGTACAAGTAGTATTACTTTAAAGCTACTGCACATGTGGTCTCCAATGATTTTCCCTGATTGGCCGCCAGGGAGAGGGTCTCACAATGCTACCAGATTGATCCCCATTTCTCCTGGAGTCCCCCTGTACTAGGTTCACCTTTCCCTTCACCAGAGAATTATAGCTTACCATGTTAGAGATTGGTGAAAAGGAAAGGAATGATTTATTCAAGTTATACAGACTTAAGAGTAATGACTTAATGTCTTCATTAAAGTCCCAAAGTCCCTTAAAACACCCACAAACACACACAGTCCTTTCTTCCCCTCTTTGCCAAGTCTGGGGTACTGTATCTCAGGGAAAGAAATGGAAGTCCTCGGCGCAGGCAGATCCTGGTTTTTCCCAGTAATCCGTGCTCGGCTGGTAGGCCTTTCTTGGTTCCCAGCACCATCAGCTGTGTTGCCGGGATTTCCAGCTAAAGCCGCGTGGTGGTTCTCTGCTAAAGCCGCATGGCAATTCTTCTCATGGCTGCTGGTGGGGGGTCCCCCCACTCTGCCAGAGCATGTGGTTCTCCTTACTGACACAGTCGCATGGTCCTCCCTACATGGCAGCAGCCACGTGGTTCCCCTCACAATGGCTGCAGGAGTCTCTACTCTGCCAAAGCCACATGGTTCTCTCTCCCAGGTCTGAGGAAGTCCCCAAGAAGCACATGGCTCTCCCCTCAATGGCTGCCGTGTCTGGGTTTTAAATCCCCATGCCAATCTTCCTCTGCAGCCCCATTTCCAACTCCTCCCACACTCAGCCACTTGCCCTTAATCTGCTGTCCTTTCCAGCTTTTCTGGTCGCCATCATGGGTCTGGGCAGGTGTGGCCCCAAGTTGTGGAGCCAATCATCTCCAAGCTCCCATGCAGATGCTGTAACTCTGGGGACCTGCCCCCCAGTTACGTATTGGTGGGGAGGTTATTTTCATTCCCTGGCTGAAAGCATGGCCACAGTTATTTAACATATCTATATAACCAGTGAAAGGTTATAGATATGTTAAATGACCACTCCAGAGGCTAGCTGCAAGGCTATTGCTATGGGAAACAGCTCTTAACGGGCCTGCTCCATTTGTCCCTTCCCCCAACCCACACCTGGGGCAGGGGCAGTGAGGACATCCTAATATTTTCTGAACACCTTGAGTTCTGGACCCCATTACAAATCCTTCTTTTGAGGGACCCCCTGGCTGCACCCTCCTACAGTTCCAGTGCCAGGAATATAAGCCCCCACAACTTCTGGCTGAGAAAAAACAAACAAACAAACAAAAAACAGAGGGGATTGAGGCATTGGAAGAAAATTCTGGATCCCCATGCAGTTCCTCTTAAAGAACCAAAACATGGACTCACTTACTCAGACTCACTCCCTCTAATCTCCAGCACCAGAGTAAAAGCCTAAAAGAAACCCATGCCTTACTGAGAGAAACAGAGGTGTCTGGCATTAAGGCAAGCAAAGTCCGTTGTCCTTTTTCTAAACCCTCCCCACACAGAGCTATATAGAGCCTTTGAGCTGGTGCTGTGTCTGAGACTCCAGCAACCTGGCTAAAAAGTTTGACCTGCCTTGGAGATCCCCCGAGACTCTACCCCACCCAACTTCCAGGCTCACACAAGCTGCTTTTCCATATGAATGGCTAGTATTGGCTCATGCTTCACAACTTCCTAAATCCTCTAAAACAAGCAATGGCTAGCCTCAACCCCAGACCTGGCACTAGCAGCAGCCAGCTTAGATCTAGAGCTTGGCTCCACCTGGGAATCTCCAAGCCCAGCACAAGTAGTAGCCATCTCAGATTGCTTTATGGATCAAGCAGGGTGGTTCTGGAAAAAACACAGGTGGGGGATGACCTTGGCCTACACCACCCAGGAAACCTCAGGACCAGCACACCAGTGGACAGCTACAGACCAAGTTAGAGTACCACAACCCTGCCCCTGTACAGCTGATCCTCCTCAGAAGGTAGATGTTGATGGTCAGTGCTCACAGACAGTTCTTAAAGCTGACTGGCCTGGGTAAATCCCTCCCTTTGATAGGACAACAACAATCAAGGCTCATCTACAAGAAGATGGTATACTCCTACACCATCCTACACTAAGGGCATACCTTGAGTACCCAGTTTGGGTGATAGTGAAGGCTGTGCCACCAGACCCTACAAGACACCTACTAGGCCAGCCTACCAAGACAGGGAGTCATAGCAGATCTATCTAATACATAGAAACAAATACAAGGAGACTGCTAAAAAGAGGAGACAAAGAAACAAGGAGACAAATGAAAGAACAGATCAACACTCCACAAAAAGAGCTAAGTGAAATTGCGACAATCAATCTATCAGATGCAGGGTTCAAAACGCTAGTTTTAAGGATGTTCAAGGAACAAGCAGCATAAAAATTATCTACTCAGAAATGAAGGATAAACTAGTTGAAATAAAGAATAATTTACATAGAAACAACAACAGAGTGGATGAAGCCAATAGTCAAATCAATGATTTAGCACATGAACAAGCAAAAAACAAGCAATCAGAACAACAAAAGAAAAAAACATCCAAAAAAATGAGGTTAGTATAAACCACTGGTGGCAAACACAAGGCCCATGGGCCAAATCCAGCTCTCCACCTTTTTTTATCTGACCCAGCATCTTGTTTCTAGCCAGCAGCAGTGCCAAGCTCCTTGCTCCTAGTTAAGGAGTAGTTACATTTACACAGTCCTAAAATTACATTCGACCCTTTAAAGGCAACCACAAGGCTGATGGGGCCCCCATTGAAAATGAGTTTGACACCCTTGGTATAAACAGCCTCCAGAACAACTTCAAGAAATCCAACATTTGCATTATAGGGGTGCCAGAAGGAGAAGAGTAAGAACAAGAAATTGGAAATCTATTTGAAAAAATACTGAAAAAAAAACTTTCTTAATTTGGTGAAGGAAGTAGGCATGTAAGCCCAGAAAACACATAGAGTCCCAAACAAGATAGATGCAAAGAGCCCAGTCCAAATGACATCATAATTAAAATGCCAAAGATTAAAGATAAAGAGAGAAGCTTAAATGCTTTATGAAAAAAACAGTTAGTTAGTTACAGGGGAGTTCCCATAAAACTGTCTGCTGATTTCTCTAAAGAAATTTTGCAGGCTAGAATGGATTGGCAAGACATATTCAAAGTCATGAAAAGCAGGGACTTAGAGCCAAAATTGTTGTACCCAGCAAAGCTATCATCTGGAATAGAAGGGCAGATAAAGAGCTTCCCAGACAAGAAAAAAACTAAAGGAGTTCATCATCATCAAACCATTATTATGTGAAATGTTAAAGGGACTTATTTAAGAAAAATAAGGTAAAAACTATAAACAATAAAATTTCAAAAATACATATACATCAACAATTAAATTTAAAAAGTAAACTAAACAAACAAGAATAAAGAAAGAATCATGGATACAGAGAGAATTTTGATGGTTGTCAGATGGGAGGTGGATATGGGGGTATGGGTGAAGAGGTGAGGGAATTAAGAAGTACAAATAGGCAGTTACAGAGTAGCCAAGGGGATGTAAAGTACAGTATAGGAAATGGAGTAGCCAAAAACTTACATGCATGACCCATGGGCATGAAAAATGGTGTGGGGATAGCCTGAGGGAGTTGGGGATGCTGGGTGGAGGGGACCCACAGGAAAAAATTAGAATAAATAAAATGTAATTCAAAGAAGAAAAATAAAAAGTTATAAAAAAAATCAAAGTAAAGGCAGACATGCAAGGAAATAACAGCCGTGTGACTACAGAAGCTTATGTTGAAGTGGCATCAACAAAGCCAGGGAACACTGAGGATTGCTGGCCATCAGCACCCTATGAAAAAGGAAAGGAAAGATGCTACTCAGGCTGTCATAGAGAGAAAGGCCCTGCTGACACCTCAATTTTGCATATTTATCTTGTAAAACTGTGAGGTAAGTAAAAATCTGTTATTTTAATTTACCCAGTTTGTGGTACTTCATTACAGCAGCCTTAGGAAACTTACATTAATCCATATGCCATACTGGCAAAGGAACATTTATCAAGATTTCACAAGTCCCAAGAATTTTCCCGGGTTGATATGCAAAAGTTGCTTGTGTTCTTGGAATTGAAAACTCATTTAGGAATCTTATTATATACCTGACCCTGGGAAAATCAGTCTGAATAAGATGTGATTAGAAAGACATGGTACAGTTTCCTTTGGTGCCTAATCCTAGTTCTAATTCTCTTTGCTTTATCTCGATTTGAATTCTAGATCTTCATTTAGTATGAGTTCATGGAAAAAAATATCAAATTGGTCATTTATTGTTCCATTTCTATTGTTTTTTTAATTGACTTTATTTCTTAAACTGTCAGGATTCTGGTCTTGTTACTCAAAGCCAAGTTTCTCACAACTTAAAAGGTTTTATTACCCCCCAAAATTTGTCTCTCACATATTTTAAAACTCAAAGGCTGAAAGTTCACCTTTTCATTTTGTGCTTTCATTCCCTCTCCCAAGCATAGACTGAATGAAGGAAGACAAAGTGTAACAGAAATGATCAGAAAAAGAATCACTTTGATTAATTTTACAAAACATTATGTCATTTGGAAAATTTTATGACATCAGGTCATTGGATTTGGTGGTTTGGTTTATTAATATGACTTCACCAGCCTTCTCTCCTTGGTACAGTTATATCTGAGAATATCTGCCTAGCCAGTGGTACTCTGAATAGTGGAAGTACATTTGACTCAGTATGAAAATGTTAATGGGAATTAAAATGTATCACTTTTATCTTTATGGAGAGAACTGAGAGACCTTAAAGGAAAATGTGGGTTTAAGAACGAAGTTTTAGATTGTGCTTTACATTTTACCAGGGTTTTTTTGTGTCTGCTGATTCTATTTAGAACTTTGAGTTGGTATTGGCCTTGGATCAAGGATCACCTTATTCTTGATATTGACCCATTTCTACATTGGTCCTGAAGGAAAGCTTATACACATAAAAGGGAAATCAACACAAATGAGCATTACTAACTCAAAGCTTGTGACTTCAAGCACCAAACAGAATTCTAATGAGTTAGGCTGAACAATTTGGATGAGTCTATATATTACTTACTTTGGCATTTCTGCTAGTCTATTGGTTGACACCGTGGCACAATTCTACACCATTTTCTGTACTGCAGAGGATGGAACAGTAGATACTATATTTCAGACTTCTCGACAGCTTAGCTTTTCCCAAGGAGAGAGAAAGCTGGCTCAGGCAGCCCATCCTGAGCATTTTATTTTATGGGTGGCCAAGGGAAATTCAACTCTATCATCTTTTTATACTTGAAAGAACTTTGTCTTTACAACTATCATGTGATGTGTGATAGGGCTTTAATCTTAAAGAGACAGAGAATTCAATCTTAACCCTCATCAATTTATTAACTTGGGTATATTGTATACTCTCTCTGGGCCTCATCGACTTTTACTATAAAATAAAAGAGTCAAGATAGTTGGCTTAAAATTTACCCAGGTAAGTCTTCAAAGTATTTCCCAAATATTCTTATCTAAAAATAAAAGGATACTTGGTATGGACATCTTATTTCAATAGGGAGATTCCATACTTTAGAGCACTTGAATCCTGATTAGGAGCTGCAATATTAGTGGGAATTAATCTTATAAAGCCTTGGGAAATGTCACCAGTTAAGGATGAGTCCTGAAATGACTTCCTAGTGTTGAATCAGTCCAGCTGAGCACTCCTCACAGCAGGAGGAGTTTGGAAGAACCACTGGTTCACCAACACCAATCTATCACACCGAGATACATGTGTTCTCACTTAGTTATCTCCATAAAGTGACTCCTGTTTCTTCTAATTCATAGGTAATGCAGATAATGTGATTAACCTCCCCAAGTTCTGATTCTTATGAGTTTCAGGTTTAATTAGAAAATGAGCAGTAGTTTTTGGAAACCTCAGTGAATCCTTTGTTATTAATGGGTTGAACTATTTTCAGCCAATTAATAAGACAATCTTTTTCTATTACAATTCAAATTTTCAATCATATCTCTACTCGTATACCTCATACCACTTAATTTTTAAGTTTTCTTGTTCCAAACCAACTTTCTGTCTACCACACTGCAGCTGCTTTGCCTATTTATTGTCATTCCTATATGCAAAGAAAAAGGCATACTCTATTCATTACCTTTTGCATCTATTCTTAAGTATCATTGATTTGATTGCACACTTAAACTGTCTCACTGCTAAGACACCATGTTCTTGTATTCATGAAATAGGGTAATTATTGCTGGCTCCTAGACATTTCACGAGAATAGTTTCAGGTTTAATTAGAAAATGAGCAATAGTTTTGGAAACCTCATTGCATTTTTGGTTATTAATGGACTGAACTATTTCCAGCCAATTAATAAGACAATCTTTTTCCATTGCAACCCAAATCTTTAATCATATCTCTAATTGTTTACCTCATGCCACTTTTTTTTTTTCAGGAACCCTATATAGACTCTCTTCTTTCTCTTTTATAAAGTTGTTCTATGGATAAGAACTGAACTCATCCACTACTCCTTTTATTTGTATTTCTCAGTGAACAAGCTCCTCTAGGATAGTCTTTTTTTAAAAAACTATATGACTATCGAATTTACCCATTAAAAGGAATTTAGTTTTTAGTAAGAAAACATTTAGAGAAATAAAGTAGTATTTTTTGTGTCCTTGAAATTAGACATGTTTCTACAAGTGGCCATCTATATTTATTTTTTTCTTCTTTACTATATGAAAAAGAGAAAAGAAAAGCATTTAATAACAAACACAACAATTTTATGCCTATACTTTATGCAAATCAAAATTTACAAATTATAATGAAATTGCAAAGTATGATTCTTATAAATAAAGTTATTATTTGATTTAAGTCAAGCTTATTTCCCTCTTAGGTCCACCACTAGGATTACAATTAGTTACTTCTAGCATACACAAGAACACTTGTTTTTTTTTGTCCTAAATATTTTACCCACCTTTTCTGGTAAGAGGCTCTTCCCTACACTTGCTAAAAGGCAGGGGTGTCCAACTTGTGGCTCGGGGACCACATACAGCCCAGGATGGCCATGAATGTGGCCCGACATTAAATCATAAATTTATTTATAAGAGTATGAGATTTTTTTGTGATTATTTGTTGCAATGTCATGTAAAATAAATGTAAGTATGTTTTCACTATTGTACGCATGCATGGCTTTAGTTTTACAGCAGTGTGGGGCTTCCAGTGTGTTATCTTCCAAGTGCAGACAGTAGAATTGACACCATCAGATGTTATATGCGCTTGTGTTGACTTAGTGAGGCAGCTATTATTAATAATATTTCCACCTACCATTGCAACGTTAGGCATTTAATGTTATTTAGAAGTCAGGTAAGCATTCTTTTTTGATTAGTGAAGGTACTTCCACACACTGGCGGCATCTCACACATGGCCCTCCACCTTGCTCTTCTTAGGCAGCCAAGAAGGCTGTGGAAGGGCCCAAACCTTGCTTTCTATTTTCCTGTCAATTAATTTTCATAATAAAATTAAATAAAGTCCCTTATCTATTATTATTTTTTTAATTCCAACATGGCTTCTACAACATCTAAAAAAAAAAAAAGAAACAAACCCAGAAAAGAAAAATTATGAAGGAAGATTGTTCAATGAAAACTAGACAGATGACTACTTTCTTATCCAAAGTAAATAGTAAGGCATTCTGCTTAATTTTTAGGGAATTTGTTCAAGTTTTCAAAGACTATAATATGAAAGGCATTATATGCAAAAACATGCTGCCAAATTCAATGTGTAGGGTGGATAGTGTCATAAGGACAAAATAGAGGAACTGAAAAAATGTCTTCTCAACAAAATTTTTTTCAAAAAGTTACAATGCTGGCAGGTTCCATTTTAAAAGCTAGTTATGTGGTAGCATATTTAATAGCAAAAATCAAAACCATTTACTGGAGGTGAGTTTATTAAGCAATGTACAGAAAACATGGCAGATACAATTTGCCCTGAAATGAAGGGGGCTATTCCTAAAATCAGTTTGTCTCACCAGACTATAGCCAGGCAAATTGAAGTAACTGAAAAATCTATTGAAAGAAGTTTGGAGAGTAAAGCTGTTAATTTTAAATTTTATGCTTTGGCAATGGATGATAGCAATGATGCTAGAGATATGACTCAACTTGCCATTTTTATTAGAGGTATTGATCAGATGAATATAATGTCACTGAAGAAGTGGCTTCTTTAGTGACATAAAAAGACACAACTAAAGCAAGAGATTTATACAAAACAGTAAAAAATATGTTAAAGTAATTTTGTTTGTCCATTGTCAACATATCTGGTTTAGTTACTGAACAGTTAAGATACATGAGAGGGACTTGTAAAAGTAATAGAAGATGGTGCAATTGTTGCTCAAAACTCATGTTTGATGAAGTATCATTGCATAGTACATCAAGAAAATTTATGCACAAAAGCTTTAAAAATGGATAACGCCATGCAAATCATCATCAAGACTGTGAATTTCATAAGAGCCAAGAGACTGAAGCATCACCAATTCCAGGAATTCCTTAACAGTGTTGATGCTGACTATGGTGACATCATTTACTTTTCAGAAGTAAGATAGCCAAGTTGAGGCCAAATGTTGAAAAGATTTTATGATTTGTGATGTTATTGTTTGTGGTATCAAAAAACAAATTGGTGCCAGAACTTGATGGTGAAAACTGTCTTACAGATTTAGCACTTTTAGTGGATTTAACTGCTCATTTAAAATGAGTTAAACATGAATCTTCAAGGTGAAAACCAATTTACCAATACCATGTTTCAAACCATAACAGCATTCCAAATGAAACTGAAATTATGGCAAGCTCAAATTAAAGCAAACAGTTTTATGCATTTTGACACATTGGCTAAACAGTCCTGTGAATAGTGAGAAATATGCAGCCTTGTTTTTTGATTTGATGCAAGAATTTGAAAACAGATTTCAAGATTTCTGAGAAAATAATCAATATTTTGCTCTATCTGTGACTCCATTTTACATCAACATAAATATGTTACCTGCCAATTTTTTAATGGAATGCATAGAGCTGCAAACTGATATTCAACTTAAAGAAAAATCTGACTGCGCTTCTTTACTGAATTTTTTTGGGGTCTTATCTTCCCAGAGACAAATACTCCTTGCCTCACAATCACACCTTATTCATGTCATCACTATTTGGCAGCACCTACATTTGAGAGCAACTATTTTTAAGAATGAAACACATTAAGAGTAAAATTAGAACCAAAGTATCTGATGAGCACCTTGAGAACGTCCTCAGAATTGCAACGACTTTTGTCAAACCAGATACTGATGCACTATTTTCTCAAATACAATGTCAAACATTCCACTAGTTTTATGTTGCCCTCTTTTCTCTTACTTTTATAATAAAAATATATTTTTAAAAATCAATGATGTTTTATTACTTAGATATGTACATTTCCTATATAAGTGATCACAAACTTGAGACCTGCTAGACGTTTTAAAAAATTATCAGAAGACCTGCTGAATAATTAGGGTTATTACATGAGGACTTTTTTGCTTATCTGTGGTGGTGGATATCATGAAAATTATGCGCAGACCTTTTTTTGCTCATCAGTCTTCATTAGTGTTTGTGTATTTAATGTGTGGCCCAAGACAACACTTCTTCTTCCAGTGTGGGCCAGAGACACCAAAAGGTTGGACACCCTTGCTATAGGGTATGTGTATATCAGGTTCAGCCAATTGTAAGATCACAGCTCCCACTTTAGTGATTGGTTTAGAGAGTAAACTTGTGATTAGAGCTGGCCAATCATAATACTTCTTGCATTATTTTTTTTTAATACTAAAACTAGTAAAGACAAATTCTACTTTTTTCTCTATCACATGATATCTGTACAGGTTTAGTAGTTATAACACTATGACTGGACTTGCCAGCAACCATGTTCTGTACAATCTGGAGAGGGCAGCATATGGAAAGCTCTGCCAGAGGAAAGTAAAGGAAAGAGGGAAGAAGGGAGAAAGGAAGACAAAGAAAGAAAAAAGGAGAGATACTACAATTAAAACCATGGGCCATGAGCTATTTAGTTTCATTGATTTTCCTTTGTTAGGTCACTGCAATGCCATTCCAATAAATAACCCCCCTTTTCTTCAGGTAATTCAAATTGATTATATGTTATTTACACCCAATAATGATTAACTTAACACTTTGGAATAACATTGTAAAATAAAGTAATGATGTAAATTGCAATCAAAAGATAAGGAAATGAGAAAATTCAAATCACAATGGTAAAAAAAACAAAAATCCACTGAAAAAATAAATATGCAATAAAAATTAGTTATCATATGTTTTTATATATGTATTTAAGTGCTTGAAAATACAGAATTTTTAGCCCCGGCTGGCATAGCTCAGTGGATTGAGCACAGGCTGCGAATCAAAGCATTGCAGGTTCAATTCCCAGTCAGGGCACATGACTGGGTCGCAGGCCACGGCCCCCAGCAACCGCACATTGATGTATCTCTCTCTCTCTTTCTCCTTCCCTTCCCTCTCTAAAAAATAAGTAAATAAATAAATCTTAAAAAAAAAGAAAATACAAAATTTTAAGGGAATAATAGCAAAGAGATTTAACATCTCTAAAAATTAGTCCTCTCTAGATACATTTTAACATAATCTAATTTAATCTTTAACGCTATGTGTTATGGAGGAGAGACCCAAATCAGGATGCCCCCTCCACTGCTTTGGTTCCTGTCTCACTCCAAGACACAGGTTCTACTGAAAGACAAACATATAGTGGAAATGGAAATGAGACTGCAAGTTTATTTATGAAACACACATGAGCACAAAGCTGCAAACAGGCACCCAGCTAGTCTCCATGACCCACATATAGAGGAAAGAAAGATGTTAGTAAGTTAATGAGTTTTTTCGATACACTTGAGCCAATGCTACAAGTGGGTACTTAGCTAATCTAAGTACTCCGACTATTGGGGTTCAGGGGTTATATACCTTAGGTAGCTTCCAGAGGTGTCCTTCTCCTTCCCCTTCTACACCCTTGGGATTAGTACAAAGGCTTTTTTTCTTTTTCATTAGTAAAGGCTTTCTGTCTTGTTAGTGATGTTGTAACAAAGGTCCCCTTTCCCAGCATAGAATCTCAAGGGGTCCCCCTCCTCCTGTGTTATTCCTATTTGTGATATTAAGGACACCTGGTAATCTTAGTGAGAAGGTTATAGAGGCCCCCCTTTCCCAGCACAATCTCAAGGACTCCTCTTTTCCTGTGCTATTTTTCTTGTGATGCCTAGGACACCTGATATTCTTATCAAACCAGACTAGGGACTGCTGAATTAATTAGTGAGACACATCTCCCTTTTGCTTCTATCCTTCTGTAGTAAGTTCTTTGTTAGACTGCAATGGCGAGGGCCCCCCTCTATTTCCTCTCTGGCCAATCAGGTCTAGCTGTCACCTGACACACAGAAAAGTGATTGTTGTATCCATCTACAGTTGAAAACTCTGAAACCTAAGGAGAATAAGTGTTGGGCCCAAGATCTCACAGCTGGGAAGGACTACTAGATCATATGTGTACATGACAAACTCAAGTGTTATCCAGTGTACCACATTATTTACAGGGAATTAATGGGGGGAGGATGATCAATTCGGGTCACATATGAAGCTATTCTCAATGTTATTTTGTTCAGAATTTGTCATCAGAATATGTTAAACATGGAAGGGTGGATTACAGCAATTTAGCCTGCTCTTCTCTTGTCATTGTAAAAAAAACGCAGACTGAGAAAGGCTAGTGGATTTACAAGTTCAATAACCCTTTATTTAGAGTGGGTTCATGCATAGGTAGCCTCCCAAGTTCTCTGCCAATCTGATTATTCTTTGTGTTCTTCTGATTTCTTGGCTGAGAATGCCTTATGTCCCACACACAGCATTACCAGTGAAACTGCTAGAAGGGATACTTTCAAATTAACCTTTTACATTTTATTCTTTAGTATTTGTATGAACAGAATGCAAATGGTGTCAATTCTATTATTTCCTGCACAAAATGTTCCCTTCTCAGGGCCAAATCAAGGGTAGGAAATATGGAACTGTGCCCCAAGTATCTCAAGGGCAGCTGGCAACTTCTATTTCTAGATCCCAAACACCTGCATTTTTCAAAAGCTGGGGCTGTTTCAGATGAGATGTTTGGAAGTCATCAATACACTGCTTACTTACTGTGAATTTGAGAACCTTGAAATGTCAAGTTTTAGCTTGAGGCCAAGTTGGATTTGTGAGCCTTCCTGCTGATGGGTGATGAGATCATTTACATTGGATTATACCTCTGGCATGTGAGCAATTCGGTAAGTGACGAATGCAGTGGGAATTACTGCTGTACATCTGCTGGACACTTTTATAAAATAGCTCTCTCATCTCACCTCCTAGGTGTGCAATCTTCAATCAGGAAACATATTTGAACGAGGAAATCAGTTCTTAAGCCTAAGGCTGTATCATCTGCTCCTGTCTCTTTTGAAGAGAATAATTTTGTCCACTGCCATATTGCAAAGGAGACAATCATAGGACAATGATTATCCATGGCCAGAAAATAATGTACTCCAAAAAGTGCTTCCAAAGTCACAGACCATTTGCTAACTATTGTTAGGAAATTATTATTCACATGTTGAGGAAAAAATATATATTTATATATGGTCTGTCCAGAAGGTATCCAGCCATGTAATATGAAAAACAGAGACATTTACTAAAGAAGATACAAGATACAAGGAACACTGTACACAGGACAATGACACCTCAGTCCTCTTCAAAGTAGGCACCTTGGGACCTCTTAAATTTCTCCCAATCACCCTCAGTTCTCCATAGTATTTTTCTGAATCTCATCAGTGGTCTGAAATCTCTCCTCTTTCCAAAGTGATTTTAGTTTTGGAGAAGCCAGAAGTCACAGGGCGCCAAATACAGCCTGTAGGGAAGCTGAGTCACCTGGGTGATTTGATGTTTTACCAAAAAACTCTGCATGAGACATGATGCATGAGAAGGCACATTGTTGCAACAAAGCTGCCAATCACCAGCTGCCTATAGCTGTGGCTTTCTGAATCATATGAATACTTTCCAAGGATGAATGTTCAAGCTTAATGCAAAATCAGATACAGATTCATTGCTCTACTCGCTCAGTCATTTTGAACGCGAGGGCCACACAGTACACATGCTCACTCAGTGGCATCTTTTATTCCCACTGACTAGTACAGTGAAGTCATCATTGTTCACACATACGCATTCCAGTCCACTCTCCTTGGCTGCCAGGTTACATGATATTGCACAAACTGTTCTAATTATATTAACAATGGCTCAACTTTTTCTGGACAGAATATATATATATATAAAATCTGGTAGAAGTAACACCTGCTTGAGATGGTTGGTAGGGTAATAATATGGGTACAATAATTTATAGTTTTAATTTGAACATTTCACCTAAAATGTCACATGGCATGCTCGAGTGTGATATTGCTATGTTACAGAACTACATTCTTATGATTTTGTAATAAAAGGGGGCATTATTTGTTCTGGACCCTGCATATATTCAGGACCTGAATTATACTCTGGGAATTTAGTCTCTTATAACATAATGATCATCTTAATCTTAACTGAGTTTCAAACTAGCTGTGAGGATAGGCAATTACAATGTGATATGTTCTGCAAAAAATTATAGAGTGTTAGTGAATAGTAAAATAAGTCAAAATACCATTGCAACTTGCCCCTGAAAAGCTATATTTAGGTAGACTCTTGAATTAGGTAAATATTGGAGGTGGTAAGATTGAATGTTTCAGAAGGAAAATGAATATGTATAGGAATACAGTTGAAATAAAACCATGACAGCAAGAAAAACCAAATAGGACAGTAAAAACAGGAACATCCATTCAGACAACAGTCATTGTTGAGTCCTCTGCACTTACCTTTGCTTGCTGTGCAATGTGAGCTGTTTGGGGTGGTGTTTACTGGTTATTTATTAATTTGCTTATTTCTTCATGCATTCAACAGTTCTGTATTCTGTACTTTATATGTTTCTAGCACTATCATGGTCACTATTCCTGTAAGCTGAAAGATGCACTTTATCTAAATTCTTGCTATCTTAAAGTCAACTGTTGTGTTAACTAGGACTTGTGTTTTGGTGCTAGTAATAAAAATGTGATTATAGTAGCTTCAACACATAAGGGCTTATGCTCTCTTGTAGAAGTCTAGAAACAGCCTTTTGTGAAGAAAGAGTTTTCTATAGTTCCCAGTACTCTTAAGAAATGCCTTAGCCTTCCCAGTCAGAAAAGTGTATATAATGTAAAGACTAGAAATGCTTGCATTCACTTTTGCTATGAACCTGAAACTCTTCACTTACCATGAGAATTAGATATTTAGCCATTTTTTATTTAATTGCCTTGATCAGAAAGAACCAAATAGTTATGCTAGATAGGACAAGGGTCTTAAGGTCTGGGTAGTTCTAAATGTTACCGCTCACTAAATGTTAAAATGTAGCATAGTATTTTGCAGATATAGCTGTGAACAGACTGAGCGGACAGGAACTCAACCAGATAAATGTAGCCAGCCTGAAAGAAAAATTAAAGTGTAATTGACCAAATAGTGTACATAAGCAATTGCTAAGCGTCCTTTCAGAGAGGCAAAACTTTGGATATGAATCCCCTACCTCCTTTCCTTGCTTGAAGTAAATAAAACTACTTTGTGACAACCACATCTGTGTTTGTTTGTTTGTTTGTTTTAATAGAGCTCCCCAAGCAACAGCTTGGAGTTGCAGCCTGGGTTGGGTTAAGATCCTAGGTATCAGGAAGACTGGAGCAATATCTCTAGATGTTTCCATTTTAAAAGAGATGAAGCTCAGCCCTGGCCAGCTGGCTCACTTGGTTAGGGCACAGTCTTGTACACCAAAAGGTGGTACGTTTAATCCTTGGTCAGGGTACATACCTATGTGGTAAGTTTGATCCTCTGTCAGGGTGTGCATAGGAGAGATCTCTCTCTCTCTCTCTACCTCCTCCCCCCCACACACATCTTTTTCTCTCTTCCATTTCTTCCTTGGGTGAGGATTTTTTTAAAAAGAGGGAGAGACAGAGGAAGCCCAGACCTTGGAGACATCTTTATCATAGAAGTCAGAAAAAATGCCAGTGGTTTATGTGGCCCCTGGAAAGATGCACTTACATTCCAAAAGGTTAGATTGAGAACTCAGGATCCTTACCATCCTTAATACATTTTTCCCTTTGTTTTCTGTGGAAGTAGTGGCTGTCTCTTTCCTGAATATAAGTGGAGAAAGTGTATTATCTTTTCCTCCTCTATGGAGTGCCTAACTGTTAGCTTGGGACATTTGACCTATCTTTCACCAGGAGTGAGGCCTGGGGCAAGAGGGAGTGGAGACACAGACTTTATTACTTCAAGGTAATTAATAAGAAATCTCTCTCTGATGCAGAGCACCTCATGTGGACATTCAAGGGAAAGTTAATAAATGTGAATATTAAAACACAATATCAGTTTAGGACTGAATATCAGGAAGCAGCCGTGAAAACCGGAGCTCTTCTGACATTCCATAGCTTTTGATTTCTACCCTCAGAATCATGGTATGGCTTCCCAAGCTCCAGCTATTACAATCATATTCCAAGCAAGAAATAAGAAAGAGAGCAGAGGTGTAAAATGAGATTTTTCTGGAAGTCCCTCCTCAAAACTAGATTTGCTTCATTATTTCTGTCTTCAAGCGAGACTAGGGAATAAAGCACCATTTTCATTTGAAGACAAACCAAAGTTCTGTAGATAAAGAAGATGAGAATAAATAACATTAGTCTCCCCTTCATTCGTGTACTCCAAGAAAACAGAAAACTGAGGTGAAATTCGAATCTTTTTAGTACAAACACTCCTTTTTTAAAAATATATTTTATTGATTATGCTATTACAGTTGTCCCATTTTCCTCCCTTTATTTTCCTCCACCCTGTACTCCCCCTCCCATCTGAATTCCTCTCCCCTCCTTGACTCATGGGTCAAATATATAAGTTCTTTGGCTCCTACATTTCTTATACTATTCTTAATCTACCCGTCTATTTTGTACTGATCATTTATGCTTCTTATTCTCTGTACCTTTTCCCTCATTCTTCACACTCTCTCTCCCCAGTTATAACCCTCCATATGATCTCCATTTATGTGATTCTGTTCCTGTACTAGTTGTTTGCTTAGTTTTTTTTTTGTGTTTGTTATTTTGGGTTTGGTTGTTGATAGTGTGACAGGACATAGCTGAGCAGTAGCCATTCTTAGATAGGAGCTGGACAGCAGCCGCTCCCAGATAAGCAGTTGTCTCAAGGTTGTACATTAACCCCTGCTTTCAGCAGCTGCATTCCTTCCACTTCCTCCTTTTGCTTTTGTAACAAGAGTATATAAACCAGACCCAGGTTAAACTTGGGGCCCAGAATTTGGAATTTTATCTCCTCTGGGTCTGCATGCATGAATAAACTCCACTTTGCAAATTCCCAGGCCGTCTAAGTCGTCTTTTCCATAACAATAGTTGTGAGTTTGTTGTCATTTTCTTCTTTTTCATGGATAAGTCCCCTTAACATTTCAGATAATAAGGGCTTGGTGATGATGCATTCCTTTAACTTGATCTTATCTGAGAAGCACTTTATCTGCCCTTCCATTGTAAATGATAGCTTTCCTGGATAGAGCAGTCTTGGGTGTAGGTCCTTGCCTTTCATGACTCTGAATACTTCTTTCCAGCCCTTTCTTCCCTGTATGGTTTCTTTTGAGAAATCAACTGATAGCCTTCTGGGAACTCCTTTGTAGGTAACTGTCTCCTTATCTCTTGCTGCTTTTAAGATTCTCTCCTTTTCTTTAATCTTGGCTACTGTAATGATTATGCACCTTGGTGTATGTTTCCTTGAGTCCAAATTGTTTGGGACTCTCAGAGCTTCCTGGACTTCCTGTAGTCTATTTCCTTTGCCAGATTGGAGAAGTTCTTCATTATTTGTTCAAATAAGTTTTCAATTTCTTGCTCTTGTTCTTCTCTTTCTGGCACCCCTATCATTCAGATGTTACAATGTTTGAAGTTGTCCCAGAGGTTCCTAAGCCTCTCCTCATTTTTTTTGAATTCTTGTTTCTTCATTCTGTTCTGGTTGAATGTTTATTCTTCCTTCTGCTCCACACTGTTGATTTGAGTCTTGGTTTCCTTCCTGTCACTCTTGGTGCCCTGTACATTTTCCTTTATTTTAGTTTTCATAGCCTTCACTCTTTCCTCTAATTTGCGACCATATTCAACCATTTCTGTGAGCATCCTGATTACCAGTATTTTGAACTCTGCACCTGATAGGTTGGCCATCTCTTCATCACTTAATTGTATTTTTTCTGGAGTTTTGATCTTTTCTTTCATTTGGGCCATTTTTTTTTTTTTTTTTTTTTTGTCTCAGAGCACCTGTTATGTAGTAAGGGGTGGAGCCTTAGGTATTCATCAGCACAGGGCTACCCAGGTAGATACATTGTGACACTGTATGTGGGGGAGGGGTCCAAGAGATAATAATGCCACTTGCTCAGCTCTGGGCCACCTTTCAGTCACTCCCCTTGCTACCCACAAGCAAATTGGGCCCTTCTGGTGCTGATTCCCAAGTGGGTGGGTTTGTGTGCATTCTAAGATGCTATGGGTCTCTCCAGGGAAATCTCCTGTGAGGCTGGGAGTTTTTTCCACTGCTGCAAGCCCCACAGATTTTTTTAATCAGAGGCTTTGAGGCCTCATTTCCTGGTGCTGAAACCCTGGGTTGCACAGTCTTTTTCACTCCCCAGTTTCCCTCCTGGCTTATTTGCACACAAATGTGGGTTGGCCATTCCACCAGCCACCACCTCATCTGTTCCTCCAGCTGCCACCTTTCCCAGTGCCTCCACTCTGCCCCAGCTGCCTATCTCCGCCCCTCATACTGGTCTGGATGAATGTTTCTTTAACTCCTTGGTTGTCAGACTTCCGTACAGTTCGATTTTCTGACTGTTACAGTTGTTTTTTTGTTTGTAAATGTGTTGTTGTCCTTCTTTTGGTTGAATGAGGAGGCACAATGTATCTACCTATGCCTCCATGTTGGCTGGAAGTCCTAGTACAAACACTTCTTTCCTAAGGGATTCTAAGGCAAGAAATGGAAAGAGTGACTTGGTTAGGGACAAGGATAATTAATAGTAATGAGTGACTGCCATCTCAATGGATTCTTTCTGCAATATTCCTGCTTTACCTGCAAACCTTTGTATTTTCAAGTATTTGATAGTTTAGCAGAAAGAGTAGTTTTTCTGCAAGACTGTTTGTGAACACATGCACATTCTGTGTACATGTGATTCGATTTGCCAATACACATCACAGGTTTTTTTTTTTTAATGGGGAAGTTAGTAGGTATTTCTGTTTTTTCACTGTTTCCAAAAACTTATTCCTAACATAGCTTTTTTCTGGGTCTCTTGTTATTACAATGTTGTCATTTATGCTAAAAGGTTCATTTTGACATCTTTGACAAATGTGTGTTTGACCAGGTGTTAGATGAACACAGAAAGTTTCACTCAGTAGGTTTTCTTAAACTATATTCATTAATCCTTTCATTCAATAAGCATTTTATTTGAGACCTTCTCTGTGCCAGGCATTGTATTAGACATCTACATTGTACTATGTGACCTGTAACTGTTGTCAATGAGGACAGTGACAGATGCTCAGGAACCCTTTGTTCTTCAGTCAGGTTAGAGTTATTCATTGACTTAAGTTTCAACCACTTCCAAAAGAATTGTCTTACTAAGTTATGAATGAAATCTCAGACAGAGAGTTTGTATTTGCAATATGTGTCAATAAGCCAAGTACACTTAACATTGCACTGGTGTTTATTCTTCCTTCTGCTCCAAATCGTTGATTTGAGTCCCAGTTTCCTTCCTGTCACTGTTGGTCCTCTGTATATTTTCCTTTATTTCAATTTGCATAGCCTTCACTCTTCCCTCTATTTTGTGACCATACTCAACCATTTCTGTGAGTATCCTGATTACCAGTGTTTTGAATTCTGCATCTGATAGATTGGCCATCTCTTCATCACTTAGTTGTATTTTTTTCTGGAGTTTTGATCTGTTCTTTCATTTAGGCCATTTTTTTGTCTGTTGCATCATTTGAACTAGGATCTTGGTAAAGCATTCATGTGTTAGCCTGCTAGGTATTTAAAAGTGAAATATAAAAATCTGGCTTGGTCATGGGTCACAGATTATTATTAACAGTCATTCTTCATTCCTTCTGATGCAGACTCTGACCAGCAGTGTCTATAATGTTGTGGATGTGATGAACAAATTCACACAGACTGCAGAAGTCTGGTGGAGAAAAGGGATGGCATGGCCACTCTTTGAGTGAGAGAGTGCCCCATCCTGACCCGTGCCTGGACAATATTTTATTGCTTTTCTGGGGGTATTGTATCAAGGAAGGTCCTCATTCATTATGCACAGGTTTGCTTTAGGTGATTATCTTTTATATACAACAAAGAAAAGGATGTTGCCAATTGCTTCTTAGGGATAACAAAGAAAAGAATGTTGCAAGGAAAAAAGTGGTTGAACTGGTTACACTCCATACTTGGGATATTTAGCACAGGCTTTAGGAAGTTACTTTAAAGATATGCATTAAACATTTGCTGCCTTAACTCAGGGTGAGGGAGTTTTAGCAAAAGCAAGCTTCAAAGCAGCCTAGGTATAATGCAGGCCTGGTTCCTCAGGGGAAAGCTGATCTGTGGACCTAGCTCCTATGTGCTATCTCTTGCATGTTGGTTTTATGAATCAGGGCTGAGCTACATTCACCACTGCCCCGTGGACTGCTTCCCTATATCATCTACTGATATTCTACTTGACTGAAATACAAGTTCAATATTAAGCAGTATAGAAATAAAAGTTTAACAAGACAAACTATATTTCAAATCCCAGCTCTAATACCTTCAAGTAATGCAATATTGGATGTTACTGGATCTTTCTGATATTTTGTTTTGTTTTGTTTTTCAACAGGCAGAGAGAAAGAGAGAGAGGGAGGGAGAAAGAGAAAGGTTAGGAGAGAGATTGAGAAGGAGTACTATTGAGAATTAATATGGGACTTTTTCAGAATTAGAAATAATATGTAGAAAATGCCCATTGAAATGCGTAAAAAATAGTTAACCCTTAATATATGGTAGTAATTCCAACACTTTTTAATTCTGTCCCCCTCTCCTTCCCTCCTTCTTCCCTCCTTCTTACTCCTTTAAAGAATAGTAAAAATGCAAGTTTACTAACTTTTTCATCTTTTAATGGAGTTACAGATGTATAATGTCAAAATCTAAACCAATAGGGCATATATAAGGCCAGGAAAGATTTGTAAATTATAGTCAAATTTGATAAAACAATGCCAAGATGTGGACTGGGACTCTTCTTCCAAGTATTTATGCATATGTAGCTGTATATATGCAACTTCCTATAGTTGCTGTCAGTTCTTTCTTCCATTTCCCAACTCCATCTCTTTTTTCTTCTATCTTCATTTTTCTTAGTCACACCAACTGTTTCTTTCAAAGGCTTGCCATCCATCATTGCCTTAGTAGTGGTAAAGATATTAACAAAAGAAGTAGTGAAAGTTGAGTAGTTTGTATTGCATTGAAAATCTTTGTATTGCCTGCCAATGTTTAACAGTCTTAAGTGATCTTAATCTGGAAATCAAAGTGCTTTCCATTCCTCCTGATCATGCAAAAGTGTTGTCTTGGCATGGTTTGTAGTCTCACCGAAGTATTTAGAACCAAATAAAAATTACTCCAGGTAGACAGTTATCTATTATCTTTGTCTTTTTCAGACCCTCTCTTGTGTCTTCGTTTAATACTACAGTCTGAAGATTAGTCAAGAATCTTTATGACAAAGAATAAAATGATTGATTTGGAGCTCTCTTGGAAGGGTAACCAGAAAACAAATTAGGGATTTGGCTATGTCCTCAGCTTGTCCTCTCCTCTCCTATTTTGCCATGTGACCTCAGCAAAGGCATTCAACTGTTCCTCACCAGTAGAGAGTGAGGAACAAAGGCTCACAGGGTTGTTAAGTGAGATACACCACTGTATTTTTGATAAGTGTTTTAAAGGTTTAACAAGAGCAGTTGAGTTGACTGACCTTGACAATTGCTTTGGGACAGAAGTTCATTATTCCTAGTGATACATTTGAGCTAGTAGGATGTACATTTCAATGATTCTGTTTCTGAGGAACCTGGTATTTTTTAATAGGCTAACTTCATTTATATTCTTTCAAAAATGATTTTAAGTAATCATTTCTAAATGATTAATAATTCTACCATGTTTTCTACAAAATTTTAATTTTTTATTGAAGATAAGCTTCACCATTTGCTGTCTTGTGTACAGAGGCTTCCTCAGACTGGAGTGAGCCCCCACAGGTTCTAGTTCTGTTCTGTTTGGTACAAGTTCCCTTGGTCAGGTAGAAATATTTTGGAAAAAATAGGGAAAATATTTTATTTTCTTTATATGTATGGGTAAAGGGAAGGTGGAAAGTGAAATAAAAATATAGACTGTATTGCCAAAAATTGTTTTTATTCAAAGAAAATGAAGGCAGTAGTTTGCCTTTCTGTGTTAGGTAACTTTCTTATATTGATGGAGCTCACTTAGTTGTTAACTTTATCTTGTATATCATGCAACCACTCATTCAACTTAAACAGTGTTAAATAATTTGAAGGTCTTTTATTGGTGGTGGAAATAGGGTTAGGAGGATATGGTAAAATTTGAATTCAGTTTTTATGTATATGCTGAAATTAACCTTAAAACCTCTTCCCATTCATGGGTACTTCATGGCTCTTTAAACTGAACTAAATTCATTGAAATGTTTTGCAAGATAATAATGATATAATTTGACAAGCCAAGGACTTCCATTTAATGCCTCGGGCTTATGAAATTAATGGGCAAGTGTCACCTAAAGCTATTAACTTTGTCTCAATTCCTGGGGCCTTTTGTAGAGCTTTCTCAGCAACCCTGGAAAGAGAAAATTCACGTGGCTTATTTAAGGCTCCCAGAGCTAACAGTCTACTTAAGAAGGTGCCTCTAAGTAACAACTCACCCATCACAATATTACAATTATGCATTGGAGGGCAATTTCTTTAATGATGTATTACTCGAAATGTGATGCCAACCAGAATATCGGCAAGGGAGATCATAAAATTTTATTTAACCTTTTGTTCATTTAAAAGCTCCAATGTTCTCTAATTTATTTATTATGTATTGGAAGGAAGGAAATAACAATAACATCAAAAGCTATGGGGCTGGTATGCTATTTCATTTACTACATTCAGAAAATATATGTCACCAATGGGGCAAGGAAAATACTTAGAACCACCAATTACGAATGCTTATATAAGGCTCACAAAAGCAAAAGTACTGAATAGAGACCATGTGAAATATATCTTAGATGCAAACAAAACCTGCTGGTCTGCATATAAGGGAAAAATTCATAATATGATTTGTGATTATGTTACTGAAAGCATTTTAGAATAATATTCCTCATCTATATACAAAGGAAAATAATCATTTCTTAATTCCAGAATGATTTCAAGGTACCATCTTATCAGTCACCCATGGGCCCAGCATGAAATGATGAGCACCAAACTCAAGGCTGCATTTTACACGGACGTTTCTGAGGAATGAAGGGATGGCATTGTAACACCTCTGTTACGTTTTATGCTCAATAATCCACATAAAGTGTTTAGCACAATGCCTGGCACATAGTAGTTATTCCTCAATATGTTAGCTATTATTTTTTGGTAATTGCCATTTAGTGTTAAATCATGAATGGCATTTTACATTAATAACATTTATTAGACTCAACACCACCTTTAAGCTTCAATTCAGCTTTAATTCAGAGTAAGTCACTTTATATTAGTAAGGGATCTTTTAGACTATCTATCTGTAAATTTTAAATAGAAGATTATGACATTCAATTATTCCAAAAATCCAATACTAAAGTGTTATTCATGCCTACATTATCTGGCTTTATCTGACAGCAATGTATTTTATCTGAATTATCAGATCAATTATCTTGATTTCTCCACTCAATTTTGCAAGCACATATATATCTGTAATGTGCAATTGGATTTCTTCAGGTTGAAGTGTGACCTAGTTAGCTCACTACCAGGCATGTAGGGCCTGTTCAGAGATGATGCCTTTGAAGCCCAGAGTGCATTTCTAAAATGGTTCTAGCCTTTTCAGAGACGTGACAGTTAGTGATCGCAGAGACAGAACTTCATCATTTAAATCTGCTTTGAAAAGTGTCCTTTAAACCACAGAAATGTGTGCTACTAGTGGTAACATTTGTGAGTTAATCTACAAAATTTTTTCTCTTTTAAAATTATTTTTCACCCAAGTAGCAATACTTATTTACAATGTTTTCTAGGTGATTGCTCTAGTAGAAATAAACTGATCATTCAGTCTGATGCAAGCAGTGGGCCAGAGTTTGAAAATGTAGCATATTTTAGGGTGGACTCAAGGAGGAAGGGACAAAATAAGCAAATCTTCTCAGCATGAGTTTAAATATCCATGATTTGTTTATTAAAACATTTTAAAAATTGTGTCTCTGAGCATCAGGCTCTTAATATGCAGAACAGAAAGAGCAAAGAGCTGGTGGAAAAAAACAAACCAAACATATTTTTATAGAATTTGCTTAAAAATATCTCAAAGATAAAGCTTAGTGTTTTCAATATGTATATATGATACATTACAGCTTTCCTCTGAGAATAAGATATCTTTAAAAAATCAATTACCCTTTGAGAGTTAATCCATAAAAATCAACACATAATGGAATAGAGAAAGGGTTTGCAAGTTGTAATAACAATGGATAAAGGGCTCACGAGGTAACCTGATTGTGATTGTTAATATTGTGTCAGTTTGGCCACAGGGCACCCAGATACAAACATGTTTCCTGGGTTTGCCTGTAAAGGTGTTTCTGGAAGACATTAGAATTTTAATTGCTGGATTCAGTAAAGCAGATTGCTCTCCCCAAAGTGGGCCTGCATCATCTAATCCATTGAGGACCTGAATAGAACAAAAGATAGAAGGAAGAGGAATTTGCCCCTGTTTTCCTGTCTCACTGCTTGAGCTGAGACATTTTATCTCACCATCATCCCTGGCTGGTTTTCAAATTACTCCACTGGCTCTTCACATGTTCAGACCTACCCACTCAGACTGAATTACTCTACTGGCCTTCCCGAAGTTCCAGCTTTCAGATAGCAGATTGTGGGACCTTTGAGCCTCCTTAATGGTGTGAACCAGTAAAGATTTTATCTATATCTATATCCATATCATCTATATCTATATCTATATCATCTATATCTATATCTATCTAATCTTTACTGGTTCTATATCTTTGCAGAATTCTAATATACATGTTTACTATATTATCATGTATAATTAGAGAGTCAGTAAGAAGAAGTTAGTCAACCAAAAGAAGGTGGCTAAGAGAGTAGAGGCAAATTTTAGTAATGCCATTTAATCTTCAGTCAAGGGATTTTCAACATTCTAGTTTCATTAGCAAAGTCTTTTACAATATAAGGTAGATATACTTGGTCAACTCAGGTTAATACCAGTAACAATGGTGTGTTGAACAGATCTCTGCAGAAAGAAACTAGAATAGCAGGATGTCAGCAGGATTTGCCCATGCCAAGGAAACCCCTCAGCTAAGGGAAGCCCCTCAACTCTAGTGGGATAGATGGGTATCTCTGAAGAACCCACAAAATTTGACAAGACAGGAAGAGTCAGTTTTAAGTACTTGGCAATTTCAGAGATGCCAATGTTTGATTATCATAAGCATCCAGAAAAAAGGCCCTGTCCTTCTTCCCATCTCTTTACTTTGCTTCTACTCTGAGAGATACACAGCAAAACTAAACCGTAGTTAGGAAGGTGGGGAATAAGTGATTTCAATGGTTGGGGTTGGTAGACAAAAACCTGATTTCCTTGGCTTCAGACTTTCTATGTATAAAAGAAAGAAGAAACTTGGAGTTTTGGTTATTACTTGAGACTGAATCATTTCAGTTACAGAAGTGTGGGTAACTTTCCAAACTAAAAGCATCGTAGAACTTCTTATCATCTTAGAATGAACAAGGAAGTTACCACACTAGTTGATTTTTTTTTTTTTTTTTTTTTTGGTTAGAGTCAGAGAAGGCATACTCTGTAAACAAATTTAAAGGCTTTTCTGTTTGACATAATGCACACATAAGGGGAGGGAAGTGTACTGGAAGAAAGCATAGTGATGAAAGGAGAATAGGAAACGTGTTTGTAAGTGACACTGCCGCCACTTGTGGATAACTGAAATGGTATTTTAGACTACGTTGCAGCTTTACTGGTCAATTGACATTTTGATTAGCCTGATGTTACCATAATTCAACTTCTTTTTGTATAGATTTCTGCCTATAGTTGGTGCTACAGTTGTTACTACTGACTACTTCTCTGTATTAGCCTATCTACTTGATGGCTTCTGCTTATTCGTAATTTTGATCCCCTAACCATTCTGCCTATGCCCCACTCCTTTTGTTTTGTGCAAACTCCATAAGAGGTACCCAAATGACCTTACTTACCTGTGCAGAGCATTCATTTTAAGCAGAGCACTTGTGCTAGAGTACTTCATAAGCCACTGTCTGTATTACAGAGCTGCACTATTCAATATAGTAGCCAGTAGCCACAGGTGGCCACCCAGCAGTTGAAGTGTGGCTAGTCTAAACTGAGATGCACAAGACGTGTAAAATAGACATATGATTTTGAGCCATAGCATGGAAAAATACTGGAAAATGTCTGATGACTAAATTTTGTAGTAGCTACATACAAGTATATATTTGATTTATTAAATAATATTTTGAAATTATATTATTTTCAAACAATACAGTTTTAAAATTAAACTCTTATTTCGCTTTACTTTATTGTGGCTACTAGAAATTCTAAAAGGCATATATGGCTTACATTTGTGGTTTATATTACATTTTTGTGTAAAGTGATGTCCTCCATGTTAAACCTAGACATGTCGCCAGAATGTGATGTGTCTAGGCAAGCACTTCATATTTTTATTCCATTATTACTACCAAAAGGTGGAATGAAGGAATGAAGTTTATATATATGTGAGTGCATGCATATATTTGTACATAAATACATACACATACATACAAGGTGGGGCAAAAGTAGATTTACAGTTGTGAATATGTAAAACAGAGTTTGTTCTTGTATGATTTTATTAATTATGGTATTATTTTCCATGCAAACAACTGTAAACCTAATTTTGCCCCACCCTATACATATATTTTACAATATAGATGTTTTTATAGCACTTTATAAAGACTTTTCACAGATATTATCATTTTAACTTCATAAGTGCTTTGTTTGGGTATCAGTTGTCCTTTTATAGAGGAGAGAACTGGAATTCAGTGAGAAAAAGGGCATCACCCCTGTACAGATCTTATGTATAGTGGAACCAAAAATATACCCATGACTAACATCAGGACATTTGTCTTTAGAGTTGGGCCAACCTGGGTTTGTAATGTTTTTCTGCTAGTAACATGCCTGAGATCTTGGGAAAGTTACTCTTTCTTTAAAAACACATAGAAATAGTGGAAGGAGTGAAAAATACTAACATATAGTTGGTGCCTAACATGTTAATTCACATCCAATTCAAAATTCTGTGCTTCTCAACAGGGATACCTAAACAAAAATTGTTAGTTAATGGGAATAAAAGCTTAATAGAGATAAAAGTCTTATTTTTTTTAATGTATGCTTTTCTGTAAAATGGCATAACATATTCATCTATATGTTAACAGGTATTTTCTGAAACTCTCCCCCATTCAACTTTTCTAAGACCCTACTTTGTATTATAAAAACATATAAAAAGTAAATCAACATTTTTAAAAATATGTAATAATTTGGATGTCGAAATTCAGAACAGACTTCTTTAGTATTTTCTAAAAATCTGGATTAGTGATATGGCATTATTGCTTGGAGAAAAAGGAAATATTTTCATAAAAATGTAAACCACCTTAAAAAACACAAAAATCACTATTATATAATCTGAACCAGTTGGTCTTACTTGTCTGACCATCTTACTGACCATCACCACTGTTTGCTATTAAAATGTCTTAGGGTTTACCTTATTTAAATGAATGGTATCATTATTGCATGATTCTGTCGTGTTAGAAATGTCAGTCATCTCATTTTCCTTCCCCGTTTTCCTTCCCATTGAATTTAATTAATTGTCAAGTCCTAAAGTCTCCGTCTCAGCAATGTCCATTGGGTTAACTCTTGGACAGGACTTGAACTGCCTTAATCAAGCTGGATCACTTCCCATCTGGATTATGGCAATAGTTTCTTTAATCTGCTTTTAACCTCCATTCATATCTACCACCAAATCTCCATTATCCTAAGGCCAGAACACTATTACTGAAGCCCAGTGCTAATTATATAAAGTACAGTTCTTTCCTTTATATTTATTTCCTCAAACATTTACCATCACCTATAAGATTAAGTATAAATTCCTTAGCATGTCAGAGATACAGCATGAATGGCCCTTCCCTCCATTTCCCACCTCATCTTCCACCGTAATCTGACATGCGTCTTCTGCTTTTGCTCCAGTCACTCCATTTATTTGGAGTTATTTCCTGATTCTCTCCATCCCTCACTCCTGCTTTGTACAACTTTGTTTTAACAGTGTTTATTCTTGAATCATTTATTTTCTTGTCTTTTAAGTATTTGAGTTTTCAACCCACCAAATCAAATTTCATACTCATTGAATTGCAAATTATTCAAGTGTATCTACTGCACTTAGCACAATGCTGCAAAATAAAACTTTAATACATTTTTAAATGAATAAATGAATGAATAGCTGAGTGGCTAGTGCTTAGAACTGATTTGTGTAGATAGGAAGTCCAAACAGTATGTCCTGCTTAGATACCTATAAGAAATCAGTCAAAATAATTATCTTGGTTTTTAAATTAATTTACTCAAGCTTTATAAAACATATTTAAATCATGGAAATTTGGGATGTCTTAACTCTTAAGCAATATGTTTAAGTTTTACAAAATATTGCAGTGGTTCTAGAGATTTATACTGTGATACTAGTGGGGAAGTTGTATTTGCTATTCTCCTCTCACCCACGTGAGAGGAAAATGTTAAAAAAAGAAGTATGTGTGTACTTGGCATCTTTTAGATAAGAAAATAATCTTTTTAATCCTTGCATAATGAATTTGTCACTGTCTAGATGGTTCCTAAATGATTATCAGAATAATATAAAGGATCCCTGTGTAATAGGAAATAAGGTATACTGAAGGTCTTGGTGGTCTGGAAGATTTTCCTAGACTGATAAACCACATTGCTGGGTTGAGGGGTCTGGTTGCTGCCTTTGCCATGGTCTAGTTCAAATGGAGGAACTATGCCTTACACACTAATTTTAGCATCCTAGGGGGCTACAGGAATCACAATGATTGATGCTCTCTGTTGAACTCAAGACAATGTGTCTAAGCATTTTCAAGGTACCACCACATAGCTCAATGGAAAGAGACTCATGTTTACTCCTTGATTTAAAAATACCTTATCCTGCCTTTCTACCTATCTCACTAAACAAAATTTACTATTCATTAAACTAAAATTCTTAAAGCAGAGATTATTGAAAAAAATTTATCCCAGGGCCTGTAGACAAAGAGGAACAGCTGGCCCTGTTTTATATCTTTCTTAAGTCACTCTTCTTGATCAGAAAGGGCAGGCATACATCTCCCATCAGGGTGAACATGACTGGAGATGGAGAAACACTAGGCAATCCTTGGACCATAGCATCACTTGAATCTTAGTGTTTCAAATGATGAGTACCTTTATGCAATATGTGATTAAAAAAAATAGCCAGTGAGCTTTGCCAGGTCTCAGCTTTCCCAATGCAGAGAAGGACTTTTGTTTTTATATATACCAAGACTCTTTGGCTTAAACTACATATGTCATGGTTTGCCCTGCAGTGCTCTAAACATGGCTGCTCCTTTTGTAGCTGTAAAACCTTTGAAGAAAAGCTCATTCTGGGAGTTTGGGGTAACCAGCTGGTCCTTTCAATATCACAACTCAGATTCTACTCCAATACAGTTTTTATTTAACCAAAAGAATTTCCTCTCTTATGGGCTCTGAAGTAAGACTTAATTTGAAGTCAATCGAATATTGTATAAATGACTGCCTTGATTAATCATGGCGATTATTTGGGACTTAGAGCTTATTATAATACAATAAAAACAAAAATAAAGCTTCTACATGGCTTGTATTTAAGTGAAAACCTCTTAATTTGTAGTCGTGGCAAATATCCCAAACTCAGATAATTCAACAGAAGCAATGCTTTCCATTTTGAGTAAATTCAAGAGTTAACTCTTAAAAGTTTGCATAATTAGGCTACTGATTTTGTGAAACATTTCTACATTCTTTTTTACTTTTTTTTTTGAAACTTTGCAACCCTGCAAAAGCCTAATCTATTACCTACCACCCACACATTCTTTCTCACTTCACATGAAAATAAGATCTTTATCTATATTAGAAATAGTGAGATACCCATCTCTCTTGGCTTGGCTGTTTCATCTCACTGGAGGAAAAGCAACAACGCAATTACACACAGCCATAAATTAACTTGACAAGTCGTGTGCTGGAACCGCCACCCTAGCCTGAGATGTTTAAATTGTTCCTGAGTTCAGAGTCTGTTCTTTATGAGGAAGCATTACATGTGCCAGAGGAATTTGTTTTCTTTGCATTTTCAGAATTACCAATATACTCCATGCAGCAAGTTCAGCAGTTACATTCCCAATCCATGGACTAACCATGCAAAAGGACATCTCCACTCTTCCCGTAAGTGTGTCCCCCAAGTCAAGGCTGCTATCACCCGTGGTCCATTCATCATTTACTGCAGAAGGGTTTGGTGCTCAAGTCTGAGCTGACAAACTTCACAGAAGTATAATTTGAAAGTGTCTCCCACCCCTCCTACCAAGCCTCTACACTGTTCTTTTATTGTGAATATCATTCTGAATTCTGTTATGACATCCAGAGAGGTCATTTAGGGAATGTCACCTTTAAGTTAAGTGATAAATCAACTACATCTAGGGAAAAGCGAAAAGAGATTGCCTTTGTGTCTGTCTCTAGATGTGTTCTGCTTATTGCTCATTAGCTCTGACAGTTAAAGAACAATGCAGCACGAGATGTATCGATATTTACACCTTACAGTAAGAATTTGAATTCACAGCATTATATACACAATGATACAGATTTTAAAATAAACAAAGTGGGAAAAAATACAGAGGGAGGAAAATGGCGTCAGAGTAGGAAGGAGCAGATTTGGCTTCCCTCTGCACAGGGGAGAGAATCCTGGCCAGTCTACGGAGTGGAAGAGCAAGCAACCAACACACCTCAGCATATGCGAAAACGGGACCAAGGATTGTGGTGGAAACAAAAAACCAGTCAGTGAGAGCACTGCTGCAACACGGTAGGGACCCAGGGACCAGCGCTGGGTCAGGGGGCTGCAGCCCCAGGCCCAGCACCTGTTGCCGGGTTTGCCACAGAGTCCTTGGTAGAGAGCCTGGACAACTGCTTCCTCCCCAGCCAAACAGGGTCTGAGTGGCACCGAAAGGAACCCCGTTGCTAGCAAACACACAAGGACTGTGAGCACCCTCAGAGTCTGTGGACACTGGCGGGGTTGGGTCGCACAACAGGCCCTGACCCCCACGGTCACCGGTCTGGCTGGAGAGTTGGGCTGAGGGAGAAGCCAGGCCATGGTATGGAGTGGCAGGCTTGAATAGGAGGGATTTCTCAAGAGGAAGGAGTGAAAAGACAGACACTGGGGAATTCTCCTACAGCACTGGGAAAAGACCCTACGCACCCCCATAGAACTGGGAAGGGTGAGGAGGTTGGCCTAGGGAGCACGTGCTCATGCATGGGAGCGCATTGCTGCACCCCAATCCACAGCAGTAACCCTGCAGAAAGACCTGATTTCTACACCCAGGGCACAGGGCCCAGGAGCCACGATAGCTCCCCAAACAGTGCGCACCGCTGACTGAGGGCAGATTCCAAAGGACAAAAAGCCATACCAATCACCCCTCAAACTGCCGCAGCCAGCAAGACCAGAAAAAACGGTTTGGTCACTTTGAAACCAAGAGACTTTTAAATTTTATTCTATTTTTTTAATCAATTCTTAATTTTTTAATTTTTAGTATTTTTATTCTCTTTTAATTTCTTTTTCCTCTCTTTCCTGCTTTCTTGTTTTATTCCTTCCTCCTTTCTTTTCTCCAATTTTATCTCTTCTTCCTTCCTTCATCTGCCTTTTTTATTTTTATTTTTTAAATACCTACAAGTGAGACAAAAACCTGGATCTGTGAAAAGACCAGAGTTGAACCCAAAGAAGGGGAATTACAATAGCTGTGACAGTGAGACAAATTTCACTCTGCTATGAGAGAACCTGCAAGTTATTGCGTTATTATTTTTCTATTATTCTTACATCTTTTTTTAAAATAATATTTTAATATTCCTCTTTTTTTCTGTATAGTATGCTTTGCTAGGCTGGTATATTGTATCACCTGACAGGTTTCCCCTGATATCTCTTTTATAGTGTATCTCTTTATAGTGTTTATGTACTATCCTTCACCTCACCTGTGTCCCATTAGCACACTACTCAAGGTTCTATACTCACTACTCTGGTTATCTAGACATCATAGGTTCTGTCATATGATTGTTGCTCTAATATTATGGTAAATAATTGCTGTTCCATGCAATTGTAAATACTTCACAACACCCCTCCCAGATCTCAGCCCACTTCAAAATTTCTTGAACTCTATTACTGTGGTGGTTAACTCTATTCTCTCACACACTACATCTATTTACTCTCACCTTACCTCAGAATCTGTCCTCCCACAACCTTGCTGCATTCTAGATCCAATTCACAATCCTTCCTTCCACAACAAGAGTCTAATCTTCTTTTCATCCTTTCTAAAAATCAGCTAGCTGGGTGGAAATTCACGGTTAATACTATACATAGACAAAGGATCTCCTATCTCTTCTCTTCTGGCTGCTACTATAAATATCATAGAATACTCTCTTGCTGTCTTAAACCATTTTGCCTTCCTCCTCCAACAAAAAAAGTGTAGGTGGAAGCAGTGAACACCAGGATACCCACTGAAAGAGGAAACCCAACAACAAAGGAACCACTAACAGATAACAACAGAAGAAGGTGAAGGAGGCAGTGGAAACCATACAAACCTCAATCCAAAACCTATCTGCAAATACAACTAAACAGCAGAGACAGTACCCAGTACAAACAACTGAACAAGAGCAAGAGAGAATCCACAAAACCTTATACACACAAAAGAACCAGCTTCAACAAAACCTGCCCTCACCACCACAATAAAATACAAGATGTAGTGGACAGACTGACCCTCATTTAACCAGCTGGTGGGAAGGAACCACCAAAGAAAGACCCAACAACAATCAAACCCCAAAGACAAACCAGAGCCTACTTAAATGAAAGCCCAAGACCAGTGAGCTCAGGAGATCAAGGAAACTGTACCACTGAAACTCACTGGTATTCTACCACAGAAGTTCACAACACAAACCCAGGGAGCCAGAACAGATCAATTTAAGAAGCTGAGGCTAACAAGAAGAGTCTCACAAACAATGGGAAGACAAAGAAATAATCCCCAAATGAAAGGAAATGAGGAAGCCCCAGAAAGAATGCTAAATGGAATAGAGGCAACTTAACTATCAGATATTGAGTTCAAAGAAATGGTTATCAGGAAGCTCAATGAGCTCACAATGAGCTACCAGAAACTACAGGGAAGCTACAATGAGCTCACTGCAAACTATATCACATGAAAAAGTAAATAGAAATTATCAATGAGGGCCAAGAGGAAATAAAGAATACAATTTATGAACTGAAGAACACAGTAGAAGGAATGAAAAGCAGGATTGATGAAGCAGAAGATTGGATCAGCAAACTAGAGGACAAAGAAGAAGAAATCACCCAGAAGGAGCAACAAAAGGAAAAGAGGCTCAGAAAGAATGAAGAGGGATTAAGAGAAATGCAAGACAATATGAAACATGATAATATCCATATAATACTGATACCAGAAGGAGAAGAGGAAAAGCAAGGGATAGAAAACCTATTTGAAAAAGTAATGATGGAAAACTTCCCTAGTTTGATAAGAGAAAAAGTCACACAAATCCAGGAAACACAGAGAGTTCCAATCAAGAGGAACCCAAAGAGGGTCACTTCAAGACATATCATAATTAAAATGGCAAAATACCAAGACAAAGAGAGAATCTTAAAAGCAGCAAGGGAGAAACAGAAAGTAACATACAAGGGAGCCCCAATGAGGTTAGCAGCTGACTTCTCAAAGGAAACACTCCAAGCCAGAAGGGAATAGCAAGTAATATTCCAAGTAATGAGAACCAGAGGTCTCCAACCAAGGTTGCTTTACCCAGCAAGGCTCTCAATCAAGATAGAAGGCCAAATAAGAAGCTTCTTAGATAAAAGGAGTCTAAAAGAATACACCTCCACCAAATAAGCTCTGCAAGAGATGCTAAAGGGCCTGCTTTAAGGAAAAGAAACAAGGGAGTGAGAGAGGGGTGGGGGGAACACAGGTACAAAAATGGCAATGAATAAGTACCTACCAATACTAACCTTAAATGTAAACAGATTAAATACTCCAATCAAAAAACATAGAATAGCTGAATGGATAAGAAAGCATGACCCACACATATGTTGCCTACAAGAGACCCGCCTCAGGAAAAAAGATATATACAAGCTAAAAATGAAGGGCTGGAAACAATTTTTCCAAGCAAATGGACAGGAAAAAAAAATAGCCAGGGTAGGAATACTCATATCAGACAAAATAGACTTCACAAAAAGAGCCATAAAGAGAGACCCAGAAGGTCACTTCATGTCACTTGGTGGATTCTAAAGGGTAGAATCCACCAAGAAGACATAAAGATTGTAAATATATATGCACCCAACATAGGAGCACCCAAATACATAGAGAAAATCTTAGAGGACTTCAAGAAAGATAATGACAGCAACACAATTAGAGTGGGGGATTTTAACACCCCACTGTCAAAAGTGGACAGATCTTCCAAACAAAATATCAACAAAGATATTGTGGCATTGAACAATGCCCTAGATGAAATGGACTTAACTGATATATATAGAGAGAGCCCTTCATCCCAAAGAAGCAAAATACACATTCTTTTCAAAAACACATGGAACATTTTTAAAGATAGACCACACGATAGGACACAAAACAAACCTCAACAAATTCAAGAAAAGTGAAATAATATCAGGCATTTTCTCTGACCACAAGGGACTGAAACTAGAAACCAACCCTGAGGGAAGAAACCTGAAGCACTCAAAATCATGGAGATTGGATAGGATGCTATTAAATAATGAATGGGTCAAGAATGAAATAAAGGAAGAAATCAGGAAGTTTCTGGAAACAAATGAAAATGAACTCACAACAACCCCAAACTTATGAGACACAGTCAAGGCAGTCCTGAGAGGGAAGTTCATAGTGTACAGGCCTACCTAAAAAAGATAGAAATATTTCAAACAAACAACCTAACCCTATGTCTACAAGAACTAGAGGAACAACAACAAAGACAGCCCAGAGCAAATAGAAGGAAGGAAATAACCAAGATCAGAGCAGAATTAAATGACATAGAGACTAAAGGCACAATTCTAAGCATCAATGAATCCAGGAGCTGGTTCTTTGAAAAGATAAACAAAATCGACAAGCCTTTAAGCAGGCTCATCACGAAAAAAAGGGAAAGGATCCAAATAAACACAATCAGAAATGAAAGAGGAAAGATTACAAGTGACACCCTAGAAATACAAAGAATTGTAAGAAATTATTACGAAAAACTGTATGCCAAGAAATTTGAAAACCTAGGTGATATGGACAAATTTCTAGAAAAATATAATCTTCCAAAAATGAATGAAGAAGAAGCAGAAAGCCTGGACAGACCAATAACAGTAGATGAAATTGAAGCAGTAATCAAAAAACTCCCGACACACAAAAGTCCGGGTCTGGATGTTTTCACAGCAGAATTCTACAAAGCATTTAAGGAAGAGCTAACCCCTATCCTCCACAGACTATTCCAAAAAATCCAGAATGATGGAAGTCTCCCAAATTTCTTTTATGAAGCCAGCATCATCGTAATCCCAAAACCAGACAAAGACACAAGAAAGAAAGAAAACTTCAGGCCAATATCACTGATGAACATAGATGCTAAAATCCTCAACAAAATATTGGCAAACCTCATCCAACAATACATTAAAAAGATCATCCACCACGACCAAGTGGGATTCATCCCAGGGATGCAAGGATGGTTCAATATTCGCAAATCAGTAAATGTAATACATCACATAAACAAAAGCAAAGACAAAAATCACATGATCATAACAATAGATGTGGAAAAAGCATTTGGTAAGGTACAGCACCCATTTATGATAAAAACACTCAGCAAGGTGGGAATAGAGGGAGCATTCCTCAACATAATAAAGGTCGTATATGAGAGACCTATAGCCAACATCATACTTAATGGGCAAAAACTAAAATATTTTCCACTAAGATCAGGAACAAGACAAGGTTGTCCACTTTCACTACTTTTATTCAATATAGTATTGGAAGTTTTAGCCACAGAGATCAGACAAGAAAAGGGAGTAAAAGGCATCCAAATCAGAAAGGAGGAAACAAAACTGTCATTGTTTTCAGATGACATGATAGTGTTCATAGAAAATCCTATAGAGTCTACCAAAAAACTGCTTGACCTAATAAATGAATTTGGCAAAACAGTGGGATACAAAGTCAATATCTAGAAATCAAAGGCATTTTTGTATACCAACAATGAAACAACAGAAGAAGAAATCAGGAAAAAAAATCCCATTTGATATAGCAAAAATAAAAATAAAATACCTAGGAATAAATCTAACCAAGGAAGTAAAAGACCTGTATACAGAAAACTACACAACACTGAAGAAAGAAATTAAGGAAGACACAAACAAATGGAAACATACACCGTGTTCATGGATTGGAAGAATTAACATCATCAAAATGTCCATACTACCCAAAGCAACTTACAGATTCAATGTAATACCTATTAAAGTACCAATGGCATATTTCAGACTTAGAACAAACACTTCAAACATTTATATGGAACCATAAATGACCCCGAATAGCTGCTACAATTTTGAGAAAGAAAAACAAAGTAGAAGGGATGACAACACCTGATATCAAACTGTATTACAAGGCCAGTGTAATCAAAACAGCTTGGTACTGGCATAAGAACAGACGTATGAACCAATGGAACAGAACAGAGAGCCCAAAAATAAGCCCAAGTCTCTACAGCCAATTAATATTCAACAAAGGGGGCAGCAACAAAAAATGAAGTAAAAACAGCCTCTTCAACAAATGGTGTTGGGAGAACTGGACAGCTACATGCAAAAAAATGAAACTTGAGCACCAACTTACAGCATACACAAAAGTAAACTCAAGGTGGATAAAAGGCTTAAATACAAGCCATGGGACCCTTAAAGTCCTAAAGGAGAACATAGGCAAGAAAATCTCAGATATTTCAAGCAGAAACTTTTTCACTGATATGTCCCCCAGAGCAAGGGACATAAAGGAAAGAATAAACAAATGGGATTTCATCAAAATAAAAATCTTCTGCACAGCTAAACAAAACAGTATTAAAATAAAAAGAGAACCAACTGTATGGGAAAACATATTTGCCAATGATACCTCAGACAAGGGTTTAATCTCCAAAATATATAAAGAACTTACATGACTCCACTCTAAAAAGACAAACAACCCAATTAAAAAATGGGCAAAGGACTTGAACAGACACTTCTCCAAGGAGGACATACAGAGGATCCAGAGACACTTGAAAAGATGCTCAATATCACTAGCTATCAGAGAGATGCAAATTAAAACCACAATGAGGTACCACTTCACACCAGTCAGAATGGCCCTCATAAACAAAGCAACAAACAAGTGTTGGAGAGGTTGTGGAGAAAAGGGGACCCTAGTGCACTGTTGGTGGGACTGCAGACTGGTACAACCACTGTGGAAAATAGTATGGAATTTTCTCAAAAAATTAAAAATGGATCTGCCTTTTGACTCAGCAATTTCACTGCTAGGATTATATCCTAAGAACCCTGAAATACAAATCCAAAAGAACCTTTGCACCCCATTGTTCATAGCAGTGCAATTGATAATAGCTAAGTGCTGGAAGCAACCTAGATGCCCATCAGTAAATGAATGGATCAAAAAACTATGGTACATTTACACAATGGAATTCTATGCAGCAAAAAGAAAGAAGGATCTCCTACCCTTTGCAACATCATGGATGCAACTGGAAAGCATTATGCTAAGTGAAATAAGCCAGGAGGTGAAAGACAAATACCATATGATCTCACCTTTAACAGGAACCTAAAGAAAAAAAACAAAGAAACAAGCAAAATATAACCAAAGACACTGAAATAGAGAACAGTCTGACAGTGTTCAGAGGGGAGAGGAGAGGGAATTTCAGGGGAATTTCAGGGGAAAAGGGGAATGGTTTACAGGAAGAAGTGTAAAGGACACATGGATAAAAACTAGGGGTGGATGGAAATGGGAAGGAGGAGGGGAGGGCTGGGTGGATTGGTTAGGATGGGAGTAAAAGATAGAAAATTGTACAGCAACAACAATTAAAATAAAAAATATAAAAAAATAAAATTAAAAAAAAAGAAATACACCAAAGAATTTGTGGGCAAAAGGACATCATGTCATTACTTTCTAAATAAGTAAGTAAGTAAGTAAGTAAGTAAATAAATAAATAAATAAATAAATAAAATAAAATAAAACAAAGTGGATTTTCATGCTTCTCCTGTGGTCAGTAATACCAGTTTAACTTCTCTCAATTCAACACCTTGCTTGATATTCATTCTAAGGGCTAAAAAGCCTTAAAGTGGGAGAGGCCAGTGGCAAGCCATCACGTGATGCCTTGCAGTACTTATTTCTGTTTCTCTTTCTCCATTGAGACTTTCTGCTTATAGATAGCATTTTAATTTCCTTTTTATTTAGAGCAACTTGAAAGAGGAAGGAGGGGGTATTTTCCTTTCCAGCTCCCATGAGGCTGTGTTCATGGTGAGAATCATCCTCCAAAATGTTCTAAGCTCAACAACTATGTTTGCTATGTTCACTACGACTTCCTCTTTTCTTCCTCTTTCTTCTGTGCTTAATTACAAATACTTCTTCCTTGCTAATGCACCAATTCATCAGCGTTGACTCATAGTTTTCATTCTTCACCTTGCTTCCTAATTCTCAATTCTGAAACCTCTTGGGGAAATGTATTATATCCCCCTGTCATGATGGTGCAAATAAAAATGTCAATATTTTTGCCAAATGATCTGAGTAGTGATTCCCTTCGAGTACAGGCACATGGCCTATGGCAATCATCCCACCGCAAACCACATGATTGTGAAATATCTTAGGTGTGTAGGCTGTTAATGAACTAGTTTAAAACGAGATCAATATGAATGTGTTTTACCTGAAGCGAGCTTTGATAAATTCTCTTGGAACACTTGGTTGTTGCCTTCCTAAATTAAGATCTGTTGTGTTAAAGTATTCCAAACTATCTCTTCTGATTTGTCTCCCTTCTCAGTTCTTGAATTTTTTCTTTTTTAAATATTTATTGTGTGGGGGAGAAAACTTGTTTCTTGGTAGGTTGTAACCTCCTAGCTTACTAAAGAGTAGTTGATATTAAACTTTTGGTTATTCTCCAATTCTGAGTCGAAAAATAAACATGTTCACCTGTCCAAGTTTAAAGCTATAGCTATAATTAAAATTACAGCTATAATTCGATTAATATTTTTTCAGAGAAGGTAATTATACTTTAAAATAAAACAATGAAAAAACACCACCAAGTAGCTTTCTTAAAGCTGTTCTGCTTGCTTTCCTACACAGGCCTAGAAGACCCTGTGTGTGGCCTCTGCAGGTACTGGTTTCAACGGATGTGTGCAGGTCAGATCCCCTGAATGTGGTCATCCTTCAGGGCTCCCGCTCTCCTTTGTTGCTCTGAGTCACCCAGTAATGTCCTCCTGCTCCCCTCACTCCTAACTCCTCTATCAAAACACGAAAATGACTAATACCATTCATTTACACCTGATTGATCACATTTTATCTGGCATTTTAACCCTCCAGACATATGTGTTTTCTTTTTTAGTCTCTTCTGTCTAATTTTAGACCCCAGGCTGCCTCACCCCCACCTTGTCAAAGGAATTTCAAGCACCAGCAAACAGATGGGTTTTTTTCCTCATCTAGGGGAAGTGCAGAGGAGTCTGAAATCACTCAACAGCTGGCACTGAAGGCACATCTGATTTTGTCTTTGTGGGGCTTCCTAGGCAATGCTGCATGAGTTAGAACTGGTGCATGGTCTCTCCCATCTGATATCCTCAGAAAACCTTGGAGAATGAGGTGATCACTCAACAAGAATGGTTGTGCTGGGGCAGATGAAAACATTGAACCTGAACATCACCCTTACTAAATATGTGTTGTTATAAATCAGTAGTTGCGCAAGTCACAGACCTACCTCTTAATTTCTTCTCTCAGCAGGTTCAGGCCCTGGGCCTCCTCTCTCTTTCTTGATCCTATCCTCTATCATCTTTGGTCTTCCTGAGTGAAAACAATACATATTAATTACACTGATAAAATATATCAGTATTCATTTTCTATAATTTCTACCTGTGATAAAAATAGTTCCAGTAAGCATAAACTTTATTATAACATTTACTATTTGTAACAATAATATTTAAAGTAATAATTATTATTTTAGTTTACTCTTTACATTAGAGGTGAGGTATTCTGACAAGGAATTAATATGTACTATTCCTTTTTAAATATATTTTATTGATTATGCTATTACAGTTGCCCCATTTTCCCCCTTCACTCCCCTCCACCCTGCACCCTCTCCCACCCACATTCCCCGCCTTTAGTTCATGTCCATGTGTCATACTTACGAGTTCTTTAGCTTCTATATTTCCCATACTATTCTTGCCCTCCTCCTGTCTATTTTTAGCCTACCATCTATGCTACTTATCTCTGTACCTTTTCCCCCTTTCTCCTCCTCCCACTCCCCTGTTGCTAACCCTCCATGTGATCTCCATTTCTGTGGTTCTGTTCCCATTCTAGTTGTTTGCTTAGTTTGTTTTGTTTTTCATTTTAGGTATGGTTGTTAATAATTGTGAGTTTGCTGTCATTTTACTATTCATGTTTTTTTATCTTCTTTTTCTTAGATAAGTCCCTTTAACATTTCATATAATAAAGACTTGGTGATGATATACTCCTTTAACTTGACCTTATCTGAGAAGTACTTTATCTGCCCTTCCATTCTAAATGAAAGCTTTGCTGGATTGAGCAATCTGGGATGCAGGTCCTTGCCTTTCATGACTTGGAATACTTCTTTCCAGCCCCTTCTTGCCTGTAAGATCTTTTTTGAGAAATCATCTGACAGTCTGATGGGAACTCCTTTGTAGGTTACTGTCTCCTTGTCTCTTGCTGCTTCTAGGATTCTCTCCTTCATTTTTACCTTGGCTAATGTAATTCTGATGTGCCTTGGTGTGTTCCTTCTTGGGTCCAACTTCTTTGGGACTCTCTGAGCTTCCTGGACTTCCGGAAAGTCCATTTCCTTTGCCATATTAGGAAAGTTCTCCTTTATTATTTGTTCAAATAAGTTTTCCACTCGTTGCTCTTCCTCTTCTCCTTCTGGTATCCATATAATTCGGATGTTGGATCATTTAAATATGTCCTGGAGGTTCCTAAGCCTCTCCTCATTTTTTTGAATTCTTATTTCTTCATTCTTTTCTGGTTGTATGTTTCTTTCTTCCTTCTGGTCCACTCCATTGATGTGAGATCCAGCTTTCATTCCATCACTATTGGTTCCCTGTGCATTTTTCTTCATTTCACTTATTGTAGACTTCATTTTTTCATCTAATTTGTGACCAAAATTAACCAACTCTGTGAGCATCCTGATCACCAGTGCTTTAAACTGTGCATCTGATAAGTTGGCTATCTCTCAGTCACGTAAAAGTACTGATGGTGGGGCTTTCAATTCTGTTTGAGCCATCCTTTTTTTTTTTCCCCCTTTGGTCTGGTCATGCCTGTTACATAGGAGGAGCACAGCCTGGTGCCTCACCAGGGCAGGGCACCCTACTCACTGGGTTTTGACGTTGTATGTGGGGGTGGGGTCCACGAGGGAACAATGGCACTTGCTCTGTTCTCTGTTGGACCTCAGTCCCTTCTGCTGCATACCCCAAGCAAACTGGGTCCCTCTGTTTCCAGTTCCTATGTGGGTGGGCTCGTGCACCCCGTGGGACTTTCCAATGACCTCTCAGGTGTTTTCAGTCAGTGCCCCAAGGCTCTATTTCCCAGTGCTATGATCCTGGGTTGCACGCAGTGCCTTGCTTCACAATCGCTGCCTCGCTGGGTCTGCCGGATGTCACCCCTTGGCCAGGGTCTGTCAGCTGCCACTTGTGCACTCAGGGTCCACCCGCTGTGGTCTTGCATGCCCTGGATGCCTTATGCACCTGGTCCCAATGCTCTCCACTCTCCTCACTGCCACAACCTGCTCCTATTGGTCTGGATGAACATGTCTATTTTAACTTCTTGGTCATCCAACTTCCATTCAGATCAATTTTCTGTCAGTTCTGGTTGTTATTCTATTTCTAAATTGTTGTCCCTATCTTGGTTGTGCAAGGAGTCATAGTGCATCCATCTATGCCTCCATCTTGGCCAGAAGTCACCAATATGTTCTATTCTTAACTCACAGGTGATTGTGCGAATCAAATGAAATATCACATGTAAAGTACTTCACTATTGAGCATGCAGTAATGCAAAAAAGTTAATAAATTATCATTAAATCATCATTATAAAGTTATTAGTTGAAATTATCATTATTATTTCCCCATTTGGCCTTTACACAATTCCCATACAGTAGGAATTATTATGATTATTACTCCATTTTAGGGATGAGAATACTGCAATTCCCTTCCATGAAATGAGCTAAAAATAACCAGGTACACTATGACCTCATAGCCCATGTTTTCAGAAATGTAGTGGTTAAAATTGTGTGTGTGTGATTTTCTGATACTCTGGTTTTTATGTAATATATATTCATTTTGAATATTATTAACTTAACTTTTTCTGCTTTATTGATGTATAATTAACTGATGTACCACAAACAGCCCATATTTAATATATATAGTTTCATGAGTTTGACATATGCATACAGTTGTGTGTGAAAGAAATTAAACCGCCCCGGTCCATTCCGGCCATCCCATGGTATTCATCTTGGCTGTGGCTGTTCATTAAATATGTGTAATTCACAGAATCTACCATGAATCTGTGGGGATACAGAGAACATGGCTAACCCTCTAGAGGGGAGAGCCCTGTTCCTTTGTCCCAGTGGGTTTTTATTGAGAAAGTAGACACAGTTTGTGGATTCACAGTCTGGCAGAAGGGATCAAAGGGCACAGGTAACTTACAAAGATGCTAACAGAGTCCCTGTTGTGTTTCCGGGCAGAGATTGGAGTTTTATCATATGAAAAGGACTACATGGTTCAAAGGCCTAGTTTTGGTTTCCTGTCTGGGCTTTTAAATTCTAAATTAATAACATCCTCCAGCAGACAGATCTCACAGGATCTTGCATATTCTATGTCCCAGGCCTGATTACCCCAGGGGTCCGCTGTCTCCAGTCTAAGCGGCCCTTTTGGCTGTTTGCTTAGCCCTGAGAAGGGCAGGAGACAGAGGCAGCCAGGAGACTTGGATTTAAGTACAAAGACTCAGGCTAAGAGGGGGCAGGGGTTGATGTCAATCACCCCTTCCTTTCCACGGCCCCTTCATTTCCACAGCCTCGTGAGTCTCATTCCAGAGGCCTTGATGTGATCAGTCCCTGTCTTAAGTCCATTCTCCATCTTAGAGAATTGTTACCCGTCATTGGTTAACTGATCAAGCATTAAAGGCCAGGCACAGAACAGGTAGCGTTCATGCCAGGGGAATAAGTTTTTGTCTCCTTAGTGGCTCCTGGTCCAGAGGTCTCTCACTCAGCCTAAGTCACAGGGGGTCACAGCTTCCTGAGACCAGGCAGGGCGGCCCTCAACAGTTGTGATAACATCACCACCATCAAGGTAATAAACATTCATCAACTTCAAAAGTTTCCTAGTGCCCCTTGTTTTTTGTTTGTTTTTGTGCTAAGAACACACCAGGAGTTCTACCCTCTTAACAAATTTGAAAGTGCACATGCTGTTTGTTAACTGTGGTCTCTATGCTGTGCAGCAGATCTCCAGCACTTACTCATTTTCTTAACTGTTCCTTTATATCTCTGGGACAACAACTGCACACCCACAATTCCCTGGGAACCACCATTCTATTTTCTGATTCTAAGTCTTACTATCTTAGATAACTGGTCCTTTTGTGCCTGATTTATTTCACTTGGCATAATATCTCCCAGGTCCATCTGTGTGGTTGAATATCCTGATCTGTGCTCTATGGTTTCTACCTTCAGGAAGTAATGCTTCTGAAAAGGATAAAATGCTGTTGAGATAGCTATTGAAAATAATAAAATTGCTCCACTATAACTGTATTCAGCTTAAGTCAGAGGTCACTTTTTACTGGTGTTGCCAAAAATTTCTCCCCGAACTTACTTCAGTATAAACTTTATTGTCGTGTGTCCCCTTTCCCATTGCCCCATTTCCCATACCTTATTTTCTCTCCAGCAAAGGGCAATCATGAAAGCAAGGAAGGCAAATACTCTCCGAAAAGGAATCAGCAGAAAAAGAACTTCAAGCCCAGAGGGGTTTTCATGGCAAAGAGAATAGGCTAAACAAACTGGCCCAGAAAAGAGAGGAGGCCACAGGAAGGAGATAGAGGAGATAAGAGAGGTTCATTAGTGTAGAGAAAAGGAAGGCTCTTAGGAGTTTCAGGGACAAGTGAACAGTGAAGGAGTAGGTTTGTTTTTGTATTACTTTAAATGTTTGAGGAAATTTTAGGAAGAACATATAAGTCTCTTTCAGCCATATTGCTTTAAATGTGGTGTAGTCCAAAATGGGAGTGGTTTATTACTTGGTGATTTTCACCCGTTTTCATCTCATGGCACACATAAACAAATCACTAAAATTCTGGGGCACCCCGAATTTTTTTGCCAATCTGACAAAAAATAGGTATAAGTTTGATTCATTCACACCAGATGGCTATTGTTGTGTTGACTTTTTTTTTTTAATTTGGTAATCTAAGGGAAGAGAGGTTAGTGCCTCTGACTAAATAGTCAGTTATTGCATATTTTAAAGGTTCTTGCAGCACACCAGTGTGTGAAATTGCTGATGTAACTAGAAGAGTTTTAGAAGGTGCCATGAATTTATAAGCATTATAGATAGAAAAACAAAACACACATACAGGTAATGTGGATGTAAAATAATTTAGCTGTATTATATAACCACTGTCTCCTTGAAAAAAACTATATGGTTTGCTTAGTTATATCATTTTGATGCTAAAAATTTTAGCGGAGTTTATTTTGTGTGTAGCTGAAAGAGTTGTATGTAAAGTATCTAATACAGTGCCTGGCATGCAGTGTGTGCTAAGTAGATGTTAACTTTTATTGTTTTTTGTTACATAAATGTATAATAGACATATAATATATATATGTGGAAATTGAAACTTAAAGACTTAGAATATTGCATTTATTAGTGATATTTAACTAATAGTTAATTTTAGGCAAAACCCTCTAAATTTCTGTCTGCAACACACTCAACTCTTGTGATCTAGAAAAACAACAATACTTGTATGTATTTAATATTTTACAGTTACAGAATACTCAACAAAGAAATACTGTTTTTAGGTACAGTGCCAAAAGTGTTACCCTAGGGATTTTTTGAACTCGAGACTGGCTCTGTAGAAAGAGAATATGACACAGGTTCAGAAATATTTATCTTGTCTGATTGATTACTCCAAGAAACACCTATGGAAACTTACTATATGAGAAACTGAGGTAAGCATTTAGCTCTTCCCCATGTCCCTGAATTTATGTAGGAGTTGAGACAACATGGGTAGGAGCATCAAGTCTTGCTCAAGTTTGATCTGTGGAAGAGTAGAACTAGACACAGGCCTGAGCTTTATGGCAGATCTCAACATAGTCTGCATAAAATGGTTTCCTTAATGCACTCCCAAGAGCAGAATTCTCACTAAACTGCCTTAGACTGACTCTACCATTTGACTATCCAATATACTTTGGAGTCTCTGGTTACTTTTTTAAAAAAATTATTTAATAACTTTTATTTTATTTTTATTCCATTACTATTTAGTCCCCTTATACCTCCCTCCCCATTCTTGCTTGCAATCACTGCACTGTTCTCCATGTCCATGAGTCCTTTTACTTTTTGCTCAATCCCTCCACCCTTTACCTAACACCCCCCAACCTTAGCTGTCACCCTTCTCTCTATCTATGAGTCTGTCTCTCTTTTGCTTGTTAGTTCAGTTTGTTCATTAAATTCCACATTAAAGTGAAATCATATGGTATTTGTCTTTTCTCTGGCATACTTTGCATAATGTTCTCCAGGTCCATCCATACTGTTGCAAAGGATTAAATTTTATTTTTTGTAGCTGAGTAGTATTCTTTTGTGTAAATGTCCCATAGTTATTTCATCCACTCCTGTACCAATGGACACTTGGGCTGCTTCCATATCTTGGTGATTGTAAATAATGCTGCAATGAACATAGCGGTGCTTATTTTCTTTCGAATTAGTGTTTTGGGTTCCTTCGTATATATTCCCAGAAGTGAGATCGCTGTATGAAAAGGCAGATGCATTTTTAATTTTTTGAGGTATCTCCATATTGCTTTCCACAGTGGCTGCATCAGTCTGCATTCCCACCAACAGTGGAATGCAGGGTTCCCTTTTCTCCACAACCTGGCCAACACTTGTTGTTTGTTGATTTATTGATGATAGCCATTCTGAGAGATGTGAGGTGATGTCTCATTGTGGCTTTAATTTGCATTTCTCTGATGATTAGTGACATTGAGCATCTTTTCATATGTCTATTGGCCATCTATGTGTTCTCTTTGGAGAAGTGTCTCTTCAGGTCTTTAGCCTGTCTTTTAATTGGGTTATTTGTTCTTTTGGTATTGAGTTTTATAAATTCTTTATAAATTTTGGATATTAATCCCTTATCAGATGTATTGGTGAGTATGGTCTCCCATTCTGTGTGTTGTCCTTTTATTTTGTTGATGGTTTCCTTTGTTGCACAAAAACTTTTAAGTTTGATGTAGTTCCATTTGTTTATTTATTCATTCATTTTTTGCTTCTCCTTCTTTTAAGATGTCATGAGAAGATATGTCCGTAGATCCTTTGGTTTGTTTTTAGGTATGCATGGTGAAGCAGGCTTTCTTGTACTTTACTTGTACAATACTGGACACTCCTGTTGGGAATCTATCTAAGACCATTGGTAGAAATTATCCTTTGCTGGGTATTAGGACAAATGACCTCCAAACATTTCTATTTCGGAGATTATGGAAAGAGGATTCCAAAGTATGGTTTGAGTATTATAATTTAGGTATCCAAATATTTCAACAAAAGATATTGATAGTCCTTCAAAAAAGTGATGTTACTTGCAGCAGGAATTATCTTGAATACATTTGCATTAATTTTAAATAATTTTTGTTAGATAATGGCTCAGGTAGTATAGTCATTTCAGTTATACAGTTAAAATGATCATTAAGCCCTGATTGGTGTAGCTCAGTGGGTTGGATGTCATCTTGCAAACCTCCAGGTCTCAGGTTTGATTCCCAGTCAAGGCACATGCTTGGGTTTTGGGCCAGGTCCCTGATTTGGGGCACATGAGAGACAACCAATTAATGTTTCTCTTGCACATTGATGTTTCTCTCTCTCTCTTTTTCCTTCCCTTCCCCTCCCTAAAAATAAATAAATAAAATCTTTTAAAAGTTAAAAAAAATGATCATTAAACTCATTAACCTCTTTGATAAATCAATTTTTACATATTGTAGAATTAAATTAATATATGTATATTTGATTCTATTGAAAAAGGATATTCACAATTAATTTGCTATATATCACAATAGGGAAAATTTCTTAATTAGTAATATATTAAATCAATAGTTTTTTAGCCAAGTTTATTTAATTAGCAAAACCACTTAAGAAAGAGAGTCCTGGACAGAAATACAGAAACGCATCTAGGCCTCATGAGTAGTAGCCATTAGGATTGTATCTCAGGTAATATTCTGTATCTATGCTTTAAAAAAAAAATCTGGTGGGAAGATGGTGGTGAGATAGGTGGGAGCAGACTCCACTTCTACTTGCACATGAGTGAAACACCTAACCAATCTTCTGAGGAACAGAGCGAACAGCCAACAGTATCACAGCATATATGAAGATTGGAGACCAAAAATTGTAGAGGACATTGAAAAATCAGATGGTAAGGAGAGTGCTTCAGGACAATGAAGTCCCTGGGTCCAGCATGGGGACCAAGTTGGCTGCAGCTCCAGGTCCAGTGCCCACCAGATCTACTGCATGGTTCTTGGGAGAGAGCCAGGTCAACAGGTCCCTCCCCTACCAAACAAGGTTTGAGCAGCACCAAGAGAGACCTGGTTGCTTGAAGTTGCAGTGGGGGAATAAGGACAAAGTGGCAAACACACAGGGGAAGTGTGTACCCACTGAGACTGTGGACTGTGGACATTGACTGAGGAGAGTTGGGCCATGATGGACCCTGGCTGGGATAGTCCCTGGTCTGGTTGGAGAGTTGGGCTGTATGAAGGCCAGTGCTTGTTTGGAGCACCAGGCTTGAATAGGAGGAATTTTTCAAAAAGCAAAAATGATAAAAGAGGCACTTGGTAGCCATTTGGGGAATTCTCCTGAAGCAGCCACTCAGGCCTCTGTGTCCCTAGCCCTGCCTAGCCACACTGTACTCCTGTGGTGGTGCAGAAGGTCCTGCACCCACACCTGAAGCCCCAGGGAGAGTGAGTAACCAAACTTGCAGGACGGGTGGCTGCCTGGCCTGCCCCAGCAGTGGAGGCTGACTACTCATGCCCACAGCCCAGGGACAGAGTGCTCCTGACTCCACATCCCAGAGGTATGGGGCACACAAACCCTGAGCCCTAGGGGAAGCAGAAGAAGAGGCACATACCTGCCTCCCCAGTGGCAGCCACAGCAGCACCCCTGCCCTGCAGGACTGACTGGCTCTCTAAGAGGAAGGCAGAGAAGCGCCCACAGAGAACTACAGGGCTCTGGCAGTCAGCAATTCCCAGAAAGACTAAACTCAGTGACGGATCTGAACTAGCAGGAAAGGTTGCTGAGAGACCCTAGCTTCTAGGACAGCAAGGAGAAAGAAGGTGGTGTGAGAATTGCCCTTAATTGGTGCACCTCGAGGATACTACTTTGGGTGGACTGAAGGCCTAGGGTGGGTACAGAAGGGTACTGGGGACCCAGCAGCTAACTCAAGAACTGGGCTGGAGTCTGGGTGACTGCGGCTCAGGAAAGGAGAAAGCAAAACCAATTCCCACAGCCTGCTGCAGCCAGGAAGACCAGCAGAACTGGCTTGGCTGATTTGAAGCCAGCAGGAGGCTTTTTTTTTTTTTTTAATGTAATTTTGTTTCTTTTAACTTCTTCTACCTTCTTTCTTTTTTTATTCATTCTTCCCTTCTTCTTTCTTTCCCTTTATATTTCTTCTTCCTTCCTCTTCTTCCTCCTCCTCCTTCTTCTTTTTTTAATTCCCACAAGTGAGACAATAAAATCTGGATCTGTGAAAAGACCAGAATTGGACCCAAACAGGGGTCATACCAACAGCTGAGATAGTGAGACAAATTTCATTTTGCTACTCAAGAGAACTTGCAAGTTATTGTATATGTGTATTAATATTTTTTCATTAGTCTTACATCTTTCATTTTATTAGTATTTTTGTATTTCTCTTCTTTTTGTTTAGTCTTCACTTGGTTTGTTAAATTGGATTGTTTGACTGGTTTCCCTTCTTTCTTTTATAGTGTATTTTTAATTTTTCTTCTTTCACTTCACCTGTGTTCCAATAGCACATTAATCTAGATCGTGTACTTCCTATTCTTGCTATCCAGATCACATAGATTCTGTCATATGATTGTTGCTCTGTTATTACTGTAAATAATTGCTGTTCCATACAATTGTAAATACTACACAGCTCCCTGTCCAGTTCTTAACTCACTTCACTGTTTCCTGAATTTTATTACTGTTGTGATTCCCTCACACACTACCTATTTTCTATCCTCTCACATACTTCATAACCTGATCTGCCACGAGCTCACTGCTTTCTAGATCCAAATCACAATCCTTCCCTCTGACCCCAACAAGAGTCTTATCTTCTTTCTACCCTTTCTAAAAAGTGGCTGGTTGAGTGAAATATCATGCATAACACTACATATATCCAAAGGATCTCCTATCTCTTCTCTATGGTTGGTACTTTCAATACCATAGAATATACTCCCTCTGTCTTAAATTATTTTGCCTTCCCCCTCCAAGTGATCACAAAAAAAGAGTAGGTGGAAATTGTGAACACCAAGATACCTGGTGGAAGAGGAAACCCACAAACAAAAGAACCACCAGCAGATAACAACAGAAGAAGGTGAAGGAGGGAGTAGAAACCACACTAACTCAACCCAGGACCTATTTGGAAATACAACTAAATAGTTGAGAAATTACTTAGAGCAAACAACTGAACAAGAGCAAGAGAGAATCCTCAAAACCTTGTACACGTGGAAGAACCACCTTTCAACACAACTCAACGACACTCCCATAACAGAATATAAGATGTGGTGGATGGAGTGACACTCATTTAACCAGCTAGTGGGAAAGACCCACCAAAGAAAGACCCAACAACAATCAAAACTCAAAGACATACAGAGAGCCAATATAAATGACAGGCCAAAACAAGGGAACTCAGGAGATCAAGGAGACTGCACCACTGAATCTCACAGATCTTCTACCATAGAAGTTCACACCATGAGCTCAGGGAGTCAGAACAGATCAATTTAAAAAGCAGAGGCTAACAAGAAGAGTCTCACAAACCATGGGAAGACAAAGAAACAATCCTCAAATGAAAGGAAAAGAGGTAGCCTTAGAAAGAATGCTAAATGAAATAGAGGCAAATCAACTATCTGATATTGAGTTCAAAGTAATGGTTATCAGGAAGCTCAAGGAGCTCACAGAGAATTACCAAAAACTGCAGAGAAACTACAATGAACTCACTGCAAACTATATCAACATGAAAAAGGAAATAGAAACTATCAACAAGGGCCAAGAGGAAATAAAGAATACCGTTTCTGAATTGAAGAACCAGTAGAAGGTTTCAAAAGCAGGCTCAATGAAGCGGAGGACTGGACCAGTGAGTTAAAGGGCAAGGTAGGAAAAAAAAAACACCCAGGAAGAGCAAGAAAAGGAAAAGAGGCTCAGAAAGAATGAAGATGTGTTAAGGGAAATGCAGGACAACATGAAACATAATATTTGTATAATAGGGATACCAGCAGGAGAAGGAAAAGAGTAAGGGATAGAAAACCAGTTTGAAAAAGTAATGATGGAAAACTTCCCAAATTTGATGAGAGAAAAAGTCACACAAATCCAGGAAACACAGAGAGTGCCGGTCTAGAGAAACCAAAAGAGGCCCATTTCAAGACACATTATAATTAAAATGACAAAATTCCAAGATAAAGCAAGAATCTTAAAGGCAACAAGGGAGAAACAGGAAGTAACATAAAAGCCCCAAGAAGACTAGCAGCTGACTTCTCAATGGGAACACTCCAAGCCAGAAGAAAATGGCAAGAAATACCCAAGTAATGAGAACTGGAGGCCTGCAACCAAGATTACTTTATCCAGCAGGCTCTCAATTAAAATGGAAAGCCAAATAAAAAGCTTTCCAGACAAAAGAAGCCTCAAAAAATATTTGTTGTTTTTTGTCCCTGTGTTGCTTCTTCAAACCAGCTCTGCAAGAAATGCTAAAGGGTTTGATTTAAGAACAGGAAGAAAAGCACTGAGAGAGAAAGCAACACAGGGATGAAAAATTACCTATGTACTTTTGATATGTATCTATGTACTATGGCAATGAATAAGTACCTATCAATAATAACCTTAAACATAAATAGATTAAATGCCCCAATCAAAAGCCAGAGAATAGCTGAATGGATAAGAAAACATGACCCACACATATGCTGCCTACAAGAGACACACCTCAGAACAAAACACCTACACAAACTGAAAGTAAAGGGCTAGAAACAAATATTCCAAGCAAATGGACAGGAAAAAAAGGCTGGAATAGCAATACTCATCTCAGACGAAATAGACTTCAAAAAAAGGACCATAAAAAGAGACCCAGAAGATCATTTCATAATACTCTAGGGAAGAATCCATCAAGAAGACATAAACATTGTAAATATATATGCACCCAACATAGGAGCACCCAAATACATAAAGAAAATCTTGGAGGATTTCAAGAAAGATATTGACAGCAAAACAATTATAGTAGGGGATTTTAACACCCCACTGTCAAAAGTGGACAGATCTTCCAAACAAAATATCAACAAAGATATTGTGGCATTGAACAATGCCCTAGATGAAATGGACTTAACTGGTATAGAGAGAGCCCTTCATCCCAAAGAAGCAAAATACACATTCTTTTCAAACACACATGGAACATTTTTAAAGATAGACGACATGATAGGACACAAAACAAACCTCAACAAATTCAAGAAAAGTGAAATAATATCAGGCATTTTCTCTGACCACAAGGGACTGAGACTAGAAACCAACCTCAAGGAAAAACCCCCAAACACCCAAACTCATTGAGATTGAATAGGATGCTATTAAACAATGAATGGGTCAAGAATGAGATTAAGGAAGAAATTAAAAAGTTTTTGGAAACAAATGAAAATGAACTCACAACAATCCAAAACTTATGGGACATAGTGACAGCATTCCTGAGAGGGAAGTTCATAACAATACAAGCCTACCTAAAAAAGATGGAAACATTTCAAATAAACATCTTCACCCTACACATACAAAACTCAAAGAATAACAAAGACAGCCCAGAGGAAATAGAAGGAAGCAAATAACCAGGAACAGAGCAGAATTAAATGACATAGAGACTAAAAGCACAATTCCAAGGATCAATAAATCTGGGATCCGGTTCTTTGAAAAGATAAACAAATTCAACAACCCTTTAAGCAGGTTAATCAAGAAAAAAAGAGAGAGGACCCAAATAAACACTATCAGAAATGAAAGAGGAGAGATTACAACTGATACCACAGAAATATAAAGGATTGTAAGAAATTAGTATGAAGAACTATATGCCAAGAGATTTCAAAACCTAGGTTAAATGAAGAAGTTTCTAGAAAAGTGTAATCTTCCAAAACTGAATTAAGAAGAAGCAGAAAGCCTGAACAGACCAATAACAGCTGATGAAATTGAAGCAGTAATCAAAAATCTCCTGACACACAAAAGCCCTGGACCAGATAGTTTCACAGCAGAATTTAACAAAGCATTTAAGGGAAAGCTAACCCTTATCCTCCACAGATTATTCCAAAAAATTCAAGATGGGAGACTCCCAAACTCTTTCTGAAGCCACCACCATCCTAATCTCAAAAACAGATAAAAGCATAACAAAGAAGGAAAACTTCAGGCCAATAACGCTGATGAACATAGATGCTAAAATCACTAACAAAATATTGGCAAACCACATCCAGCAATACATTGAAAAAGTAATACACCATGGTCAAGTGGGATTCATCCCAGGGTTGCAAGGATGGTACCATATTCACATATCAATAAACATAATACACCACATAAACCAAATGAAAGACAAAAGTCACATGATTCTATCAATAGATGCAGAGAAAGAAGTTGATAAAGTATAGCACCCATTTATGATAGAAACACTTAGCAAAGTGGGAATAGAGGGAGCATTCCTCAACATAATAAAGGACATATATGAGAGACCTACAACCAACATCATACTCAATGGACAAAAACTTAGAATTTTCCCACTAAGATCAGGAACAAGGCAAGAATGCCTGCTTTCACCACTCCTATTCACCACAGTAGTGGAAGTCCTAGTCACAAAAATTAGACAAGAAAAAGAAATAAAAGGCATCCAAATTGGAAAGGACAAAAAAATATCATTGTTTGCAGATAACATGGTAGTGTACATAGAAAATCCTATAGACTGCACCAAAATACTACCCAACTTAATAAGTGAATTTGGAAAACAGGGGGATACAAAGTCGATACTCAGAAATCAAAGGCATTTTTGTACACCAGCAATAAAATATCAGAAACAGAAATCAGGAAAAAAAATCCCATTTGATATAGCAACAAGAAAAATACAGTACCTAGGAATAAACCCAGCCAAGGAGGTAAAAGACCTATACTCAGAAAACTGTACAACACTGAAGAAAGAAATTAAGGAAGACACAAACAAATAAAAGCATGTAACATGCTCATGGATTGGAAGAATTAACATCATCAAAATGGCCATACTATCCAAAGCAATTTATAGATTTAATGCAATCTCTATTAAAGTACCAATGATATATTTCACAGATATGGAACAAACATTTCAGAAATTTATATGGAACCATAAACGACCTCAAATAGCTGCAGCAATTTTGAGAAAGAAGACCAAAGCAGGGAGGATCACAATACCCGATATCAAACTGTATTGCAAAGCCACTGTAATCAAAACAGCCTGGTACTGGCATAAAAATATTTTTTTTTTTCATGTAGCTGTCCTGATCTCACAATACCATTTGTAAAAGAGGCTATTGTTACTTCATTTTATCCTTCTGTCCCCTTTGTCAAATATTAATTGAGCATAGAGATTAGGGTTTATTTCTGGGCTCTCTATTTTCTTCCGTTGATCTATTTGTCAGTTCTCATGCTAGTAACAGACTGTTCTGATTAACATAGCCTTGTAATATAATTTGATATCAGGTATTGTGATCCCACCTACTTTATTTTTTCTTTCTCAAAATTGCTGCAGTTATTCAGGATCATTTATGATTCCATATAAATTTTTGTAGTGTTTATTCTGTATCTGTGAAATATGCCATTGGTACTTTTTTAATAGGGATTGTGTTGAATCTGTAAACTGCTTTCTCCAGTATAGATTTTTTTAATTAAACATATTTTATTGATTATGCTATTAAAGTTGTTCCATTTTCTCCCTTTATTCCCCTCTTCCCTGCATACCCCCTCCCACCCATATTCCCTGCCTTTAGTTCATGTCCATGGGTCATACATATAAGTCCTTTGGCTTCTACATTTCCTATACTATTCTTAACCCCCTGCCTCCTGTCTATTTTCTACCTACCATCTATGCTATGTACTCTCTGTACCTTTTCCCCCTTGTCCCCCTCCCACTCCCTTGCTAAAAATCCTCAGTGTGATGTGTGTTTCTGTGATTCAGTTCCTGTTCTAGTTGTTTGCTTAGTTTTTTGTTTGTTTGTTTGTTTTAGGCTCAGTTGTTTATATCTGTGAGTTTGTTGTTATTTTACTGTCATGTTTTTATCTTCTTTTTCTTAGATAATTCCCTTTAACATTTCATGTAATAAGGGCTTGGTGATGGTGAACTTCTTTAACGTGATCTCTATGAAGCTCTTTATCTGCCCTTCCATTCTAAATGATAGCTTTGGTGGATAGTGTAATCTTGGATGCAGGCCCTTGCCTTTCATGACTTTGGATACTTCTTTCCAGCCCCTTCTTGCCTGCAGGGTTTCTTTTGAGAAATCAGCTGAAAGTCTGATGGGAACTCCTTTGTAGGTAACTGACTCCTTTTCTCTTGATGCTTTTAAGATTCTCTCCTTATCTTTAATCTTGGGTAATGAAATTATGATGGGCTTTTGTGTGTTCCTCCTTGGGTCCAACTTCTTTGGGACTCTCTGAGCTTCATGGACTTCCTGGAAATCTATTTCCTTTGCCATATTGGGGGAGTTCTCCTTCATTATTTTTTCAAATAAGTCTTCAATTTCTTGCTCTTCCTCTTCTCCTTCTGGTACTCCTATGATTCGCATGTTGAAATGTTTAAAGATGTCCTGGAGGTTCCTAAGCCTCTCCTCATTTTTCTGAATTCTTGTTTCTTCATTCTGTTCTGGTTGAATATTTCTTTCTCCCTTCTGGTCCACACTGTTGATTTGAGTCCCTGCTTCCTTCCTGTCACTGTTGGTTTCCTGTACATTTTCCTTAATTTACTTATCATAGCCTTTATTTTTCCTTCTATTTTGGACCATATACAACCAATTCTGTGAGCACCTTGATTACCAGTATTTTGAACTGTGTATCTGATAGGCTAACTCTCTCTTCATTGCTTAGTTGTATTTTTTCTGGAGCTTTGATCTGTTTTTTATTTGGGCTTTTTTTTTTTTTTTTTTTTTTTTTTGTCTGGTTGCACCTGTTATGTAGTAAGGGGCAGAGCCTTAGGTGTTCACCTGGGTGGGACAACCATATTGCTGTGTTGCAATGCTGTGTGTGGGGGAGGGGCCTGAGAGGGAACAATGTTACTTGCTCTGCTCTCTGCTAGTTTTCAGTTACTTCCCCTGCCACCCACAATCAAATTGAGCCTTTCTGGTGCTGGTTCAAGGACCCTGTGGGTCTCTCCAATAAACTCTCCTGTGAGGCTGGGAGTTTTTCCCACTGCCTCAATCCCCAGAGGTGCTTTCAGTCAGAGGCTTTGAGATTTTATTTCCCCTTGCTGGAAGCCTGGGTTGCATGGTCTGTCTCACTTTCCAGTTGTTCCTCCTGCTTTATCTGCACTAGAAATTGGGACTGCCCAGTGTGTAGCTGCCACTTGATCTGCTCTGCCAGCAGCCACTGTCTTCCCTGGTCCTCCAGCTGCTGCCTTCCTGGGAGTTCTCTCCTCCAGGCTGCCCATCTCTGCCTCTCCTAATGGTCTGGATGAATGTTTCTTCTTCATCTCCTTGGTTGTCAGACTTTCCTAGAGTTTGATTTTCTGTCAGTTTCTGGTTGTTTTGTGTTTTTAAATTTCTTGTCCTTCTTTTGGTTGTGCAAGGAGGCACAATGTGTCTACCTCTACCTCCATCTTGGCCAGAAGTCCTCTTTCTTTTTTAAGAACACTAATTTTTCTAGCATACTCAAGTGTCCTCTCTGATCCAGTCAGTGATGGGTGGCCCCTGCACCACCACAAGCACAGTGTTCACAGTGGAGTTTCTGTGACTGTAATCTAGAGAAAAGCCTGCAATATGAATGCCCCAGCCCTGGGGTCTGTGTAAAGTGAAAGCCTTGTAGTTGTGACCCAAGGCACAGGGTCATACAGAAGAGGTAAAATCGAAGGGTCTATTTCTGACATAAAAAAAAAAAATGGGTAGCAAGAGATCCCAACCTTTGTAACCTATAACAAAAGGAACCCAACTATTCTCTTCTAACCTTAGAAAACATGGTAGATATAAATATTTTGAATAATTTTAAAAGACAATCTAGTTAATATCCTGATAACTGAGTTGGAAATTTTGCATTTATAATAAGGAGGTCATAAATCATAGCCCATTAGAGGTCAAAAGGGACTTCAAAATATTCTAGTCTATTTCCCTCATTTGACAAAAGAGAAGAGCAAGGCTCAATTAAGTAGAGGACATGCCCAGTTTACACAGCTCATTAGTTGCAAAGCTAGAATTAGAAGCTGGTTCTGCTGCATCTCAAAGAGTATGAGTGGACTGCTGCCTTTAGAACATTGACCCAGAAGTCTGTTACCACATTAATTGCTTGGTTTGCTGTTTGGAGATGGTCCATACCCATTTATAAACAAGAATTGCTCTATAATTGCAGTGTTCTAGTTTAAACCTGTTGCCTTCAAAAATGGTCTATGTTCCGGGGGGTTGGCTGGGATGGGAGTAAAAGACAGAAAACTGTACATGACCAACAACTAAAATAAAATTTAAAAAAATGGTCTATGTTCCAAGATTTCCTGGAAACCACTTGACAAGAGGCACCCTTCCCTTCATATCCTCTGTGTTTGGTATCTCCTTGTATAGTGGGTTGAATAATGTTCCCCCAAATTTGTATTTATCCAGAACCTCTGAATATGACCTAATTTGGAAATAAGAGTCTTTGCAGGCATAATAAAATTAAAATGAAGTCATACTAGATAAGAGCAGGATCTGAGTCCATTATGATTGGTATTTTTACAAAAAATATAGGGAACTTTGGCTAGCACACAGAGGGAAAACACCATGTGACAAAGGAAGTAGAAATGGAAGTGATACAATTACAAGACAAGGAATGAATACCAAGGAGACAGGCCTAGAAAAGATGCTCCCACATGGCATCCAGGGGCATCACCTCTGCTGTTACCTTGATTTTAGATTTCTAGTCTCCATAACTGGGAGACCTAAATTTTTTGTTGTTTCTAACAGCCTTTGTGTGATAATTTGTTGTGGCCACCTAGGAAATTAATGTATCATGTTATGTATAACTTCTCTAAAGATTGATATTTGGAATTTATGTAAAATAAAAAACAGGAGAATTTAATATTAAGTATAGCTGTATGCAAGGTAGTCATCCGGGTTTTCTTAAGTAGCAGTTCTAAAAAAAGATGTAATCAAGTATGGATTTTCTTTGCCCCTTTTCACATTATGTTTAGTAAGAAACATTGTGAAAAAATGGCAGGACCAAAAAGATACTGAGTGTCATTTGTAGAAAAGTAGGCATTTTCTGGGACACCTTTCTAAGTTATTTCTGTCTTTTGTTTTGCACCTGTATGTTGTAGAAAATTAATACTGACACAGATGATTCTTGACCATAACAATGCAAATTAATTGTATTGAAGGAGTGCACTTGTCTAGGTTTTCATCATTTAGTTGTAAATTCACTTAGCATTCCTGATTGCCTATGTACTGTATGTGTGGTTCTTTGGATCCTCCTTTGAACTGGTTGTAACATGTTACCAGCTCCTTTATTAATTGAGTTAATGTTTTTGACATATGGTTATTTTATATTTGCATAAGGGTCATGGCTATACTCTTTGTAAAAATATATCCTTTAATGAGAATCTAGTCTGAATTCAAATAAAATTCTTAATTTTGATAACCCCCTTCATATCTTAAGAGAAAAAAATCACACGGACAAATTTTTCATATCTTTGTACTCTATGTTGAAAGCCTTTCTAAATTTCCAAAAACATTTTTACAAGATTCCAAGTTCCTGATGAGTTTAACAACCAGTCTCTGCTGTAGATGACAAAAAGAATAGAAAAAAATCTCAAGAAGTATTTGGGAAAATTAGTCAAAGCCATGTCCTTGGTCTCTTGAGCAAGTCCAATCCACCGAACAAAGTTCAAAATTATTCTTTGCTTCCTCTCATATTTAGCTAAAAACCAGCTTGCAAGACTTAACATGACCTCAAGATAAGTTGAAAACAGGAACTTAAATCTAATTTTCAAAGCTTCTCCAGTGGTCTGTAACAGCTTTGTTAGAGTAATTTATATTGTTCTTTAAATTCTTAAAAACTTGGAAGAGCACCACACTAGCGTGAAAAGTGATGCAGCGATGAAGTTGTGTCTGCGTGACAATCTCACATCCAACTGGGACAAGAGAAACAAGAGTGTGCAGAGGGCTTAGTGGGGAAAGGCAGTGTGCCAGATGTGTCCTGGGCAGAAAGGAGTCTATTTTGCAGAACATAAGGAGGAGTAATGACCCATAAAAACTCCTGGTTACTGCTCTAACAGGAGAGCGGACTGCAAAAAGCATAGTGCATTTCCTTGCAGTCTGGGCTACCCTAGGGTTTTGGGGTTTTTTAAAGGTTCTTCACATGCTGAGTTGCAGAATCAAGTCTGGCTTGGAAATTGACTCAATTATTAGTCCTTGGATATGTTTGATGCTTAAGTTTCTTTTTATTTCCCTTATATAATCTGTGTTCTTTGGATACAACAGATCCACAGCATAATGACTTGGGATGGCTGATATCCTATGCGTGTGTAGTCATTTCTCTAACACGATTGAGTTTATTTTCACTTCTGTGTTTTTCAGTCCCTGCTGACTTTGTTATTCAGTTCAAAGTGTGTGGTTTCTTGGTTGACATGAGGGCCAAGGATATTTGCAGCTCCTCGGAGACTCCTGCCTGCTCCCCTTATCTCAGCTAGCACCATCTTCCTCCTTCTCAGCTCCTCAGGTGGCTGAGATTTTCACAGCTTGTTAGGTGGCTCTGGCTGTCACAGTTTGTGGCCCTGAATGACTGCTGAGGGAACAGCAATTTTGCTCCCTCCTAAAGCCAAGTTTCACAGTGGAAATGTGTGAGTGGTGCCAATCGCCTCCCAGAAATCCTGTGGCTGTGGCAGATGCGAACTACTCAGCATGGAGATGAGATTTCTTCCAGATAGGGAATTGATGTACCAAACAGAAAGTGGATTGTACCGACTTCATTCTCAATGAAGTTGTGACGACTGGAAAGAAGAGCAACACCACATAACATGGCTGGCAAAATAAACAGCAAATAGTAGTATATGTGGAATATTGGTCCCTGTATATCTTTTTTCTTTTAATAGTTGTTAATGTGGCCAAGATGGTAAAATGTATTTAATAGAGGTTTCCCTTGATATAACACTGTTTTCAGGAGCCAGAGAAAAGTAGTGTTATATCAGGAAGAATGTAATAAGCAGGAATTGAAATGTTTTCATTTGAATCCTAAGTGGTGCCTGAGGTAAAATTGCACAACGTTAAAGCAACAATAATTGGTTCCTCCTGGCTTTCTCCACTGAAGGAAATTGAAATTCAATTGACTTTCAATGGTATAGTCATGGAGTTCCAATTGTCATTGGTCTGACTTTGTGCTTGTCTAGTCCAAGAATGGCATGGGAGCCAAAAAAAAAAAAAAAAAGCGTACTGAAACAGCTGGGGAAATAGTACAATTATTTTTGGTAAAATTGGAGGGGAAATGGGTTGTTCCAAATATGTAAATAAACTTTAATGTACCTCAGAGCCCATAATTGATATGTTGCCAATGTCGATATTAACTTGGAAATGGCTGGAAGTGGGGTGCAAGCCTTGTTTTGTCATTGTTATTGATGGTAAAACAAAGTTTAATAAAAAGAGGTTAAATTATGACAACAGTCTAGGCTTGGAGGCAAAATGAGACATCTACATTGAGTCTGTTTTATGGATTTCGATATTTTCAAGTAATTTTGCAAGGTGCCATCATAAAATAATTACATTAGCTAAAACTTATTTTTAAATACTATGCCAATTTATCTCATTTATTCCTTACAAAAAAGTGAAACAGCTAGTATTGGCCCTTTTTATAGAATCTTAGACCCTGAAAATTCAGGTGCCCTTCTAAAGGTTCATATAGCTAGAATATTGTTGATCCAAAATTATCCTAAAATATAACTGATCCTTAACTCCTATGAGACCCTGACTCTATGAAAAGATATTCAGGAGGATAAAAAAAAAATCAAATGGCTGTGATAACAAATCATTATTAATAAGGACAGAGATAAGGCACTCCAATTGTCAATGTGATGTTTGAACAAGTTATTCAGAAAAATACAGTGAAAAATATCCATTAATTATTTGATAAAGGCTTCTACTAAAATGCCTCAGTTTTGTTTAATGTACTAGATTTAACATGCATTAAAGATACATGTTTTTAAACATTTTATTGTGGAAACAAATTAAAAAATCAACAAAATAGTATTATTAAACCTTATGTACCCATAACTTACCCTAAACAATGATCAACTCATGGCAAATTATATTTTATCTGTATGTCAGAAACTTCTGCACTACTAACAATCATATGAGTCAAGTCCTAGAGGTTGTATTATTTCATCCTCTAATATGTGAGTATGTATTTCTATAGGACAAAGACTTTTTATTTTTAAAATAATCACTCTCTTATCTTACATAAATCATGATGAATCCTGAATATTCAAATATTACCATTGTTCAATTTCCTAAAATATCTAATATTCTTTAAATCAACTTCATTAAGGTAGAGTTTACATAGAATAAAAATCCTTTATTTTACATATACAGTTAAATCATTTTTAACAACTATGTACACTCATGTAAGCACTACCAAAATCAAGTCATAGAATATTTTCTTCATCCCCAAAGTTTCCTATTGCTCTTTCTCAGTTTTTCCTCAGCTCACCCCTCAGCTTCAGGAAATCATTAATGTGCTTTTTGCCTTGATAAATCATTATTTTCTATTTTATTTGTTTTTATCTTTTATGTTTAACATTTTCTACCTCCTGTTGTAGCTTTTCCTTTATATTTCTAGCTTCTTATGGTAAAACTTTGATATATAATTATAATCCTTTTTCCTTAATATACTAATTTAAAACTCTAACTTTCCCTTTAAGCACTACTTTAATTGCATTCCATAAACTTTGGTATACTATTTTTCACTTTTATTTTGTACAAAATATTTTCTCATTTCCCTTTGATATTTTTCTTTAACTCACAGAAATTTGTTGTTTAATTTCCAAACATTTGGGTATTTTCCATAAATTTTTTTGTAACTTATTTCCACTTTAGTCTACTTTGGACAGAGAATATACTTCCTGTGATTTCAGTAATTCTAACTTAATTGTGACTGACTTTGTGGCCCAGCATATAGTATATATTGGTGAATGTTCCATGAGTGCTTGAAAAGTATGTTGATTCTGCTGTGTCGAGTGTTGTGCTCTAGCAAATGTCAGCTGGGTTAAGTTGCTTGCTATGTTACTGTATATTGTCACAGGTTTTCTTTCTAGTTGTTCTATCAATTAATGAGAGTAAAATAACATATCCCATTATGTTTGTGAATTTGTTTTTATTTATGTCAATCATTGCTTCATGTATTTTGAAGTTTTTTATTGTGTGTACGCATATTTAAAATTCTTATATCCTCCTGATGGCTTGATATATTTATATTTTATTCTTTTTCTAATATGCATTTTGCCTCATGTTTATATAGCTTTTCCAACCTTTTTTACCTGTATTGTTTGCAGGATGTATCTTTTCATATTTTATGATTTTCAGGAAACTGCCTTGAGATTATAGTGGTTGTCTTATGGAGAATTTATACTTGGGTTCTTGTTTATATACAGTTTGCTTCTTAATTGAAATGTTTAGAACATTTACATTAAATGTAATTGAAGGTATGGTCAACTTTAAATCTACCACACTCTTTTGTGTATTCCATTGTCCACATTTAATCTTTGAGTCTATTTTCTCTATTTTAGCCTTTTGTATTATTTTGAATCCATTTATCTCATTATTTTATTCTTTTTAATTATTACTATAGGATAAATGCACCTTTTAGTTATAACCGTGCACTTTCAAATTACAGTTACACATATAAAGGCTCTTACAAGTCTCTACTTCAATTTCTCCATTTTTCTCTTTTGAACTTCTGTTGTCATGCATTTATTGTTACATAAACTATAACCCACAGAATAATATATTGTTAATATTTTTTCTTTACACTGTCAATTATTTTTATCAGTCCCAGGTATAACCAGTAAGTTTTCTAAGGAACACTAGTTTGTTTTAGTGAGAACTTAAGAGGCTGCAATCTCAGTGCTGGGCTGCTCATTACGGCTGTGTTGCTGGTGAGATTTTTTTTCACATAGTGAGATACATTAGTTGTCTATGCTTTCGTAATGCTTATCACAACCTTAGCAGCTTAAACAATATACATTTTATATATACAATTTTTATTACTTTTAATTCCTTTGCCTGGATACAATTGTCAGTCTTGTGTTTTTATTTTCTCTTTCATGAACTTCCATTACAACTTGTTGTAATGTTGCTGTTTCGTTGATGAATTCTGTGAGTTTCCATTCGTCCCAAAGTCTCTTTTGTCTCTATTTTTGAAGAATATGTTCATTGATGGTGGGAGCATCAATGACTCTGGGCCCTCTGTATGTCCTTCCAGGAGAAGTGTCTATTCATATCTTTTGCCCATTTTTGAATTGGATTGTTTGTCTTCCTGGAGTGGAGTTGTGTGTGTTCTTTATATATTTTGGAAATCAAACCCTTGTGTCGAGATACCATTTTCAAATATATTTTCCCAGATGGCACCTGAGGCAGACCCCTGCTCATGAGGTCTTCGACATTGTGGATGGGGGAAAGACATTCCAGTGGACTACCGAGCCCTGTGGAGGAAAAGGGTGAGCAGCTTCGCCCTCAAGAGGAGCCAAAAGTCGCAGCCTCTGCCATGACAGACCTTTATTTTCTTGGCACATTACGTTCTGGTCCTCATTTACTATGCACAGGTTCGCTTTAGGTGGTTACCTTTTACAGAAAACAAAGGAGCCAATGCCGCTAATCACATCACAGAAGAGGGATATTTGCAAATCAAAAGGCAAAAGTAGTTGAACCAGTTATACTCCATACTGGGGAATTTTGGCATGGATTTTAGGAAGTTACTTTGCAGTAAAAGTCCTCAATTCAGGGTGAGGGAGTTTTTTAGCAAAAAGCAAGACTCAAAGCGGCCTAGGTGCATTGCAGGCCTGATTCCCCATGGGAGAACCTATCCATGGGCGTGGGTCCTGTGCATCTCCAGGTGGGAGCTGGACCCACACCATGCAGAATGGTATCCTTTACGTTCCCTTTTTCATTTCACTGGTGTTTTATTTAACCACGCATAAGCTTTTTATTTTGATGAAGTCCCATTTGTTTATTCCTTCCTTTATGTCCCTTGCTAGGGAACATGCTGTGTAGAGTATCTTGAGATTTTCTTGCCTATGTTCTCTTCTAAGACTTTTATGGTATCATGACTTATATTTAAGTCTTTTATCCATCTTGAGTTTATTTGGGTGTATTGTGTAAGCTGTTGGTCAAGTTTCTTTTTTTTGCATGTAGGTGTCCAGATCTCCCAACACCATTTTTTGAAGAGGCTATTTTTTTTTTAATTTTGTGATCAATTTTTTTGTATCTTTTTTTTTTAAGATTTTATTTATTTATTTTTAGAGAGGGAAGTGAGAGAGAGGAGAGAGAAAGAGAGAAACATCAATGTGCGGTTGCTGGGAGACATGGCCTGCAACCTAGGCATGTGCCCTGACTGGGAATCGAACCTGCGATGCCTGGTTCGCAGCCTGTGCTCAATCCACTGAGCTACGTCAGCCAGGGCTGAGGAGGCTATTTTTACACCATTTCATGTTTCTGCTCCCTTTGTTGAATATTAATTGACCATAGAGACTTGAAGTGAAATAAGCCAGGTGGTGAAAGACAAATACTGTATGATATCACCTATAAGTGAAACCTAATCAACAAGACAAACAAGCAAGCAAAATATAACCAGAGGCATTGAAATGAAGAACAATCTGACAGTAACCAGAGGAGAGGGAGGAGGGAGATAACAGGGGAAAGAAGGGAAAGGGTCTTCAAGGAACTTATATAGGACCTATTGGCAAAGTTAAAGAGGAGAAGGATGGAGGGGAACAGGGAAACTGGCGGTGGGAAAATGGGGGTAATTGTATTCAAATAACAATAAAAATGATAAAAAAGAATATATTCATTGAATAAAAAGTTTTATGTTGCATTTTCTTTTCTTTGGGCACATAAAAATGTCATTCCATTTTCTTTTAGCTTACGTAATTTCAGAAAAGAAGTCTTTTTTGCTACTTTTTGCATTTTGTATCTTATTTTTATGGCTACTTTTAAGAGTTTCACTGGTTTTCAGCAATTTGATTTTTAGTATTCTGTGTCTTGATGCTGTTTTCCTTTTGTTTATCCTCTTAAATGTTTGATATGCTCCTCACACTGGTGGGTTTATTATATTCTTTAAATTTGGAAAAATTGATTCTCTGTTTAGTGGATTCCAAATATATTTGTATTAAACCATTTGATGTTGGCTGGTTCAAATATAACCAAGTTTCTTTTTATTTATTTTTTTCTGTTTCTTATTTAACTCTGCTTCATGTGGATAAATTATATTGTATGTTTTAATGTTCATTGATTTTTTTTTCTTCTGTAGTGTGTAATCTTTCATTAAGCCTACATTTTCGATTTTTTAAATTTAGAATTTGTATTTCTTATCTCTCTTAATTGTTAGGCTCTTTTAGACATTTTTTAATTTACTAATTTTTAGAGAGAGAGGAAGGGAGAGATCAAGAATAAAAGAAACATCAATTTGTTATTCCACTGATTTATGCATTCATTGGTTGATTCTTATGTGTCCAGACCAGGAATGGAACCTGCAACCCTGGGCACTGGAGACAGTGCTCTAACCAACAGAGCTACCTGGCCAGGGCTGTTAGGTTGTGTTTGATACATTCTGTTTCCTCTTCTCATCACACTTACATTTTCTTTTATGTAGACCTAAAACTAAAGTGTGAATCTTCTCAGATCTCTGCTGAATGCCTGGCTATAGTCATACATTGTCAGTCCCACATATATAATGTCATTTCTCTAAGAAACTCTAGTTTATTCAGCAAAAAATTAAGAGTCTACTGGCTGAATGTTCAGGTGCTCATTACCACTGATTTGATCATTGTTTTTAAATTCTTTAACATAGTGAGATATATTAGTTTTCCATTTCTGAATAATAAATTATCATAAACTTTGCAGTTTAAAACATATGTTTTTGCAGGTCAGGGTTGTGGCCATGGCTTGGCTTGGTCCTTTGCTCAGGGTTTTACAAGGCTGCAAAGAAAGTGATAACCAGGCTGTACTGTCACGGGGAGGCTCAGCTGGGGAAGAACACATTCATGTTGGAATTTTTTTTGAAGTTCTATGACTTAAGGTCCCAGCTTTTTTTCTGGAAGCTGCCTTCATGCTCTAGAGAGAGTCACAGTTCCTCATCATGATTACTTCTCTGTTATGGCCATCCATTTCATCAAGCCTGCAGGAAGGACCCCTCAGTCTGTTAAGACTGAGTCTGGTAGATAACCTTATCACATTTCTCATATAATTTACTCTAATCGAGGCAGTAGCATCAGATAGCTTCTGCTGTATTCTATGAAGGAGAAACAACACAGATCCCACTCACACTCCTGGGAAGGGGAGGGGAGTACACAGAGATGTAAGCAGCAGAGTGGGAAGCCATTGGGGCTCTCCACCAAACGAGAGCTAAAAGTTTTTAAAAGTAAGATAGATCATGAGTGTATACTAATCTTTTTTTAAATTCATGTGTAAGATTTTATTTTATTACCTATCTTACATTGGTACCTCCTTTCTATTGCATTCAAAATTTCAGTTTCCAATAACAATGTACTTTTCAGTTGTTTTGTATCACAATCCACATGCAGCAGTGTTGGGAACTGCCCTGCCTGGTATCAGAAGCTGTAACCCTCACCAAGGCTAAGGCCGAGGGAATGACCTTGGACCGCAAGCCAGCAAGGAGACAAAAGCTTATCTCCCTGGCAGGAGCACTGCTTTTGCTCCTTTTACTTCACTCTGCCTGGCCCCCAATGCTCGGTCGATCAGCCAATGATGGGTAAGATTCCTCAAGGGGGGGAATGACCTAAGACAGGCACGATCATGTGGGAGGCCTCCAAGGAAGGACTTTGGGGGCTACAGCAAAAGGGTGATGGACCCTCACCCCTCGGCTTTGCCAAAGCCTGAGTCCTCATTGTCTGCAAGAAAATCTGCTAATCTCTTGGCTGCCTTAGTTCCCTTGTTCCCCCTAAGCCTGAAACAATGACACGGGTAGTGCCACCCTGTGCTGGAAAGGGTGGGTTCCCTGGGCGATCAGGCCTAGGAAAGAATATGTAAAATCCTGTGAAACCTGCTTTGTTTAGAATGCTCTCAGTTGAATGAGAAGGGTCCAAGGAGGAAGTAAGTTTGTTCCTTAAAGTCTTTTACAGCTCTTTGACCCTGACTCAGAATAGGCCCTCAGACTTCCTTGTTGTCTATTGTTTGATCCTTTCTTCCCCTCAATGAGTAATGAGCTTTACCTGAATTCTTGTGCAAAGGAACCCAATAAAAGCCTGATGGGATAGGAAAACGGGGCGCTCTCTCCTAGTGCACTCTCGCCTAGGGAGGGTGGCCATGGCGCTCCCCACTAGCGAGAGTGGTCATTTCATCCCTATTTCTCCACAGGACTTGGTTGTCTCTGTGTATGTTTATCTTGTGTTTCGATGAGCCATCTGCAGCATTCCATGGTCACTGCCGGTCAGTGGCCATGACACAACAGTGTGAAAATAGTTAGAATTGTTAAGATCTCACTTAGCAACTTTCAAAAATACAATATAATATTATTAACTGTAGTTACAAAGCACTGTTATTTAAATAACTTGGAGTAGTTCTTACAGATGAGTATACAATAAAGCCTTTTATGTTTCATTTTATTTTAACTTAGGGTTTACTTTCAAAGGGTTATTTTGTTTTATAAATATATAAATGTTACCTGACTCCCATGTGAAATCTATGAAACATGGTATGCTGAAAAGTTAGTCTAGATTCTATCCCTTGTCTCTCCATTATCAGTAGTCTTACCCATTTCCCTCCAACCATTCAGCCCTAGTTAACCACTAGCATACTTTTTATTTCAATAGATTTCTTGATTCTGGACATTTTATATAAATGGAATTATATTATATGTGTATTCTTTCACTTAGCACAATGTTTTCAAGGTTCATAAATATTATAGTATAGTTTATTACATCATTTATTTTATGGCTGAATAATATTCACCCCACAATGATTACACATTTTGTTTTTCCATTTTTGCAGTTGAGGGATATTTTTATTTCTAGTTCTTTCACCATTTTGAATAATGCTATCAACATTTGTATATAACCTTTTAATCCTCACCTGAGGATATGTTTATTGATTTTAGAGAGGGAGAGAGGGAGACAGAGAGACAGAGACAGACAGAGAGAGACAGAGAGATAGAGAAAGATAGAGAGAGAGAAACATTGATTGATTGCCTCCTGGACATGCCCTGACCAGAGACCCAGACATGTTCCCTGACCAGGGATTGAATCCACACCCTTTTGGTGCATGAGACAATGCTCCAACCAACTAGCCACCCAGCCAGGGCTGTGCAAATGTATATATGTATGTATTATGCATGTATGTGTATAAATACATATACACACAGAGTTATCTGTTTTTATTCCTTTTGGATATATATGTCTCAAAATGAAATTGGGGGGGGTGTCATATAGTAACTCTAGGTTTATTTAAACTCTTGAGGGCCTGACAGTTTTCCAAAGTGATTGCAGCATTTTATACCTCACCAGCAAAAAATGAGTGCTCCAATATTTCCACATCTTTTCCAACACTTGTTATCTGTATTTTTAATTATAGCCATCCTCTGGGTTCCGAAGTAATATCTTACTGTAGTTTTGGTTTGCATTTCATTGGCAGCTAAGGATGATAAATGCTTTTTCATTGTTTATTGGCCATTTGTGTATCTTCTTTAGAGAAATGTCTGTTCAGATTGTTTCCCCACCCTTCACAATATTTTATTTTATGGTGAAGAAAATGGTTAAAATTAAAAAAAAATATTTATTGATTGATTTTAGAGAGATGAAGGAAGAGAGAAAGAGGGAAACATTTGTTTATTGTTCCACTTATTTATTGATTCATTGGTTGATTTTTCTATGTGCTCTGACTGGAGATTGAACCCGCAGACTTGGTGTATCTGGATGATGCTCTAACCAAGGTACCTGGTCAGGGCGAAAAAATATCTTATTCTTATCTTTCATTTATTTTTAACATAAGCAAATGCATAAACATGAATATTTCTTCTCCTCTTTCATAGATAAATGGTAGTTTGTGATATACAAACCTTGCTTTGTTTGCTTAATACTTATGGTGATTGTTTCATAATTACATATAAAGATACTCCTCATTCCCTTTTAAGAGCATGCCATATTTTATTTCATAGTATGGACACACTGTATTGGGTTAGTCCTCTATCTGAACATTTTGGGTGTTTCCAACTTTTGTGCCATTTCAAATGATACTGCAGAGAATAATCTTGTATAAACTTCTTTATATTTTTTTCAATAGGTACTTCCAAATCTCTTTCCACAAGAGTGTGTCATTATTAATTACCATCAGTAAGGTATAAGAATGTTGGTGTTTCAACAACTCCATACAAAATTATATTGTCATGTTTTGAATTTTTCCATTTTGACAGTAGAGAAATGATATGTCAGTGCAGCATTAATTTGCATTTTGTCATGGTTAAAAGCCATATACAGTTGATTTTTATGAAAATCCTATTTGTATTTATATTCAAATTTTTCTTTTGGTCTGAGATACAGACACAGATTTTTTTAAACAAAATAATAAAACAAAATATATCACACACCAAAGCATTTTTGTTTGCCATTATGTGTGTAAGCCCTTCCAGTTACTATTCTAAGGGGACAGCTTCATGAGAAAATTACTTAGTATTTTTTCACACTATAAATGGTAGCATCACTATCTGTAAGAAATAATGTTTGGTCCTCTTTTAGGTACCTGGAAGTATTTCAGGGCATTTATTTGTTGACGTTAGTTTGCTTCTTTGAGCCTTACTTTTAAATTCCTATTTCCTTTATCCAGATCTATCTTCATGGGTCTCTCTTAAATGAAAGTTTTTTTTAAATTATATATTTTATTGATCATGCTATTACAGTTGTCCCATTTCTCCCCTTTCATTCCTGTCCGCCTACACACCCCCTCCCACTTGCATTCCCCTCCTTTAGTTCATGACTATGGGTCATACATGTAAGTTCTTTGGCTTCTACATTTCCTATATTATTCTGAATCTCCCCCTGTCTATTTTCCACCTACCATTTATGCTACTTATTCTCTGTACCTTTTCCCCTTCTCTCCCCTTCCCACTCCCCCACTGATAACCCTCCATGTGATCTCCATTTCTGTGATTCTGTTCCTCTTCTTGTTGTTTGCTTAGTTTGTTTTTGTTTTTTAGGTTCGGGTGTTAATAGCTGTGAGTTGTCACAGCTGTGAGTTGTTGTCACTTTACTGTCATATTTTTTATATTCTTTTTCTTAGGTAAATCCCTTTAACATTTCATATAATAAGGGCTTGGTGGTGAGGAACTCCTTTAACTTGACCTTCTCTGGAAGCACTTTATCTGCCCTTCCATTCTAATGATAGCTTTGCTGGATAGAGTAATCGCAGATGTAGGTCCTTGCCTTTCATTACTTTGAATACTTCTTTCCAGCCCCTTCTTGCCTGCAAGGTTTCTTTGGAGAAATCAGCTGATAATCTTATGGGAACTCCTTTGTAGGTAACTGTCTCCTTTCCTCTTGCTGCATTTAAGATTCTCTCCTTATCTTTAATCTTGGCTAATGTGCCTTGGTGTCTTCCTCCTTGGGTCCAAGCTTTTTCTGAGCTTCCTGGACTTCCTGAAAGTCTATTTCCTTTGCCAGATTAGGGAAGTTCTCCTTCAATATTTTTTAAAATAAGTGTTCAATTTCTTGCTGTTCTCCTTCTGGCACCCCTATGATTCAGACGTTGGAACATTTAAAGTTGTTCTGGAGGTTCCTAAGCCTTTCTTCATTTTTTAAAATTCTTGTTTCTTTATTCTGTTCTGGCTTAATGTTTCTTTCTTCCTTCTTCTCTAAACCATTGATCTGAGCCCTGGTTTTCTTTCCATCACTGTTGGTTCCCTGTACATTCTCCTTTATTTCAATTTCCATAGCCTTTATTTTTTTCTCCTATTTTGGACCGTATACAACCAATTCTGTGAGCACCTTAATTACCAGTATTTTGAACTGTGTATCTGATAGGTTGACTCTCTCTTCAGTGCTTAGTTGTATTTTTTCTGGAGCTTCGATCTGTTCTTTCATTTGGGCCATTTTTTTTTTTTGTCTTGTTGCACCTGTTATGTAGTAAGGGGCAGAGTCTTAGGTGTTCACCAGAGCCAGGCAACCCAAGTCACTGTGTTATGACACTGTATGTGGGGGAGGGGTCTGGGCGGGAACAGTGCTGCTTGCTCAGCTCTCTGCCGGCTTTCAGTCACTTTGTCCTCTATCCACAATCAAATTGGGCCATTCTGTTGCTGATTCCTGGGTGGGTAGGCTTGTATATGTTCTAGGGCCCTGTGTTTTTCCCCAATGAACTCCCCTGTGAGGTTGAGAGTTTCTGCTGCTGCTGCCTCAGCCCCCACAGGTGTTTTCAGTCAGAGATTTTGAGGCTTTATTTCCCCACACTGGAATCCTGGGTTGCATGGTCCATCTTGCTCTCCAGTTGTTCCTCTTGGCTTATCTGCATGTGAATGTGGGACTGCCCAGACTGCCAGCCACCACCTTGCCTGCCCAGGTCCTCCAGCCATTGCCTTGCTGCAAGTGCTCTCCACCCCAGCTGCCCATCTCCACCCCTCTTATTAGTCTGGATGAATGTTTCTTCTTTAACTCCTTGGTTGTTGGACTTCCATAAAGTTTGATTTTCTATTGGTTCTGGTTGTTTTTTGTTTTCAAATTTGTTGTTGTCCTTCTTTTAGTTCTGTGAGGGAACTCAGTGTGTCTACCTATGCCTCCATCTTGGGTGGAAGTCCCTGAAAGTGTTTTTTTTTTTTTTAAGGACAAAATAATATCACCAAGGAAGTATACCTTTTGTGTAAAGTTGCTAAGCTATTTCAAACACAACCTAAAAGCACAACCTAGAGTTTGCCACTATCCATATCACAAAGGTACTAGTTGTTCTTTCTTTCCCTTACATTAAGTATAGAAAATACAAGTTCTTTAATGCCAAAAGCAAGTTCTTTATGAAACTTAATGAGTTGATGAGAGTAACCTTTATTAACAATCCTTTATTTGTAATCATAAAGGTATTTTAAAAGATGGTTGAAGTTTGAACAGTTTGAATTCACTGGTATATGACAATTTCTCTCAAAGAGATTGTTCTTCCAAGACATCAATTACATGCCATTCACTGAGGTGACCTTGGGGGTCTTTTCCAAAGGGCTCATCTCAGACAGGGATTAGTAAGAAAAAGGTCAACTAAAAACTTAAATCTACATGGCTTTTTAATATATTGTTTATTTCTTGTTTCCACAAGGTTCTAATACATGTTGGGTTGCTCTTCTGTAATTTGTAATCTACATCTGGTACACATGTCTCAAGATCAGCTTAGTAAGGGAAGATAAAGATAGAGTAAGTACACTGGTGCTTAAGTCCTATGTCCCTCAAGTGAAACTCATCAATTCAGCTCACAACCTGTTGACCAAAAGAAGTCATGTGGCCACAATCTAACTGCAAAGAGACTGGGAAATGCAGAGGAGTACATGCACTTGAAATGTCCATGTGGATGAACCAGAAGGAATGCTTTTTTTGCACAGAAGGACAGGAGTTTTAGAACTGTGTCATGGCAATTTGAGAATAAATAGATTTGGAAGACTTGGAGAAAGAGGAAGAAGGAAATGTCTAGAGAAAGGGAGAGAGCCCCACCAACTTGGCAAATAAGAAATTCCATACTCTAGTCATTTTTAGGAGCAGTTATGTCTGCTATTCATTTTAAGTTGTGTTTCTCTTCATGCTCTATTTGCTTTTCAGTATTCACAAGTATTTGGTGGAGACACTACAGAGGACAGCCTTGTGTTGCTGGTAGATGATGATTTAGTAGAAATGATGGAGAAAGAGATTTTTTGATGTTTGCTGTAAAATGGGGTGGAAGGGAACATTCTCAGAAATTGACAGAGGCTATGAAAGATGATAAAAATCAAACATTCAGCACATTACAGAGTGAGAGATTTCAGGAGATCATAAATCAGCCCCTTCCCCCACCCTATAAATCTCAACAGAAATATGGGCACTGGGGCATCCACCCAGAGCAAACATAGTGTGGTTCTAAATGTTTAAAGGAGAGAGTGACCCTGTAAGTTTGGAAAATTCAGGATCTTTGAGCTTAAACTAATAATACTCAATTTATTTACTTGTATTTAGTATAAATTATGTAAGTCACACATGATCTCATTTAAGTCTAACAAAATAGATATTAGCTTTCTTATTTTATGCATTAGATAACTAGGGTTCTGAGTGTTTAAATACCTTTCCCAGAATATATATGTAGTAAGGGGCAGAAACAAGATTCAAATTAGAATGAATACTCTAGACTCTTTTCTTATTTCAAAGAATATGCAGATTTGAAGGGGCTTTGACATCAATAGGCTCAGCCCTTACAGGAACTTGGTTCTTGTAAACAGCAAGTATTGAAGGCACTCCCTCATTTTGCTTCAAAAATGCAAAGAAACGCTTTGCATTTGTCTAAAATTGTGACTGGATCATTTTTAGCTTTTATGAGAACCTGTGTGGAGATTTGAAACAGTATTTCCTTTGCTAAAAAAGCTGTAACTTAATATTAGGTTCATAATGCATTTAATTAAGTCAAGATACATCTACCAGTTTAAGGGGAAGAATTAAATGCTGTATTGGAATAAAAACTATTTAATGGTTAAAGTTGGGATAAAAGAATGCTTGTTCCAAGGCTTAGGAACCACTATTGTCCTATTTCTTCATTTACAGAATTCATGCTTGAAAAAAGCTAATCTACAGAGAAATCCTTTTACAAATTGCTTGGTTTCCACCAGCTACCAGTGGAATAAGCAATCTGTTCCTGCATTAATGGCCTGCTACCTAGAGGAAACACTTAGACAAGATTGCAAGCTGTCTTTTAAAGTTCTAGAAAGCAAATATGTCAAAGAGGCCTGATTTTACCAAGTTGGCTTTTGAATCCTCAGCCGTTTATTAAGACTTGTGTGTTTGGAACATACATGGAGCAAGCAACTAATTTATTTCACTTGGGACAATTAGTCAAAACCACTAAATATTTGATCCTTTAGTTAAGAAACAGAAGTTCATGTGTTGTCTTACCATTTGTGGACTATGACAAAAATCCATTATGGTTGAGTGAACATTTTTTGTTCACTTTTGTTGTTGATTGCCCTAGTATCCTCTTCAACAAAGAATGTTTCTAAAATATACATACAGGGGTGGGCAATGTAGTAAAAATTCTGTGCCAGAGTGTGCTTCAGTATAGCAAGTAGACTTCAATCAAACACATTAATAATGAAAGCTGGTAATTTGAGCACTTATGAGATTGTACTTAAATGCATTGTGCCATCCTGAGATCCTTTGAGTTAATAAAACTATTATAATGATCATAACCTTACATGTCTTTTCCTATATGAACAACTGTAAACCTACTTTTGCCCATCCCTGTGTGTGTGTGTGTGTGTGTGTGTATTTGCATATCAAGGCACACTTGCTGAAATTATTGTCAGATCCATTCTGTTTCATAGCTCATCACCTGGTATGACCAAAACTTGCACTTCTAAACTACATTATATGTTTTAGTACCTATAAGTCCTCCAAGAGCATGCTGGGATAATTCAATCCCCAAAATGTGTCTAGTTATCTCACATTTCCAGTGAGGCATGCTCTCTCTGCACATAAGGAAAAATGATTATTGTACAGAAACTGCACAGTGTTGTCCTAAGTTATGTAATCTTTTTGTGGTAAAACTATCTTTTTTTTCTTTCCCAAGCAAAAATAAGAGCTATTTTTAAGCAATATTAAGTATGTTGCTACATGTTAGTCAAAAAAATTCAATTGAATAAAAAAAGGTAGTAGGGCTCAGCAATCAATTTATATTTGGTTCAGAGCATGTTACAAACACCAAGAGATTTCGAAGTGTTGAAAATGAATCACAGCAGCATTCAACTGAACAGCAACACGAAATGACACAAAATAAGTTCCCGGCTTGGGCTTTTCTGTAGGTTTCTCCCTTCACCACACGATCAATCATGTGCAGTATTGCATTCCTTCCATTTCTGCATTCATCGCTGCACTGGCAGGTGCACTGAGGGAACTGGACAGAGAAGAGGAGGAAAGGAGTCTGGCTGTACTGTTCAGTGACACTGGGATTCCATTTGGTTTAGATATGCATTTACAGGCTTAGAAACTTTGTCATGTGCCTGGGGAAATTCAAACTTGCTGGTGAAAAGCAGAGTATAGAAGTTTCATATGGGGATTCTAGTGTGGTAAAGAACATTTTGATCAAAAATAAATTTTTAAGAACACTTGTCTTTAGAATATAAACAAATCCTAGAATCAACAAAATACATACATAGTAAATACGACTTATTTAGTATCTACTACATGTAAAGCTGTGCTGGATGTTTAGAAGGGTATAAAATGTCTCTTTTCACAATTGTCAATCTTAAGACATGCATGAAAAGTTATTTTTGGGTTCAGCTGAGCATATAGCATTTGAGAAAATCAGTGTGATAGATCTTCAAAAAGAAATAGGAGTAGGGAAGACTAGGAATGTTTAGTGGGAAGCCTGAGAAAAGTGGCTATAAAATGAGCCTAGAGCAAAGGAATAGAGGCAAGAGTGAAAAATGCTCATGCACAGGACAGGACAGGACAGGATGGGACAGGAGCCAGCCTCTCTGGAATGAAGGTCTTATTTGTCAGATAGGTCACAGGGACCAGAGGAAGGCAGTCTATCTAACATAGAGGGTTTTCATCTTCTGAAAAAGTGCCATGAAACACAATGAAAGTTTTTTGTCAGAAAACTTTTGAAATATATGGCCTTCTATCTAAGACATAGTCAATGTACCTCACATATCCAGGAAAGTAAAGCTGAGTATATGATATGAGACCAGAGAGAGCCTAGACTTAGATTTGTTTCTTATTCCTACATGAAGTGTTTGCTTATGTTTATTTTGCATGTGAGAAAATGTTCTGTCAATTAATTTTGATTTATTCTAGCCATTCAGCTTTGCAGCAATTTAATGTTCACTCTTGGATGACAGATTATATTTATGAAAGTAGTCTGGTACAAGGGACTATTTGTCTTTGAAAACATATGTGGGGATCAGCTAGTGGGGGTAGAGATTAGGGGGTGGAGGGATGGAGCAAAAGGAAAAAAGACTCATGGACATGGACAACAGTGTGGTGATTGCTGGGGAGAGAGGAGTTTAAAGGGACTAAAAGGTTATATAAAAATACAATAAAAATAAAAAATAAAGTAAAGAAAAGAAAAATAATTCAGTTTTCACCAAAGGAAAAAAAAAAGAATATGTCTCTAATCTAATTTGGACTGAAATTATAAACGTCCATTAATGGTCCCATAGAATCATTAGTAACTCTGATTCAAGTAAAGTTCAGAGTTTCTACTGTGCATTCTGTTCCCAGATTTTAAACCTGGTCTCTGTTGGAAGTATCTGAATGTGGCAGTTCTTGATATAACTCAAAGGATCCCACTTGGAATTCTGGTTTCTGAGAGAAGAAACTTCTACTCTTCCAAACAACTCATAACCACAAAGTTCTAGAAAGGTATTTTGTCATCTTCTTTATAGGATTGGGACAACTTGAATGCAAATAGGGAACAAAGTTGCCTTGTCTGAGTTTCTGAGCTCCTGAGTTTTCACATGTGTACATCATGTGAAACTTTAGACAGACCTCCTAGGTCAACATGATGTTGAGGAGCTTTCACTCATCTCACATTCATCACAAAAAGATGGTAGAGGCTGTGGACCAGAGAAGGAGTCTGTTTGGCTTTGTGCATGCATCAGCCTGGTAGACATGATATTATCCCTTAATTATTATTTAATTTTGCTAATGAATGTTATTGAAGCAAATTTTTCTTTACATTAAAAAAATATCTAATTGGTTCCTTTGTGACTAAAAGGCCAATTGGATGTTTTAAAAATTAACTAACACTTAATATATTAGTTCTGCAATCTTCTCAGAAAAATACTCCAGACAAAGGCTACATTCAATTCTATGTTACTTTTTAATGCATCTAAAATGACATTAGAATTTCAATGATATAACATGATTGGGATATAGATATACTTCTTAGGGTTAGTAACAAAACTGCCACCCAATTCTAAATTTGGGGCAGCACAAGGAACTTGAAATTCTATATGAAATACCAATTTTTGGTATTCACATATTATTCCTTTTGGCTAATTTCTGATATGCATAGCAAGAGAGCTTATTTTGACTTTTGGAGAGACTCGGGAGTAATGGCACAGTTAAGCAGTATTGTGGCATAATAATGCTCCATGAAATAAATTCCCTTTGGAATATGTGTGTCTAATACATGAACTTATGTCTAGCCATTTAGGTTATTACTTTCCTATAGATTTTTGTCTGTGGTTTAAGATTAGGCATTTAGCAAGAAATAAAAGGTGTATAAGTAATTTTAAAAGCTTGTGTTTTGATTTTCTTAAAATCTAATTAATCTTGAGGAAGAATCCTAAAACAAACATGTATAAAGATTAGAAGTGGAATAAGTAATTAATGAAATTAAGTATTTGAGCAATATTTTTGTTCAATAATACATGATTTTTTTTTTCCTGGTAACATCAGTTTAAGGAAAATCTGTACATGTGGAGTAAAGTGGAGAACTGGTCAGTTTTGTAGACAGTTGGGGTCAAACTGATTCTTTTTTCTTAGATTACATGAACAATAGTTTACATTCTCAACATCATTCCGGAGCAGAAATTCCTAAATAATGTCTCTTATGATACCCTTTCATGAGATATCTATAATAATATAGGAGATGATTTTTTTAAAATATCATGTTTAAATAAGTTTCAGAACACTGCTTACATAGTTAAAGAACTATGTTTTTTTAAAAAATTTCTCAGGGAGTGTAATATATGCACATAATTTGGGAATCTTTAAATAGTAAACAGTATATATGTATTAGAAGTAATAGTGGGTTTTGATAGCATTAGGAGGATTTATAGCCAGGAGACCCAAGAATGTCCTAACTTGCCTTGTACTAATCACATTTAGTGAGGTCCCCAGGTGAAAATATGAAGAATAAACAATAATAATAAATAGGAACTCAAAGTATCATCTTAATATTAATATATAAGTGCTGTGGTCTCTTAAGTATGCTGGTAAAATATATGATTCCTCTTTGTTTATCCAAACTTACCAATGCTATACTATATATTTGTAGACCAGTATGGTCAGCTGAGCCAGGATGAAAATCAGTTTCTCATCCTTTTACGTTAAAATAGGACATAGATGAGAGAGTATAATGGACCTGCTCTCAGTAAACACTAACATAATTTCTAACACATTCCATGAAGGGAATATATAAAAGAAAGAAAAGGAAAAAAGAAGTCCTTGGCCAATAGCTCAGTTGGTTAGAACGTTGACCTGGTAGGCCAAAGTCGTGTGTTTAGTCCCTGGTCAGGGCATATACAAGAATCAACCAATGAATGCATAAATAAGTAAAACAACCTTCCTCCTCCCTCCATCTCCCACTGTCCCTCTTCTCTCTCTCCCTCCCCCTGTTTCTAAATTGTATATATATTATATTTATAAATATAAATTTATATATATTATGTATATCTATCTATCTATCTATCTAAAACAGGCATTAAAGAGGAAAAAGTCACAGGTGCATGCTTTAAAGCATCATTAACTCTACCCATAACAAAATGGTGCTCTGTAATACAGTCAATGAAAATAATACATCTTCATCTTTGGAGGAACAAGGAGGGATAAGAGAAATTAAGAAAATGGGCCATCTCTCAGCCTTAGAGATGCATAGTTGGCAAAATGTATTGATCATAGAGACTTTTTCTTTTTTTTTCAAGGATAATCTCATCAGGATCAGTTTTTAAAGAAAATAGTTTAGAAAATAATGCATTGGTCTGTACACCTATCCTTAAAGGCATTGTCTCAGTGAGTGGTAGAATACAGGAGAAGTTGCCCTTCTCTGTTTTACTAGCACAACAACAGTATATTCTAACTGTGGGAATTTAGAGACCTGAAATTTGAAATGTTTTTGAAATTATATCAGAAACAAAATATTACTGAACCAAAACATCACTCAAATTTCTCATCATCATAGGAAAGTGTTGTGGTAGAACCTTTTCTGAATCAGTTACTTTAAGGCCTGGTATATGGAAGCTATATGGAGCTGGATATTTGGAAGAATGCTTAAATCCTGAAAAGCACGTGGCCACTTCCACCACAAAGCCTATTAACGTTAACTCGAACAGGAGATGATGCACATGTTGCATAGGTTGGGCCGAATGACTTTATACCTCACCTTCAGTTTAAAACCCTGTCTTTATCAGAGGAGAGTTCCTTATTATATTACAGCCTACAGTTGCTTTTGTGATTGATTAGGGTCCTGTTTTGAGTGTTCCTACTAGGGTTAAAAAAACACCAATAGCTTCTTAAAGCCATAGTCACTTTCTTTGTTTCTTTACTGTTTTCACTATTTGTAATAAAAGTATATTAATAATTTTTCAGTTAATTATTAACTTCCTTGAAGAATTAAAAAATACCTACAATGGATGTACTAGTTGTTTTTTATGTACCAAAAAGCAAATTCCCCTAGTGAATGTTTTGTTTGCATGATTTTTCAGTTTCTTGCAGCTCTGGATAACTTCCCATCAGCATATTCCTTGAAATGAGCTTGAAGTACTTGTTCTATATTTTATGTTAAACTTGGGTTCCTGTCTTTTGCAGACAAATGTCTTGTTAACATATTGTTTTTGAAACACAATTTGCATTTCTGAGAACTGGGGATTAGGCTTTGTATGTAGATTAGGAATAATTTATGTCTAATTAATAATTGATGTTTTTCCCTATTCTGACTGAGATTTTGTTCTGCATAACATGAGAAGAGCAGAGTACTCCCTAGTGATGACAAGAGAAAGCATTTTTCAAGAGCAAATAGCACTGAAACATTGAAATCAGCTGCAGTGTTTTAACCACTTCTCTGCTAAATATTTGAAACTATTGGATCTCAGAGTTTTTTTTCACTATTCTTGTCTCTGAAATTAGAAAATGTGTGCATACCATAGCTCCCTCTGTATCCAAAACTTAAAAATGTGGTGACCTCACATATTTAGAGGTACTGACAAACTGTAAGGGACACCAAGATAACCTTTGACAATCAGAGGAGCCACAAAGCTCATACACTAACACTCACTAATTTATCTTCAGGTGGAAAGTCCCTCAGGTATTCACTTAAAGCAGTTAATCTACATACAATTTTAATAAGTTTTTTAAAAAGATCTTATTTATTTATTTTTTAGGGAGGGGAGTGAGAGACAAAGAGGAAAACATCAATGTTTGGTTACCTCTCACACGCCCCCTAATGGGGACCTGGCCCACAACGTAGGCATGTGCCCTGAGTGGGAATCAAACCAGTGATGCTTTGGTTCACAGGCTGGCACTCATTCCACTGAGCCACACCAACCAGGACTTAATAGGTTTTTTAAATTTAAAAGAAACTATAGATTTACTGTAATAATTCCAATAATACAAAAGTATTTACAGTAAAAAGTAACTCTGCTACCTCTCCCACTCCCATTTAACATTCCAGCAATGATAAGTACTTTCTCCTGTATTTCTTTTCTTTTTTTTTCTTTTTTTAAATTAAATGTATTGAGGTGATAGTGGTCAATATGTTCATATAGGTCTCAAGTGTACATTTCTATGATATGTGATCTATATATTACATTATATACTCACCACCCCAAGTCAAACCATCTTCTGTTACCATATATTTGACCCCCTTTACCCTTTACTGTCCCCATCCTCTTCCGTCTGGTAACCACCATACTGTTGTCTGTGTCTATGAGTGTCAGTTTGATATCCTACATATGAGGGAAATCATATGGTTCTTAACTTTTTCTGTCTGACTTACTTTGCTTACCATGATATTCTCAAGGTCTGTCCATGTTGTCACAAATAGCAGTCTTTCATAGTTTCTTCTTTTTAAAAAAAATATTTTAATTGTTGTTCAAATACAGTTTTCTGCCCTTTGGCTGAGTAGTATCATTTCCAGTCTCTTTAAAATTCAACAAGCCTGAATATTTTATGTCTTAGTTTAAAACATCCAATTAGAAGAGAAAGGTGCCTGGAAGAAGTTAGTAGCCTTAATTGTCTATAAGAATAGAAACAAAAATAATAAAAAGCAAAACATAAACACATCCAAAAAACATGTTAACATAGTCACATATACTCCAAAATCATGATGACATGGAACATTTAATTTATACCAGGTTTTAAGTAGTACACTTAATTGAAGCATTGCAAAAGTGGGTTCAAATCAAAGAAGTTATCTGGCAGCATTTTCCAAACTGTGGGGATTAGAGCTAATTACATGCAATACATTTCACAAAGAATACACCAAAAATCTGTTACTACTGTTATAATGGATCAACCCAGTCTCAGTTTTTCTTCTTCGGTCCTAATATTTTCACCCACCCATCATATCAGGAACCCATATTCATGGTGATGCCTAAATATTCTCATCCAAAAATATTTTATTGCAGTATGGAAATATATCAATATTTACTGACATCTCCTGTACATTCACCTCTGTCTTTCACTCCCTACTTTCTGTTCTTAGACTTCATACAGAATCTGGCTTCCTGATGTTTTCAATCTACCACCTCTCTGATGATCTCCCTTGTTCCCACCACTTAAGTTTAACTCCATGTGTAACGTTTAGTTCTTCTCTGCCCGTGGATAAGAGGACCTTAACATTCCCTCCAGCTTGTCTAAAATTAAGTAGCTCCTGACTACAGGTTCCTGACCTTCCTTTTTCTCTTAAAGTATTTACATCAGAAAAATTTGTAATGATAAATATTTTCTCTGCCCCTTTGATATGTGAATTTTTTAAAATACCCCTTCCTTGTTTTACTACCTAGAAATGTCTTTCTCTAAGGACCTAGGAGCCTTCCCTTTGATATGTAATCCTCAAAAAAGATTGTACCTTCATCTCCCAGTCTATGGGAGGGAAATCCTAACTTCAGTGGGTGCTTTGCTTCAAGATGTACATCTACCTCCTGTCATGAAAGTGAGGAATTATACTTTTTCTTTGGGTACAATTAGGAAACACACATGGCCTAACCCTCACTCTAACACTAACACATATAATCACAGAGAATGAGCTCAGATTGAGTTTGGTCTCACTCCTTTATTGCAATAGCCTCGAACAAAGTCTTCCTTGAATATCTAACTTTGTCCAGTGCAATTTTTGCTTTGACAGCATCAATAAATTGGCCTACCCTACCTTCTGCTTTCACTTTTCCAACTCTCGTATCAAGTCACTACTTCACCCTCTCTACTGTTACGTCCAAGTCAATTTGTACGACTTCAGAGAATTAGACAACCCTTCTCCCATTTGCATGGGAGTTCTTCCAAAATTTCACTACTTTCCTCATTCCAAATAGCTGTTTTAATATTAGATATTTATACTTGTAAAGAGCTTTATCAATTTAGTAACTCAAATGGTATTTCAATTCATTTCACTTGTTTTTCCTTACACATTGCTGACATTGTGATCTCAAAAAATATGACTGTGATACACTTCTGTCAAGACTTAAATTAATCCCATTGTTTTTAGAGTTAATTCTAATTTAGAAGAGATGTTCTGTCACTTAACCCTGTCTAAATCACAAACTTTACCCTTCACCACGTCCTACAGTACAATTTGTGCTTCAATCATATTGAATTGATTGACCACTTTAATATTTCAGAGTATTTTCTGTGTCATTGACTTTACTGACACAATTTCCTGATGCATTTGCACAGTCATTCACTTATTCATTCAAAGATTTCTTTGAAACCTTCATTAAGCACTCATGACAGACATCGGTCAGAATGGCCATCATTAACAAATCAACAAACAGCAAGTGCTGGCAAGGATGTGGGGAAAAGGAAATCCTGATGCACTGTGGGTGGTAATGTAGACTGGTGCAGCCACTATGGAAACAGTATGGAATTTCATCAAAAAACTAAAAATATGAAACTGCCTTTTGACCCAATGATCCAACTGCTGGGATTATACCCTAGAAATACTGAAACACCAATTCAGAAGAACTTATGCACCCCACTGCTAATAGCAGCATTATTTACAATAGCCAAGTGTTGGAAACAGCCTAAGTGCCCATCAGTAGATGAGTGGTTAAAAAAACTGTGGTACATTTACAAAATGGAATACTATGCAGCAGAAAAAAGGAACTCCTAGCCTTTACCACAGTGTAGATGGAACAAGAGAGTATTATGCTAAGTTAAATAAGTTAGGCTGAGAAAGACAAATACCATATGATCTCACTTATTAGTGGAACCTAACAAACAAAACAAATAAATGAGCAAAATAGAACCAGAGACGTGGAAATACAGAACAAATTAACTGACAGTGACCAGAGGGTAGGGGGGAGGGAGCTAATTCAGAAAGAAGTAGAAGGGTCTAGTCAAAGAACATATATAAAGGACCCATGTACATGGACAACAGGGTGGGGATTGACTGTGGAAGCAGGGAGAGGGGCATGTGAGTGGGACAGGGGAGAGCAATGGGGGTGAGAGATGGGAGAACTGCAACTGAACAATAATAAAATAAAAATAAATAAATAAATAAATACCTTTCAGTAAAGTTTTTCTTTCTTGTATCTATTCATACCTGATGATACTAACTCCTTTTTCAAGATTCAGCTTAGTGCTTATTTTATAAAGCATTTTTATCCCTCCCTGTTACATAAATTAACCTCTCCTTCCATTTTCCCCAACTCTGTTACATTCTTCTATCACAAAACATGTAACATGTTTATCACTTGTTTACATATTTAAGAACTAAAGCACCAGAAACTGTTCTGATTTCAGGAAACACATGTTTTAGTGAGTAGAGGAACAACATTGTCCATTTTGACTGAATTTGAAGGGTTTTTTGTTTCTTTTTTAATTTAAATGTATTAGTGTGGATGTCTTGACCTATTTGATGTTGTACAGATATCTCTAACATGTAATGTTCTCATATGCTTGGCTTTGGTCCTTAGTGACTTTATTGAATGGTCTGTTCCTTATATAAAGACATGAAACATGTACTTCATATGTTAATCTTTTGAGAAAACACCTTTGTACCTGTTTAATCTTTGAAACAAAAATAATTACAGGTACATCCTGTCTAATGAGAGCTCTTAGTTTATAAATCATTCTGAGTAAATGAGTTTTCTCAATAGTTTACCACCTTAAATAGCCAAAATTCAACATATTCTAGTGAAAGAAAATATTTTAGGTGTGAAAGAAAGCATTTGGGATGTTTGTTACATATGTTATTAATTTTAATTAAAATATATAGGATATACTTTAACATCTTTTAATATTTCCTTTACCATATAAAGTCATCATTTTGAATAGCCCTTTTTATAAAGATGTGGAGCTTCAAGGAGCAGCTCAGTGTTTTATAACTGTGAGCCCTCTGTGTGCATATCCTGCCTGTCATTGACCTTCTCTATTTATATAATATTCTGCTTTTTGGAAACTTGAAAAACATATACTCAAATTTATAAAAGTTTTATATTTCTGCATCTTCTATTTTCATATTAGATTTGTAACACATCAAATGTTTTGTGTCCTCACACACAAGAACAGTTCAAAAATATATATCTAAAAAAAACCAACAGAAAAGTGAATTTATTATTTAGATTTTAGAATTTATTATTTATTTAGAATTTATTATTTATTAATTTTTAGTGCTAAAACATAGATATAGATTTAGACCAATGACTAGTTTACCTGCAGATTTCACAAGAATTTTCCAGCATAGAAGCTAGCATTTTAGGCACTGCATGAATTGCCACATAATCCACAAACCTTGTCTCATTTATCCATACACCTGCCTCTCTGTGTAACAGAGTTCCTGGCATACATTACATGATGAATAAATCCCTATTGAATAGAGAACACCATGTATGCATAGATGCAAAATGGAATAAACACATCAATCACTTCATATAAACATAAAATATTGGTTTAATTGAATAGACTTTAAAAATCAGTTTGTTTTGTGGTCTTTGAAAAATCATTTCAGTGTTATCCGTCCTTTATATTGTTTGTACTCAGAACATTTTAAAGTTTAAACCTGGTTCTGTTCTTTACTGTTTTGATCAAAGGATCTAACCTATAAATTAGCCTCAGATAATTTATTTAAAAATGACAATGATAACATATTTTCCCACTCCACTTCACTGTTTTGTAGATCTTGTGTAATGATGTATTTTTTAAATTATACAAGAAATTATATGAAGATCTACAATTGGGAGATATGTTTTCATGATAGTATGGATTGTTTTTAGACATTGTTAGTGCATTACTATATGAATCTGCTTAGAGTAACAGGCAGTAGTAAATAGTTGACTTTTCTTCAGTAATATAAACCCTTTTTCAGACTTATCTGGCTGACCCAGAAGGGTCCTAAAGAAGATTCTTTCCATAGACTAGTTTTCATTTACACATGTGAGTTCTCTATTGATGTCAAAGCAAATATCAACCAAGAAAAGAAGCTCTTAACTGTCTAACTGCTCAGATGTCTGACACAGAGATTCAGAGGGAAGAATGATAAAATGCAGTCTAAAAATAGGTTTCACAACATGTTAGAAACAAGTGGATATAAGTAAGAAAACATCTACAGGAAAATGGCCTCTGCCATACATCAGAATTAAAGGTACAAGAAAAGTAAATGAACAACAACAGGATCAGATCAATTTAACTAGAATTGGTATCTAAAATATATATGAGAAACAAGGTAGAAAGTCTTTGCATAGTTTTAATCACACAAGACAGCTTAGCCAGTATTAACATTCTTAAGGGTTCCCAGAATGAAAGGGCAAGGCAAATATCAAGGAAGATGGCCTAGAACACCAAGTAGCTCTTTGTGTTAAACTAGCACATCACTAAAAGGCCCAATATTATTGTGAGTCTAACTTAGCTACAGTAACTGCAGAATGAGAACTAGGATGAGGCAATAAGAGGGAAGGAAAATAGAATTTAGTGTTTTTAGCATTTTTTTAATTAATAGGAGTTTTTAACAGATTTTATTTATTTATTTTTAGAGAGAGGGGGAGGGACAGGGAAAAAGAAGGAGAGAAACATCATGTGTGGTTGCCTCTCATGCGCCTCCAACTGGGGACCTGGCCCATAATCCAGGCACGTGCCCTGAATGGGAATCAAACCTGTGACTCTTTGGCTAACAGGCCAACACTCAATCCACTGAGCCACAACAGCTAGGGCTGTTTTTAGTATTGTATATTATTACTTAACATCGTCAAACCATGGATTCAAGCCTCTTGGGTAGCTCAGATCTGTTGTTTTCTTAACTGAGGAAGTCAGTGTTGGTCATAAATCACATATTTAAAAATACACATTGCTTTGCCAAAAATGGAGAGAAGGAAATATAGATTTTGTTTAACTGAATATTTTGGGTAATTCTGAATTGCTATGAAGATAAAACTATCAGTCTATAGAGTATGAGATGCAGAGCTAGACAAATCAGTTTTCATTGGCGACTTCAGAAAATGCAGATAGAAATGGCTTAGAGGAGGCAGCCTTCTGGTTGGAAATATTTGTTTAGGGAGGAGTTTAGAGTCTTTGTCTTGAAATTATATTTGCATTGTAATACTATGCTTTTATTTAAATTGAATGTTTATTTTGAATGCTTTGGGTACCTGATTTAGACACACAGGCCACAAACTCTCACCACTACCAAGGCAGTCATTGTTGTTTGCAACCCAGACAGTTGGGAAAAAATAGTAACAACAACCAAAAAATAAGGTAACTATATGACAGTGTGTAAGGGAGTGATAGAGAAATGAATTGAATTTTCTGTGCTAAAAATGATTGAGAGGTAATAGATACCTATGTAGGTTAGGACAATCTGGGGTGGGGGGCTAATAAATGAGGAAAGGAGAATTTCAATTACAGATTAAAATTTAGGTTGGAGTAGAAGCAGATAGAAGAGGGAAGATTTCTTAGATATCAGCATTTGGAGAAATACTTTTGAGAGAAGAATTCCGCCCCCCCCACCACCACCATACCCCAGACTGTCAAGATATGGGGCTGTGCTCAAGTCTTTGAATTCCAGAGATGTACATCCATGGTGCTTGATTATTCTCTAGTTCTATGCAGGATGGAGGACCCTGTGAATGTCTTTTGAAGTTCAAAGGCAAACTCTGTACACATGTATATTATCTAGCAAGCATAGACCAGTGCTGAAATGATAGCTTTTATCAGATCCATTCTGTTAGATTATTAGGGACTTATGGAAGTATTCACTGGGCCATGGCCTAGTTCAGCAATAGAAGCATGTCTGGATATTAACAATTTCTGTCAAGGACCAATGAAGACAGTGGGTGATAATGTTATATATCCCAAAACCCATATGGGATGCAATGATCCTGGCACTTTAAAATGAGGAATTTGATTGAAAATTTTAACTCCATCACTTTTACCTATATGACCCTTGGTATAATGTTCAAACATTTTTTGATGAAAGATTCTGCATCAGTGAAATGAGGTTACTAGTTACATTATAGAATTTTTGTAAAACTTGAATGAGGTCACAAGTACTGAGCCTCTAGTAACACCTAAAATATAACAGCATTTAATATGCATTAGTTTTTTTCTAATTTGTACCAGAAACATTACAGAGGCCATTAAAGAGAACATGAAATTCTGTATTCCAATGTGACACTATAAACAGTATGAATAGAGCCAATTCTAAATGTTTTTATATAAGCATCATGGAAAAGAGTTGCCATTGTCTTCCACAAAATAATACCCTTTTGCATTTATCAGAGATAAGTAGCGAGGCTGGTATATCATTCATCTGACAGAGTATGATAAATTTTATGATATATAGAAGACATATGGATCAATATCAGGGCTGGTCAATTTATAGTAAGTCTAATGCAATATTGCCAAAATGTCACAGCATGTTTTTATTTGGACATATTCAATATTCTTTGCTTTTTCTTCACCTTGTTGAAGTTCTAAGATTTATGAAATATGAACAGTTGTCTCAGTCTCCTGAAGAACTGTTTAGAGTTTATTTAAGTAAAAGTGTCAGTCTTAAGTTGAAGCTCTGTGCTTCCCATGGCTCACAGTTGGCCTTGGGCAACACACTTAGTAATCATGGCTTGATTTCCCTGACCATAATACAGGGTCTGTATTTGCCCACCATACCATTAGTCTTGTAAAAGGTCAATGGCCTAAAATATCTTCAGAATATCATGGACTGCTCCTTTATCATTATCATTATCTTCTCTGGTGGTCTTACATTCTCATTTTAGGGACTGATTTTTAGTGTCTATTACTAACAAAGATCTAGTAACTTAAAACTTAAAAAAAATAAATAAGCAAACATCTAGAGTAAAATCCTGAAACATCTGAAATACTGTTGTATCTATATAGTGATTAAAACCGAGCAAACTAATTTGTTTTACATTCTGGTTTGTGTCTTTTTTCTTTTTTCAGTTGAACTGTTGTACAAATATGTGATTGTTTTTGTTGCTTTGAAACTTGGAATTGTAAGAATACCACCAAAAGCTTTCTAACCGTGGCTGGGGATTATTTTGAATGTTCCTTAGTTTTGCTCACGTTCTCTGGGGAAACTAAATGAATGCTCAACAATCATGACCTTAAATAGTTGAGTCTAAAGTCAGTGACAAAACCAAGATAATGTGAGTAGAGCCAGAGGAAGGGAGAGAGCTATGGGTTTGTGTTAACCTTGAAAAGATCCTAATTCTTGTGTAAAATGGGAGGTAGACCACATTCCCCTAGCTTGCATTACCTTTCACATATAAAAGGGAAGAAAGTTTCCTCTGGTAGCAAAAGTGACTGTTTCTGAAATAAAACAATGGTTAGGAGATATTTTAGTAGAGAAAAAAATTGCTATCTAGTAGAAATTGGAAATGAAGTTCCTTTTTGGTGAACTGCTATTGTTTTCATCTGTGAGTCAAAGTAAAGTATGAGGATTTTTGAGAAGCCAGCCTTTTCTGAAACAACTACAGATGCCAGAAGAGCTAATATTAGAGCACACTAACTTTCAAGGGTAGAAACCTAAACATCTAGAAGTTTTATGACTTAGGGAGAAACTCAAATGGAAAGCATTTGAATAACAGCTACTGTGCAAAGAAGTTATGGGGACAGGTGGCAAATACAAGGCCCGCAGGCCAAATCTGGCCCTCCACCTTGTTTTATCTGGCCTGGCAACTTGTCCCAACCCAGTGGCAGCACCGAGCTCTTTGCCTGTAGTTAAGAAGTAGTTACATTTATACAGTCCTAAAATTACATTCAGCCCTTTGAAGGCAACTTTGAGGCTGATGTGATGTGACCCCTGGTGAAAATGAATTTGACACTCCTGGTATAGGGTATTCAGTGAGGAAATTACTAGGTTAATATACAGACCATTGAGTTTACATACCATTAATTATACTTCCTAACATACCTTTGTGTCAGAAACTGCTGGCAAGACATGGTGATGGGGCTGGTGCTAAACTACATTACTAAACTTTGTGACTATCTTTCAGGTATATCCCTCAGTTGGATACTAGTAAAACAAAAGAAAGAAAGTGTGTGTGTGTGTGTGTGTGTGTGTGTGTGTGTGTGTGATTTAAAGAGTCATTAATTATGCTTTATTTAGATAAGATTCTCTGGTGGTTTTAGAGGTAATTTTATTTTCTGGGTACTAGAGTGTTGATTTATAGAAGGTATTAATCATGATTAACACACTTCTATATTCTTTGTGATGCTTTACTGCTGGGTGTGTTGTCATGGCTGATGACCGATAAGTACTTGGTAATTGATGAATTAGTCCTTCATTCTTTTTAATCTAAACTTTCAGTTTGCTCCCCATTTTAACTCAAATACTGAATTCCCAGCATCTCTTCAGGACATTCCATTTGACTTCACCCGGGAATGGAAAAACATTTGTGAAGAGGAGCTGCTTTATACTTTTGTTTTTCTCTCCTGGCTTCATGTGAGCTGGATGTGTTAACAGTCGTAGGGGGCACATAATAACTGACTATTTGGATGGAAGTGTCCACCAGATCAGAGGGTATTGCTTCATGGTATTAAGACAAGGAAACTGAGGAGAGAATACAGGATTTGTGGTAGATTGCTAATTGCTTCACATATTTGAGTGTTATGTTTTAGCATAGATTTTTTCTTGGTACATTGTCTTCAATTCTGGAACAATTTTAGACTCTTCAGATCATGATTAGTGAACATTTAAATTGTATTAAAAAACATGTCATTTTCAGCATTCTTCTCTCTTATCTGTAAAATGAGAGTGATCTTAATCCTTTAAGTAGTTGAAATCACTAATTAAAGACGTGAAACATCCTTATTATTCTGAAAAGAAGGCACAGGGTGCCTTCTACTTAGTGTTAAAAGCACACTTTGGAGAGGTGATCACTCTTCAAACCAATAGTATGTCTTTGCAAATGGGTCTCCTACTGCACCAAAGACTGTGCAGGTGCAATATGATGAGAGCCTCTTTCAGTTTCCTCCGCGCTGCCAACCATTTAGTCTGAGGTGTTGACACTTCCTTGGATATAAATGATTTTATCTTCATTGCTGACAATGTTGGATTCAATGTCCTCCTTTTTGATACAGTATTTGTTGAAGAAATTGTATTGATTTACAGAGTCTCTCCTCTGTAATTCCTCTAATATTTCAAGACCTTTTAGGTTAACCAGTTTCTTTCAAACACCGTTCAAGACAAAAGCATATTGGTTTCAAATCTCAGCAGGATTTGGGAGTATGGGAATCAGAGTTGGCCCCAGTAATTAATAACTTAAGTTTATATAGCTATCTTTACAAATTCAGTTCTAGCAGCATTTAACTTTTTATACCTCAATTTTTTAAAACACCAATAGTTCTGCTTATTTCATGATGTATTTTCTTCAGGTTTATAGGTGAAAGCAATGATTTATTTGCGTGAAGTAAGGAAGAAGCAAGGGAAATTAACTCCTCCACCTACTCCCCCTTTAGACAATCAATAATTCCTGTTCTCATCCCGGGTTTAATCATTGCCTGTCTGGATTATTGCAGACTTCTTCTTGGTCTTCCTATCTATGACCTCGCTTCTCACTAGAGAGTTCAAAAACTTTGGCTAAATTTATCTTCCTCTCCCTGGAACCATATTGCTAGTCTAAGTATCCCTCTTGCTTTTGGAGTTAAGTTTGAATTTCTTGATTGTGGTCGACCTAGTGGAAACCAATTTAATTTTCTTCTACCCTGAAGTCAGAGTGCTTTTTAGTTCATCCATTTTCTTTAAGTCATCAAAAGTTCTTTAAGGCAGTTTTCTGGATGGTTTGTTGAAAGTGCAAAGTGACTTTTCAGTCATATTCTATTGGTGAAATGTGAATCTTAAGTGTGAGTTTAGCCCAGAATCTATACAATATCTTTTCAGTGTATACATACTTTGTCAATAATGCAAGTGACTCTGAGTAAACATTTTATTAAAGTTGTAAGAAGCTTTTTCACATTCATTGTTCAAATTGGCATAACTCATATGGTTATGATGACAGCTTGCTGTCTATAACGTATTCACCCAGGCTGCATTGTTTTGAACCTCCTTTCCCCTGTTTTATGTTACTTTAGGAATGCTTTCTCATAAAATCACTTTGCTCAAAAACAAGGGGTAAGGGTGTAGGTGTTAGAAAAAAAGAAATTTGGAAGGGTAACAATGAAAGAAATGGCAGAAGTGCTGAGCCATACACAAAAAACACAGAAGCTGTCCTTTAAGGTGAAGGGTGATCAACTAGAGTCTCACAGACTACATGAGGCTTGTCCTGGACTCTTTGACATATGCCCACTAACATTTCCTCTAATTTTTATAAATGGAGCTACCTTTTGTGTACTCCTTATTAAATTCACTTGTTCAACAAATATGTAATGAGGGAACACATCCCTTGAATTTTTCTGAGAACTGGAAATAGAGAGATAAACAAAGCAGACAAGCTCCCCTATTGGTGTTTACTTTATGGGGAAAATAGGGGATGGAGTTGAGATAGAATATAAACATATAAAATAATAAATATATACAATGTTACAGATTATTCTAGATGCAAGGAAGAAAATAAAAGTAAAGGAGTATGACAGGAGGGAGTTCCTTTCGATCTTGTAGACAGAAGAGGCCTCTAATGAATGGGAGGAATTTCAGTTGAAATCTGGATCATGAAGAGTTTGATATGTGAAAAGCTAAAGGCAAAGCATTTCAGGCAGATGGAGAAAAAACAAAAAGATCCAATCAAGCTTTATGTTCAAAGAAAGAAGAAAGCCATCATGGCTAGAGCAGGTGGAGTAAGAGGGAGGATTGTAGAATGAAGATGGAGAGACAGCACGGGAGTCAGACTTGTGGGGCACAGAAAGGAATCTGGATCTCAGTTTAGGTGAAATTGGAAGAATTTTGAGAAAAGAATCTGGTTATCTTATTGAGTTTTTAAAGATGTGATTTTGGCAGATACATGGAGAATGATTATAGGAGAGCAAGATATATCAGTGTGTGCATTCTCCACTCTATTTCTAAAACCTGGAATCACTCCTACACTATTAAACTGATTTTCTCTATAATCAGCATGAATTAAATTAATTCCCTATGATTTCAAATATTTGCAGGTCATTGTAGGTTTTCATGTGAACAGCAATGGTTTTCAAAACTTTCCATGAATGTTGGTTAATTAATAGTCATGAGTTAGCTGGACCTTGAAGTCTTCTAGCTTTTATCTGTTTTATTTATGATTTTGTCTGGTTAAGTATGACTTGGGTACAAACAAGTATCTAACTAAAATCTGACCACTGAACTGTAAGATATTATCTATGGTATCATACCAGCATCTCTTTGAAAGCTCATCTCTTGGCACTCACTCTCTATTATCTCATACTGAACTCCCTTCTCTATACACAGTTATGTAGAGTTCTCAGGATGCACCCGCCTACTTTACACTTCTCCACTTTGTATACTTGGTTTCAGCTGGTTGGAATGTGTTCTTATTGGTAAATTCCTTTTCAGCCATTGAAACTGAAGAGTATATAAACAAAATGTGGTATATATCCACATAATGTGAAATATTAAGCCTAAGAAAGGAGTGAAATACTTATTCACATTATATTATAGCATGGATAGACCTTGAAAACATTATGCTGAGTGAAAGAAACCAGACATAAAAGGACACATATTATATGATTCTGTTTAAATAAAGTGTCCAGAATAGAGAGATTCTTAGAAACAAAAAGTGGGTTAATGTTTTTCCAGGGACTGCAGGAAAAAGGGGTATTAGAGCTTAATGAGTACAAGGAGTTTTTTAGGGATGATGAAAACATTCTGAAATGAGATAGTGGTGATGGTTGCACAACATTGAAAATATATTTAAAAGCCACTGTCCTGTAGACTTTAAGATGATTAAAATGTTGAGTTTTATGTATATCAGTTATATCTTATTTTAAAAAGCAACCAATGAGACTACAATTATTAATATAATAAATTAATGCTATAGTTCATTTGTTTATTCATCTATTTAATCAGAAATTAGTACAGAGTAAGCACTGAATTTAAATTATAGATAAATATATAGACAAATGGGTAGATGATAGATAAATGGAAAGATGAATGGGTTGATGAATGAATAAGTAAATGAAGGAATCAGTTGGTCATCTACTCAGAATCACAGGTAGTTGTGTAATAGAGCTTTCCTCACACTCAGGTATATCTGGTTCATTTTTCTACACCATTTTTCTTCCCAAAATGGTTGGTCTGACCAATGCAGAGAGATTTCCATCTGTGAGATTTAAATGCTTGTATGTATTTTTATAAGGCATTTTCTAAAGATTCCACCTTACTTATATCTACATTTTTTTGATATCCCAGAATTTAGCACTCACTTAATCACCTTTTTTCTCCTTCTCAACTGGTTCTAATGTATTTTAATAACAGGGACATTTTTTAAATCACTCTCTGTTGCCTTATCATTACTATATAAGTGTTTATTATTTTCAAATGTGGAGAAGCATTTCAACATTTAAGAAAACTCTATAGTTCAATTCTTGAAATTATCAGTGTCTCACTATATTTGGCTTTTGGTATTCTAGATGTTTTTAACTGAGTATTTATTTCTGAAATAAGAGAACTTATGGATACAACAAAGGAAAAATAAGTTAGAAACTGTTTAAATATTATTTTAGAACAATTGCAAAATTGTTTAAATTGAATCTAGCTACTCCAATGTTTTCATTTAGTAGAGAGAAAAGGAGAAGGGACCAAAACTTCCAAATAAAACACAATGGGGCTGATCCTAAAATCAGATGGGAGTGAGTTATTCATTTTTGGAGGACCATTAACTCTTCTGATTCACTAGGGTGTCATTTAGTGCATTGAATCTGACAGGTAATAAACACAATTTGGGTCTAGAATACACAGAAGTAGTAGCTTGCCTTGTGATCAGCAGGCCTTGGCTGGTTTCTATGACTGCAGAAGCTCAGAGGAGAGGGGCAGGCAAGCCTGATCCCCACTTTTTCAGAGAAAGTTACTCTGACTGTGGCTGCACAGATCAGTCTCACCCCTGTAAAAGCTTGCTTTGTATATTTATAAGGTTTGTATATGATGACTTAAGGATGGTCAAAATTACAATAGGAATATGAAAGTCTTCCAATACTATCAGTTAATTTTTATTTAAAAACAAGAGTTTGTGCACCATTCTCATTTACTTCCCATTGTGTTTTGTTATAGCATTCATTCATTCATTTTTTTTCATTAGACAAACATAACTTTGAATACGTATTCTGTGAAGGCTTTGTGCAAAAACCCTTTTGGAAATGTGAAGATGAATATTTCAAGATCCCTTTACTCAAGGGGTTTTAAATTTATTTGGAGCAATAAGTCATTATACCAATGACTAAAATACAAAGAAAAGATGATAGATGATAGATAGATAGATAGACAGACAGACAGGTAGATGTATAGACAGAGAATTGATAGATGTTAAATGGCAAGAGTCCAGGAATGTTTCCCAAATAGAGATGGGACTCATAAAACCACTAGAAAAAGAAGCATTGATAAAAAAAAAAAAAGTAATCTGGTGAGCAGTATCAAGTTGGCATTACAGAGAAAAGAAAAAGACATTTCCCCCCTTCCCATTTAGAAAGCTATGACATCTCAGGGGCTGATATCAATATCACTCCAAACACCAAACATTTTTATAACATATGTAATGTTATTTCTGGAAGAACAAGAGGTGATGGCTTCAGGTGAGACCCTAGAAAAAGTGAAAAAGGAAGGACTATAACTCCTTCATCCATATAATAAGAGTGAAAACAAATCTACAGGCAGAAATTTAATGGCATAATTTATTTTCAAACCTTTTTAAAAAATCTGAATCATCAGTTTTGGCATACTATTTTGAAACATTAATTCATTTTTTGTTTCAAATACATCCCGTGTTGACAAAATCCTCAAGGGGTATTGAAGGAGGTAATTCAGTCAACATGGCAAAATCCCATTAAATAATTATCAGAGGGATTAATGGAATAACATACTGAGATGGCTGCTACATTTGTGGGAGTTGCACAAGCACAGTGCAGTAAGGACCAAAGGCCTGGCATCTTAAGAGGTTGCAGCCAGGCTGCAGAAACTCTCACTTCTGTTAGCAGCCCTAATATTACTTATTTTCAACTTTATTTTTATAAAATACTTGAAAAAGTAGCTGCAATAGTTACTAACATTGGAAAATAATGTTTGTAGGAATTACCACAGAGAGTTACATTGGACACAAGTTTAATGAATGTTTTTTCCTCATTATGGTGCTTTGGATGACCTGAAATTCCTTTCCCCCTCTCTGTGGTGATGGGGTTTCTGTGTAGCATTAGATAAATCACCAGTGTTCAGTTTTCCCCTTCAAATCCATATTTACATAGCACTGTCAGTACCTTATAGTCATGTAGAAAAACTTAATTGTTGTGCTAACAAAACCTTGATATTCTTAGATTAAAAGCCTGTGTACAGAAAAAGGATTATCAGCAATTACCCATCTAAACATAATTAGATGATTGAAAAAATAAACCAATGGAATATTAAAATACTAATTGGAGAAGTTATATCTGTATTGGTTTCTAAAGTGCTGTTTATGCTATTTATTTTTCCCTTTTGCTAAATGTGTTATCATAAAAACCATTCTGAGCTTTGAGCTGTTCCTAGGGGAAAATTAATTCACTGTATCATCAGAGAGGTTTAGTTTGTTGTTACTGCCAGGACTGTCAATGAATACTTCACAGAGAAGCTGTAGTAGAGATAGGTCCAGAAGGATGGAGGACAGACAGGAGATTTGAGGCAGAGTGAAAGGCGTATATGTAGGACCAGAGTTATGACAGGGTCTGAAGTGTTTGTGGAATGGTGAGAAGTTAAAAATTGCTGAAATATGTGGGTTAATAGTAAAAGATTGGAGCTTAGAGATACAAAGTACATTAATAATCAATATCAAAAGTCTTACATACCTTGCTAATACATTCGGGATTTATTTTACCGGCAACTGGCATGACTGAAGGAGTAGCTAAGAACGTGATCAGGTATTAATTTGAAAACCTTAAGCATAGTGCCAGTAAAATGGGTAGTTTGAAATGCCCACTTAAGTCAGAAAGAAGTTAGGAGGCTAGTGCTGTAATCAGGGAGAGTTTGATGATGATCCCTTGAGCCAGATATGAGGGAGTCTAGAGCTATTTACAAATACCCAGAACTGACTAGATAGGGTGACCTTTTGAATATGGAGGTGAAAAGATGCCAACTTTTTGAATGTAATGCAAAGATCATTCAATTCATTACTAGAGTTTTGCATCAAATTCTCTTGTCTAGATATGAAAATGTTAATAAAAGCAAGAGAGACATACGGCTCATGTTTGTTGCCAACAGAATATTAACAAACAACACAGTTGGACCAGATGTAAAATCAACTGGAAATAAATTGAGGATGCCAGTTGTGACTGTTATATTTTCCTCGTTCTCTTTCTCCGTTCCTCACATCTGTCATTCTGCACTGTTGTTAAACAAGACAAAACAAAACAGCAAAAATAGAAAAGAAAGAAAAAATAGGAGAAAGACAAAAATCTTTAATAGGGTAAAACCCAGTACAATTTTGCTTTTTCAAATAATTTCAGTAGTTGAAAAAACTTTTCACCCTACCAAAGCACAGCATTTCAAAGCTATGCTCCTAATTAAAAATCAACAAATGATTAGCTCAACTTCTCTGTAGAGAAGAAATGGCAGTTGAGGGTGAAGGACAGAGAACATTATGCTCATCTCTCAGCTTCACTTTTATTTGACTTCATATATCTAAGAATAATATTTTCTTTTCTGGCCTAAAGTACTGTTAATTATTGTTCTCTGCCTTTCCATTTGCTTTTATATTATTTCAAAATTTTTGTTAAAACCTTGTGATTTATAAGGGCCCCTTTCCCAAGGCTGAAGGAGAATAGAGAAGTGACTATGTCATATAGCAGCTTAGACTTGGAAGGAGAATTTAAGTCTGCAGACTCCTAGATGTGGCTTCTAAACAATAGTATGCGATAAAAAATAATAATGTGTATTTTGTGGTGGATGAGTTCATTTAAATATACTAACATTTGATATATTTTAATGACAGTAGAACCAGAGGATGGGTTTTAATCTCCCTTCTTTCTCTTTGTGATGACTGGATCATAGAGGATGCATTTCAGTGCCCTGTCCATCATGAAGGAGTCAAGGGCTTATCACAGTGCTTCCTAACCTTTCCTACCAACAAATCCTAATGGCACTGGAGAGTCATGTAATTTACTTTGTCTAATAAAGAGATATATGGATTGACCTTTTAGAAGACAATCACATTTTATTTTTTGTTTTATTTAATTATCAAAATCTATGGGAAATGGAATTCTACCCCATAATGCATTTATACTTATATAAATAGTAAGTTTTACTAAGCTTTTCATAAAATTAATGCTTCAGGGAGTTGAGTATTTGCTCTGTATTTCCTATATCCCCTGAAAAACTCAAGATTTCTATATCTTGTTATACATAAACTCCAGTTTAAAAAAAATAATAATGTTCTGCTACACTGGAATGTTTGGTAAATTACTCAGAAGCAGAACAGTAGGCTGAATGGATTACTGAGTTCAATGTGGTCAACGCCTCCAGCCACTGCTGTGTTAATCTGCCCAGGCTAACCTGTTTACACAATTACATATTTTGCAGATTCAGGCTTTGATTTTACCCACTTTAAGTTAATTTCACAAAGAGATAACTTGATTCTATCACTTTTTACTGACACATAATGAAACAAAATAATCAGACAAAAAAAGGAAAGTAAAAAAAAAGAAAAGAGTCATTCTACCAAAAGCAGAAGATGAAAACAAAATGTGGAAAGTATAACAACCCTTCAGTGGTTGTCTGATATCTGAAGACAATTGCATAGACTTACTAGCTAGGTACCACAACACATCCTCCTAATTATCATCCCCTTCAGGAGGTTGGTGAGTGGGTCAAGTCCTGATTAGTGACACTGTTGAACAGTTTATAAACTAAAAACAATGTTGTAGGGTATATGTTAATAACCAGATCCTAATTTAAAGCCCTCAAGACCTAATTCCTTGATTGAGTAATAATGAAAGTTTTAAGAATGGAATTCAACAAGGTGCCAGATTGCATCAAATGTAACTGCAGCTGATGTCATTGAGGCTTAGCAGTCAGCTACACTAATATATTTTTTAAAAATGTACTAAATTTTATACTTTTTGTTTAAGTAGCACAAAAATCAGAAATTCCTGCAAGTACAGAAATTATAAGTACCATTATTTCTGGTGACTACCTTATCTGTTTAACCTAAGATGTCTAGACAAGTCAGAATATAATTGAATTTTGCTTCAAGAGGGGAAATGAGCTGCTTTCATTTTCTCTTGTTCTGGTCTTTGAAAAAGTATATACAGCTGTGGCTCTCATTTAGAGTTCTCACTTTAAGACAATGGGTAAGTCTCAGGCTCAGATATCTCAGTGTTTGGAGACAACAGTCTGCCTAACATGGGAAATCTATTTCTTATTTTGACATGAAATAAACAGAGAAGGCATATTTATAGACCAGGGGTCTGTGAATTAAAAATGTTTTTATATTTTTAAATGATTGGAAAAAATCAAAAGAATAAGATTTTGTGATATGTGAAAACTATAGAAAATTCAAAATTCTACGTGATTTTCTCTTTTTATTGTTGTTCAGGTACAGTTGTCTTTATTTTCACCCCACCTTGCCCCCCCAACCCGTCCCCACCTCCTGCCCTCAAACATACCCCCTGTGGCTTTGTGCATGTGTTCTTTATACATGTACCTAAATGGACCTTTCCCTACTTTCCCCCATTATCCCTCTCTCCACTCCCCTCTGTTACTGTTTATTTGTTCTTAATTTCAATGTCTCTGGTTACATTCTGCTTCCTTGTTTGTTTTGTTGATTAGGTTCCACTTATAGGTGAGATCACGTGGTATTTGTCTTTTCTCTGCCTGGCTTAATTCACTTAGCATAATGCTCTCAGTTAATTCTATGTGAATGTTTTCAATGTTTTATTGGAATGCAGGCATGTCCATTCATTCACAAGTTGTCTATGCCTGCTTTTCCTATAGTGACAAGGTTGAGTAATTGTGAGAGAAAATATGCGGTCAAGAAAGGCTAAAATGTTCACTCCTTAGCCCTTTACAGAACAAGTTTCTTGACCCTGGTAAAGACTGATGAGAGAGGAAAGGAAAGAATGTGTGATGCCTTCAAATTATGAGGCCTTGAAAGTAGAATTCACACAATTCTTTTATTTGCAGGGGAAAAAAATCTTTTAAATGCAACATGAGAATGGTCTCCTGAAGAGATCCACTCCTTCTCCAGATTTCCAAAGGGCCTTGTCAGTAACAGCAAAGTACCTTTGTTCGTGTAGGTAGCTAGAAATTAATAAAGGAAGAGAGGAAAGGAAAGTCAACATGATTAAACATAATCAACTAGGAGTATAAGTCAGTTTTCACTAGGAAGCTACAGCTTCAGACACCTCAGGGGACTGCAGTGTTGCCCTGCGAAGAGCACCCCTTCCTTCCCTGTTTCAGGAAAAAGGACCAGCTTCCCACTCTCCCCAGGATAGAACCAGTCCACTTGCCCGGACTCAGGAAAGGAGGAATAAAAATAGCAGAAGATATTCCTCTGCTGGGTGCAAGCCCAGTAGAAGCCAAGATGATGGAGTGAGAGGTCCTTCTGTTACAGAGCAAGAACCAAGGAACCAAACAAGGGGGGGCCCGGGAGCCCGGGACGGTGATGCTCTTACTGAAAGAAATTCGGGTCCGTCTTGTCCGCCGCCGTAAAGGAAAGATATCTCTCAATGCCAGAGATTTGTGAAAAGGAAAGGAAAACGTTTATTTTGTGCTATACTAACTTAAGGCAGTGACCTAATGTTTTTTTTATCAAAAAAATCTTAAAGTCCCTTAAAACACCCACAAATGCACACAGTTTTTTCTTCCCCCTTGCCCAGTATGGGGTACCGTATCTCAGGAAAGGAAATAGAAGTCCAGTCTCAGGCAATGTCTGGTTCTTCCCAGTAATCCGTGCTTGGCTGGTAGTCCTCCCTCGGTTCTCAGCACCATCAGCTGTGTCGCCGGAATCTCTGCTAAAACCGGGTGACGGTTCCCCCTACTACTGCTGTGGGGGAACCCACTCTGGCGAAGGTGCGTGGTCTTCTCTCCACTGCTCCAGCCATGTGGTCCTTTCTCCACCAGTCCAGCCACGTGGTCCTCTTTCCTCTGCAGGACCACAGGAGTCCCCACTCAGCCAAATCCACGTGGTTCTCTCTTCTATGGCTGCCGTGTCTGGGTTTAAATCCCCGCTCCAAACTTCCTCTGCAGCCCTATTTCTGACTCCTCCTACACTCGGCCACACTTGCCCTCAATCTGCTGTCCTTTCCAGCTTTTCTGGTCACCATCGTGGGTCTGGGCAAGTGTCACCCCATGTCCTGGAACCAATCTCCTCCGAGCTCCCACCCAAGTGCTGAAACTCAGGGGACCTGTTCCTAGTCACGTCTCAGGGAGGAGTTCCTTTCCATCCCCCTAGCCCAGAGCATGGCCATAGCTATTTAGCGTATTCAAGCAACCGGCCCAAGGCTATAGGTATGTTAAATGACCATGCCATGGATTAGCTGCAAAGCTGCCCTGCATGTTCTTGCTCTGTGTGCCCCTTCCCCCAACTTACACCTGTGGTGGGGGGAAGAGGTAAAAAAACATCTTAGAATCTCTGGACACCTTGAGTTCTGAGCCCCATTTCAAATGTCCATTTGGGGTCCCCCCCCTTGGCTGCACCCTGTAACACTTCTACTATGAAGCATGTGCAGCAGCAGCCAAGGTTGCTGCCATAAAGGCCTTTCAGTCTAGCCTGGGAAAGGGATCAGATTGGATAAGGAACACAGAACCCTAGAAGATCTAGGAAATGGATTGGTTGGGGAAGGACCCAATGCAAGCCCCTGAAGATTGAAAAATGGGTTGGTTAATTTGAAAGAGCACCTATTCCTTCCCAAATTTGAGATAATATAATCAGCTTAACAAAGGCTCTCTCTCACTTGGTAACATACCTTTGCCCTGTTCATTCACATGTTCTGTTTCCATAGCAGCCATGTGGCCTTTGCAGCCTCCTAGGGCCCAAAGCAGACCACCTGGGCTCCAAGCCTGGGCCCAGCCACAGCTCCAGTGGAAGCGCAGCCAGAAACAGACTAAACTAGCTGGATGGGAACAGACATGGACTAAACTGGTAGCACAGAGTTTTTGAACACTGGCCTTTGTTCTGGGCCTGATGAAGACAAGGCTGGACTTCTTTCATAGAGAGACAGACCTGAAACCCAGACAGTCCTTTGATTTTGTTTTGACAATAAATCTTACCACTACACCTTATCCTCCCATAGGTGGGCCACCACAATGCTTTCCTTGCGACTCCATGAAAGAATCCATTTCTACCAGCAATACTTTCTCTTCTTATGTAGCAAAGGATTCTTCACTTAACAGGTGTTTTTCTTCCCCTCTCTCCACACCATGGAGTTGGTGCATTATTTGTCTTCTCAGCATCCAAATACAGATGCAAAACACAAAAATATAAAGCCTATCAATAGGCGGCTTTCTTGAAAGAGGTGGGAGTACTGAGCACTTAGGAAACCTCAATTTAGAATCCACAGCTGTCTTTATCAAATAAAGATGCTCCAGGCATCAAATTTGACAGTGCGTCTGACATTACTATTTTCATCAGTGCACATGCAGCAAGAATATGCCACTGACATGATACACAAAGAACTGTGTCATTACAGATTGTGCTGGAAAATATATTTGGTTTGTATAAACCAAAATATGTTTGGCAAATATAAAAATGCTTTGAAAATGTTCTCAGAATTGGATAAACCAAAGGCAAGATATTACTGTAACCATTGGAATTCCATTTCCCAGTTGCCTAGTTAGTTTAGAACAAATACCTCCAAACTAAGGGAAGCAATAAGTCAAAATGGCTGTTTGGGTCTATGTAGAACAAAATGTTGAGAAAGATTTTCTACTTTTAACTAACCATCATGTTATCCATTCAGCTTTTGTTCTTAAGTAGGATAGAGAAGGTAGAGAAAGGGAAATGGTGTAGAGAAAGGGAAATGGTGTAGAGAAGAGAAATGGTATATACAATTCCACGAAGAAAGTGGAACTCTTCCTACACCTTGAAGACAGTTTATAGATGTATTGATTTGGAGTAGAGGATTCCAGCACCAGAAAAAAATACATACTTCAGGGCTGGAAGGAGCTAGGTGTAGTTAGGGAGTAACGAGGCAACTTAACCGGTACAAAGCTCGTCTGTCAAGAGAACTATGAAAAAAAAGATGAAAAGTAGAATGTCAGGTAATATAAGTCCTGGAAATTCAGCAAAGGATCCCAAACATGTCTGAAATTATTCTACATGTAAAAGCAAAAATGACATCTGATAAAAAGCAATGTTTTAAATCAGCTGCATGTGAAGGAATAGAAAACAACACATTAAAGATAGGAAAGGGGAGCAATCTGAGTGTTTTTATCTTACATTTGTTATCTAAACTTAAGAAGTCACTAGCAACAGACTCAAACACACAACTGAGTGACTTAAGAAGCTCATCCTTTCTTCACTCCAGCACTTTATCAAGCTTGACTCTGAATGCCTTTGATTCCCCATGCAAGTCTGTATGCTCACCACGTCTTTACCTTCCCACTGTCTTCTCTTTCCCATTTATCCTGCCTTCCACATCAGTAAACAAAATGATCTTTTTCTACCCCCTTCTATTTCCTCACTTTTATGATTTGCAATAAATTTTTAAAGAAAGTATTTGTTTGCCCTCTGTTTTGAGTTGTAATCCTTTTGGCTTTTGTAGTAACCCAGAGACCTTAAATTCTGGGCTGGATTGATTATAATTAGGGTCAAATAAAGGTTCAGTTCTATATTTCAGGGCCACATCCAGGAAGACTTGCAGGGAGATGGGACTTAACAATTGAAGGAAAATGAAAGGCAGAGATGAAGTAAAGGATGTCTAGAAGGGCTCATTGGATTTTTCAGGTTCCTTTGGGAGAATAACCAGGATATTTGGGAATAAGAATTTATTTGTGAGGGAAAGAAAAAGTAACTTATTTTGGGCACTCTTTTCTGAAGTGACAGGAGGACACTGTCTAAACAGAGATGCCCTCTGTAATTAAACAAGGTCTGGAGTCACAGGGCAGAATGGGAAATGCCATTTTGTGGTTTATCTGCTTGGTGACAACATTTGAAACTCCAAAGAGATGATAATTTTAAGATGATGGTGATTTCAAGAGGTGGATGATTAAGGAGATAACACTGAGGGCCAGGCAGAAAAAAGGAAAAGCAATCAGAGTAGAGACAAGGAGTAGTCAAATATGCAAGTAGCTAAATAGAGATATTTTGCTTGATTGTTTTTAAAATACAGAACTGAACATGTGGTGGCTCAAGGGCATTCATGGCTTTTCTACTGACCTATGTACTTTTCTTTTAAAACACCTGGCAGATCACTGTGATGAGGAGGATTTACAATTTTTTAAATCCTTAACAAGGACAAGTAGTAATAGCCTACAATATTATGTATCTACCCAAATTAAAAATCTTGAATGAATCTTACAGCATTTAGTGTGCACAGTAATCCTTTCAGATAGATGTTATAGTCAACATTATATAAATGGAAAAAATGAGATTAAGAAATGTAAAAATGGAGCTAAATATTTTCCAATGATCAGATTCAATCTTAAAATTAAAGAAAAATAGATACATCATATAGATAGGTAGATGGAAGAGACAAGAGACAGAGAGCGAGCGAGAGAGAGAGAGAGACTACTGTTACTGAACTGAAGAGGTCCCTGTCTGGGTTGCTCTATTAAAAAACCAGATGCGGTTGTCACAAAGTACTTTTATTTACTTGCAGCAAGTAAAGAAGGGATTCTAAACTCTGCTTAGGTTTAGCCATTGCTTATATACACTATTTGGTCAACTACATTTTGATTTCTTTGCAGCTGGCTACTTTCATCTGGTTGAGTTCCTGTCAGTTCATTCTTTTTAAAGCTGCATCTACAAAGTGCTATGCTACATTTGAACATTTAGCAGGAAATAATATTTAGAACTGCCCAGACCTTGAAACCTAGGTCCTGTGTAACAAAAGCCAGGGATATTTTCAAGACTTAACTAGCAAAATTCCTAGAAGTTATTTGCTTTAGTGGTACTATTGACAACTGCTCCTGGTATTTCTATTGCAAATAAACTCATATAAAAACATCTGATGTTTTTTCTCTGAAACAGACTAAGTCCAGCTTTTGTTTTCATAACAAATTCATAAAGATATGCCTGTGCCCTTGTGTGGTTATTGTGGCTAATGATTCTTTGTTTAATATCATCATTTTAATGTTAGTTTTGTTATTTTGCATTCAGTATTTTCATGGCCCCATGATATGTGTATGCAGTATGCATCTGAAAATTAGTTTACCATCTTTCTTATCTTTTATTTTTTTGCCTTTCTTTGAAAAAGAGGCTTATTTTATGATCAAATCTACTAGAAATCTTTGAGTATAAGATTATTATCTCATTAACATGAACATAAAAAATATTATGGAAATATTCACTAATTCTATTACAGCTCCTTAGAGAACAGAAATGAGATTTGACCTGTAATGAATATTTTTTTGTGAGCATGTGCTAACAATAGTTTTCATTACTTTAAGAGTGTCGATTGAATTTGACCTATTTTAGAATTAAGTTTTTTATCTTATGCAGTTATTTCTGTATTTGTTCATTTTACAAGTATTTTTTTAGTGAAGGAAAAACAATTTTCCCTTTATTTTTGTGTATGTATGTGTATACATAGGTATTTTTAATTTTTACTCAAGTAATTATCAAAAACTTAAAAGAAAGTGTAAATTTAAAATATATCATTATAAAACCTTAGAATTGAAATGGTTTTGAGGGAGTAGGTGGTCCATATTGCTTATTTTACAAATGAAGTTATTGACAAATAGAGTTAGAGATAGGATGTATTCATAAAACCAATATTCAAGCTGTGACACAATGATGTCTTCTCAAGTTAATTTAAATAAGTACCTTTATTTTCTTTTCAGATATTTTACCAACTTTATTTCCTATTATGTGATTAAGATATACATAACTATTTTAATATTATTCATTTATATGACATTGCCAGTGAGAGCTGGACATATTTGTCATGGACTAAAGCATTCTTTTCCAATATCATAAAATAGATGTCTCCTGTAGATAAACTCTATTAAAAAATATAGCTTTTAATATTCAAGGACTTCATATTTCTTCTGATAATATCAAATTAAAAATTTGGACAAAACTTCCAGGTGAAGTTAGTTTTAAAGAACTAGAACATAATAATTAAAAATATAAATAAAATAATAAAAGCAATACTAAATACAATTATAATAATGATAGTAATAATCACCACATTAAGGCCCAGAAGATATCATTCCAGAGACATATCCTCTTTTAGGAATCATTTTGGTTGTAGTGGCAGGATAATGAAGTCCACTGAAAGTCTGGCCTCTTGAGGTTAAGGGACCTGAGACAGTGGAGGTTTTTAGTGTAGTAGCATGGTAAATTACCTCTTCATATTGGTTGAACTCCAATAGCAAGAATAAAACAGGCATAAAGTAGGGCTAAACAAACTTCAGACCAGCTTGAAAGTTTTGCATTGTCAGAGAAATCTGAGTCCTGGAGTTGGATTAATATGATCTGGGAATAATTGTAAATTAGGTTATTTCTAAACCAATAGAACATCCCTTCTAAAGGATTATACTAGCATCTTTGTTCTCAAATTATTTCTATAAATAATTTTCAAACACAATATCCAGCATATAATAAAGATAACCAGAACATAGTAGACAATACCTCATGATGAAGAAGAGAAATAACACAAAATGAAGAGATCTACCACAAATCCAGATGCTGTAATTATTGAATACAAACTGTAAGATAACTTTATTTACTATATCCAAGCAGATAAATGACAAGCTTGAACTTATGGCAGAGACTTAAATATTAAATGTGACTGAGCAAATTTGAAATAAAAAGAAACAGAACTTCAAGAACTGAAAAATACAATAAACAAAATACAGAATTCAGTGCCTTGGGTTTGACACAAGAAGAGAGAATTAATTAGGAAGAAAATATGACAGAAAAAAATCTGGAATGAAGCACAGAGAGCTGAGAAAGACAGGAGTTGTAGGACCCTAGAGCACAAAGGGGAAATCTAAAAGAGTTAGTTGGAGTTCTAAATGGAAAGGAAAGAAAGAGCAGGAGAGAAATTATATTAGAAGGGATTGTGAATAAGAATTCCTCAGAAATTATAAAAAACATCTTTTCAGTAGATCCCTAGGGTGATGATGATGATGATCATGATAAATCACATTTGAGGTATCACATTAAAAAATATAGAATGTCAAATGTGCTGCAAACAGCCAATGAAAAGGGTGCTTTTAAAGGAACAAGACTTAGATCAACAGCTGACTTCTTAAAAGAAACAGTGAACATCGATCAGTGAGCATGGAGCATCAATGTGTTGAAATAAAATCAATCCCAAGCATACATTTTATATTCAGTTAAAATACACTTTAGAAAGAAAGTTGAAATATATTCTTACATAAATCCATATTCAAAGACTTTGTCACTAACGCATTTATACTAAAGAGTGTTTTTCAGGCAGACAAAAAATTTCTTAAGTGGAATACTTGAGATCCAGGAAGAAATAAAGAATAGTGTTTTACCTTCTTAATTGGTACCTTATTCACATATTCTAATTCAGAAACTTTAAATATTAGCTACTTTATTTTGAAACATAGATTGTATCTTATTTATTGATGACATAGAATATGCTGCATTTATCTAAAACAGTTAGAAAATTTCAATAAAAAGTATAAAGTACTTTCTTTAGCATCCTAACTAAATTTTAAAATTAAAATTTTAGAATAAATCACTCCTACTTCTTATAAACAATATAAATAACATATCAAATTCTTATGGGTAGTTATATAACAGGGAAGTTTCAGTGATCAATTTTTACTTTGTCAGAATATAACATATTCTTGAGCAAAAATTAATAATTTTATGAAACTGAAACTCCTTAGTTCAGGTTTTTAAAGGGCATCGTAGACTACATCTGTACAGTTAAAGTGATAAAAACATATCACTTTAATAGACATATATTTTTTTTTATTTTTGAGTAGCTTAGGAATAGAAGGTTCTAAGCTAGACTGAATTTATATGAATCAAAAAACTAAAAAATGTAATTTTTATGTGAATTAAAATATCAAAAATATCAAACCTAATTGTTATCTATTGACTAGATACAATGAAGTATTAGGATGCAATGTGTTTTTCTTTTTTTATTCACATGTCATTTTCCCCTTCTGTATATAGCCTTCAAATAACTGCTTTTGAATGACTTGATTGAAAAAAAACATGAATACCCAAATTGAAAATTAATCATTTTGGCCTATTGGGTCAAATAATATCTAGAAGCTGTTATTTGTTATTTTATTGATAGAAACATATATATTAAAATAGGTTAATAATAAATAATATAATAATTAATAAGTAATAATAAAAGAATAAACTGTTTCATGTACTCACAATTGCACACTTACCTCTGCTTATATATGTGTATAAAATAGTCTGTCCAGAAAAAAGTCCAGCCATTGTTGATATAATGAGAATGGATTGCAGAACATCAATGTAACCTGGCAGCCAAGGAGAGTGGACTGGAATGCACATGAATGAACAATGATGAGTTCACTGTACTAGTCAGTGGGGGCAATAGATACCACTGAGTGTGCCTGTGTACTGTGTGGCCATTGCATTCAAAATGACTACGTGAGTAGAGCAACAAATCTGCATTACATTTTGCATTAAGCTGAATCATTTCTCCACAGAAACTATTTGGATGATTTAGAAGTCCACAGCTATGGGAAAATGGTGATTGACAGTTTCATTAGGACAATGTGCCCACTCATGAATCATGTCTTGTGCAGAGTTTTTTGGCAAAACATCAATTCACCCAGGTGGCTCAGTCCCCCTACACCCACATTTGGCATGCTGCAGCTTCTGGCTTTTCCAAAACTAAAATCACCTTTGAAAGGGAAGAGATTTCATACTATTGATGAGATTAGGGTAATATGATGGGGCAGCTAACAGCAATTGGAACTGTGTGAGGTCCCAAGGTGCCTACTCTGAAGAGGACTGAGGCATCATCGTCCTGTGTGCAATGTTTCTTGTATCTTTTCCAGTAAATGTCTCTCTGTTTCATAATACATGGCTGGATACCTTCTGGACATAACTTTGTGTGTGTGCATGTATGTGTTTTATATAAGTGCAATGTTTGAGACATACTAAAAATTATTCAGTGTTTATCTAAAATTCAGTCTTAATTGGGAAAACTGTAGTTTATCTGGTAATCCTCTTCTTCAGTCTACAAATTCTATGTAACTGATTTGATGAAACCTACACTTAATGATTAGTAGCCTCTAGACAATTGTATCAAGTTTGACTGAAGTAAAATTGAATTTACCTGAAACATTTTGTATTTCTGCAGATGCATTAGAGCATTTCAGGTGGATATACTGACTCTGATTTCATTTGTGTAAGTAGATAAATCCTTGGTATTGCACTTGTCTCCATCAATACAACAGCACATCTGCCTGATTTAATTTGTAGTCTCCCTCCCCCTCCTAAAGAAAACAGATGTGTAAAGAAAATTAATATGAAGGTAATCCAGGTCATTCTATTTTAATAAATTGTCCAGATCAAATTTTGGCAAAAATATTACCCTAAACTGACTTTTATCTCTCTTCTCTTATTCATTAATTTGACTTGACTTCTGGAGACATTGAAGAATTGGTTTAGGAAGACTTTTCCCATGAACACACAGTGGCAGCATTATTTTATTTGACACATCAGTCCCTTACTGATACTGATGCTATAGTTTTTTTGTTATTGTTATTATCTTTTGTCCTCATAAAATATCATAATATAGTCTTATAAATAGACATCAAAAAGGATAAAAAAGTATAGATCTTATCAATATGATAGAATGACACAACCTAATTAATGGCCATTACCATTTACTAGTACTAGTAATTTATTAATAGTACATAAATTAGTTCTATTAATAATTGAAAAAATATCAGTGATAATTGGATTTTTTATTTAATTAAATTTAACACTGAACTAGGAACCAAAGCTTGAAGATTTAAATGGTAGGTTTCCACAGTACATAACTGGGAACAGTGTCAAAATAGACAACTACTACTAGCACTTATGCAAATTTTTTTAGAGATCCATCATAGAAGCTGAAGAAGATGAGAAGGAGTGATTGTGATGATGAAGGTGCTTATTTCGATGTTGGATAAAACACCACCATCTTGATATTAACAGCACTTGGGGCTTAGACAGTACTGTCAAAGCACTTGAAATATATTTTCCTTGTCTTTATAAAAGCAGTACAAAGTTAGGAATTATTACCTATCATTTTACAAATGAGGAAGTGAGAGTCTGCTAGGCTAAGGATCTCAGCCAAATTCATAACTGTGATTACCTTCCCAAAGTCACCTTCTGACTGAAAAACTAAGGAATTATTTATGTTAATGTAAATAAACTGGATAAAGTCACTATTTGTACTGGTGCCCCTGGCTTCTATTTATGTCTTTGTTGTACATTTTTCAAGGTTAGATTTATAATCCTCTACATGATCAGGCAGCATTTAGGAAAATATGCAGTCAAGTAAATAAAGTAACATAAGCAATAACTAATAATTGTTCCCAGACAAAGGCCCTGAATGAAGATCATTCTTAATTTGCATATGAATTGTTTGCATGCAAATGAGTGTTTCTAAGGAACTTGAAGATTGTCCTTTAAAGTAAGTTAACCATCCCTGCATGTTTCTCTTATACTGTCTAGTTCCCAAAGTCCTCTGTGATGACGCAAAGGTAACATCCACTGAACACGGGGTCAACATCTCAGGGGCTTTAAAACTGCTCTGGGGGATCTTGAGCTTTCTTGTGAATCCTCCCCTCCTTATTCTGGTGAGATAACATGAGACTTCTGCTATCACCAGAATAATGAAATAATTGCCCTACAGTAAGTGTTTCCAAATGTTTTTAAAACCATGGCGACTTTTGTTTAAATACAATTTTAGGGGAAAAAATCAAAGAACTGCTTTGAAGGAAGTGTAGATGGGGCAGATTTGACATTAAGGTTCTCTGGGAGGCCCTCTACACACACACTAAGTCCAAGAAAATTTGTTCAAAATGAAATTAAATAGGCAAGAAAGACTTTACTCATGACTATCAGTAGAGGTCAAGACTATTGCAATAAAGGAGAGAGACTGAATTCAACTTCCCTGGAAAAACACAGAAGAGTTTTTAAGCACTGGGCAAGCTAGTGGCAAAGTAGAGGGGAAATTAGCCATTATCAGGGGGTTATCAATGTGGTTAGGCCATATGTGTTTATTAATTGGTGCTTATTATGGTTTATTAATATTAGGTTTCTACCCTCCCATGGAGACTGTGAGAGAGGTGTTCTGTCTCTATGATTATATTTCAAAAGAATGGTTTCCAGTTCTTCATGTAAAACATCCTCAAGTCATATAAGATTTATATATCCAAGGGACGGAAAATTCACAATTGCTAGTTTTCTAAAGAAAAAACTCTAAGAAAGGAGAGGTCAGAAAGAAAGTTGTGTAAAATTTAGTCAAGTTGAGAGGAACCATAAGGCTCTCTTGGTCAACACACACACACACACAATTAATTGTTTACAAATCCCCAGCCTTGATGTTTTCTAAGACTTCTACTACCGCCAACAGTTTACAGGCCTGTGAGTACTCATCCACATTATCATAAATTCCAAGTTAATGTGCTAAAACTAATGTTTATATGCATGCTATCTGAACATGGACTCCTTATCATTCCATGTATAGTTATAGTGATTGATTTTTTATGTACTGTATAAAACTTACAAACAACTTTATTGTAATGTTTGTAATTGATTTTTCCTTTAATTAAATTGTATAGATGATAAAATAAAATATCATTAATTTTTTGTTGCTGATATGACTGCCTCATATTTGTATCATACCTACCCTGAATGTTTTCATATTACTTCAGTATTTCAAAAAAATTTAAATTCTAAGCAGTATGAAATTCCAAACCTATGGTTCCCATGTCAATTATAATTTAATTTCTTGGCACATCTGGTTGTAGTCCTTTCTATTACTGTATAGACTCTTATATTTATGTCTTAATATATATTTGCCTTACAGCCCAGTTATGATTCCTATGAGGACCATAACTTTATACTTCAAGATGTTGTTTTAAAATTTTCAGCCATAAAATTGCATTAATATAATTTCTGTTGCTGTTTCCTCCCTTTGTATTAAAGAATATAAAATGGTTATGTGTTAGTGTTTTCCTCATGAATACCAAAATGTATTCCAGAATGTGATTCAGGGTTATATTTGAATTCTCACCTTCATAAGTAAATACCTGTGATTAATCCCGAGTGACATGAGGGCGAACATACAAGAATAATTTTACATAGGTCGCACATAGGGCAGCGCTTAGCTTCACTAGAAAATCTGTTGTCAAAGCTAATATTTAGAGAGGCAGAAAAAATATCTCTCTCTTTGAGATGCTGCTGTGTAGGTAAGGAATTGTAAATGATCAAAACCAATGCAATCGAATGGTAATAAAAGCATTATTTTTGTGGAGGTATGGTTAGGTGTGTCCAGAATCCTTCTGAGATCTGTGAAAATACAGTTTATAATTTAATGACTCTGGGTGGGACCTGATACTCTGCATTTGTATCAAGTTTGGACAAACACCCTCAAATTTACCACAGCCCCCAAACCTTCATGCATCCCAGTATATTACGGCCGGCTAGGTACAGTGATTAATTTGTCTACTTGGTCCTGGTCATTGGAGTTTGTCATCACTGCTAAGATTTTCAGTTAATCTGTATTCTATCTCCATGATTGTTGCCAGCCTTGTCTGCCTCTACTTTCTCTGACCAATATGGTTTTCTCTCTTTCTCTTTCTCTCTCTCCTCTCTGTCTGCTCCTCTCTTTTTTATAGCTCTATCTTTTTTTTTTCCATTTGTGAGTAGTCATTCCGCACATTCTTGCCTCTGAAGATTATCTAACTTCTACTTTCCTACCCCATCTCCAGGGGTCAAAGTCTGTCATACAACGTATCTGTTGTATACTAGCCAAGGTGGCTTTGACATTCCCTTCAGCTTGGCTAAACTTTAGACAGGCTTCTTTCTGACTATAGACTCTAATCTCCCTTTTCATAGAGCGTTTTCTTCAGAAAACTTGCAGTTGTCAATCCTTTCTCTGCCCGCTTAAGGTGTAAATATTCTAAAGCCCAGGAATGTCTTTCTCAAGGAACTGGGAGCCATCTTTTCCAATATAATCATCAAAATATATTTTTAAAAAAGAAATACAGGGTTCCTGGCTTCTAGTTTCTGTGGGAAGGTAGGAGTCTAACTTCGGTGGATAATCAAATAAGCACCAATTAACAAATGCAGATGACCTCCCAAATTAAAATGACCCGTTACAGCGCTATTGAGTGATCCAGTCTTGCTTATCCCACTTCTATTTTATCTGCTTTCTCTTACTAGTGTGGATGGTGAAAAGAAGTGTATACAGGGACCATGTTGGCTGAGGAAGCACAGAGGCAAAAGAGGAGGTAGGTACTAAAGATATAGTTTTAATATATTGAACATTAAGTTTTACCTTAATATTTGTTTCACCATAAACAAAATGTGCGAACACTGAAAATACTTCTTTTAATGGAACCAAAAATCTTAAGGGTGACATAATTGATATTCTGATTTATTCCATGTTTAATATCATTAAAAACTATGATAGAAAATTTTACCTAGACTATCTCATGGAGAACTCTTGAAACTTCCCTGGATTACTCTCATTTATAGATGAAAAGGGAATACTTTGAGGAATAGTAACCTAACATCTTCAATATTCCAATTCAACACTCTCTGTCTGACCCTGTAATATGGAGTAAAGGTTTCAGTTTCATCATAAATACTGACATATATCAATAATTATGATGATGATAACATTAGCTATAATTTTAAAATATCCACAGTGTTATATGCTAGACCTATACTATCCAATTCAGTAATAAGCTGCACGTGAATTTTTGAGTGTCTAAAATGTGGCTAGTCTACACTGAAGTGTTTTGTAAGTGTAAAACACACATTATTGAATATTAAAGTATGTTATTAATAATTTTAAAGTGATTACATATTTATAATGTTTTAAATGTAAAAGATTGAATGAAATATAAAGATTATCTGTTACTTTTTAATTTCATGTGTACTAGAAAATTAAAAAGTATACATATGGCCCATGTATTATAATTGGCCAGTGCAATTTAATCTTTCAAACTCTAACACTCTGTTAGATGTGGCATTGATGTGACATTAGATGTCACATCTATTGATGTCACATCTATTGATATGACATCATAATGCTAGGTCATTAATATATAATTTTAAAAAGTTATTTTATGTCAGAAAGATATACTTTATTATTATTTTTAAAGATGTATGTATCAGATACTTTTAATCTATATTAGTCGATTAAACATTTACAATAGTTGATTAAAACAATTTTGCTTTAATTTCTCTCTCACACATAGGTTCACATACTAACTCACACAAACAGATACATCTAAAGGAGAAAAAAGTTTAACAGGGATAAATGAATAGCCATAACTCAACTAAAATTATAAAACAAACACCACTAAATAGAAAGAAAAATGAGATGGGACTTTCTCCTAAAAGAAAAATAGTAAAGAAAGGGGGTGAATTTTAAGTGTAACATGTTGAAGAGTTTAACAAGCACTGCTCCGATGTGATGGGCCATGAAGAAAATGGAGATGGTCCCTGTGGAGACCCAGATCTGCACAGCGCAGTGCCAGCTAGGTGGGAATGAAGGGGAACTGTGCTGACATGCGATTTCTCATCTTCTCGCCAAGTAAACTGAAGAAATAAAGCTGAATGAATAAAGGCAGCAAAGAGGAAATCCGTCACTGTGACCTGAGCCACAGCCACAGCGCCACCTCAAAGCTTGGAAACGGAAATTACCATTTAGAGTAACACACCCCTCAACACACAGAACATATGCAGTGTTCAAAATACAGACTATAGAAAGAAATGAAAGAGCAAATTTAAAGCTAGATGTAGATGAAAGTCACATTAGAACAATGAGAAAAACCTACATGACCGAAACACAGGGATATGGTAGGCAGCCAGAGGAGATCACATGAAATAAAGTGAGAAAAACTGAACATACCCGCAAAATCACTTAAGAAAGACAACATGAAATAAAGGCATAATGCAGATACAGGTACTAACTGGTATTTCTAAAGAAGAGAAGAGAATAAATAAAAAGATTGGTTAAAATAGTGTTGATATTTGCAATGACATAATAAAGATTGACTTATTGAAATAAAAATTTGAGTCCAAAAATTAAGTGGGTTTCCTATGTCTAATGAATAGCCTGATGAGATTACTAAGCCTAAAATATAAAACAGAATATATGAAAACTACACTTGAAAATTGTGTACATTAATGTGTGTAACAGATAAAGATTTTCAAACATGCGAAGGTAAAAAATAAAATGCCCAAGATCTCACTTTTGCGTGAAGACAATGGGAACAAGATGATGAAATTCAGCCAAAGCAAGGAAAAATTAAAGAATTGGAGGATGGAATGGTCTTATTTATACTGGAAATAGTCATGGATTCATTTAAACATGGAACAAAGAGAAAAACTGAATTTCATGGATTCATTTAAGTGGAACAAAGGGAAAAACTGAATTTATAGTTACAGAATGGACTATAATTATAATAAATTGTGACAGTGTAGGAACAATAATATAGAGGAAGACAGGGTTTAGAAGGAATTTCCTAACCTTTCAGAGCAGAGAATCAATAGTTGTGGTCTAAAGTTTCACCTGTGATTAATATTTTAGCATTAATATAACCTTTCTTAATGTTAAATTACACTTTACATGAAAATATCTGATATAATGAATCTATATTTCCCTGATTCTCAGATCTTTCCTCAATTGCATGTAAATTTATTTTTATTCTGTTAAAGTAAGTTAATTTCATCATAAAATTCTATTTTATGAATACATTTATTACATATCTCTCTATTTCATTAATGTACCAAGGTAAGTGACATCAAGAGTGGTCTATTCTGATGGAAACAGTATTATATCACTGATATCATTTAGAATTGCTGGCACAAAAGATAATAAAAAGGAGACTAGTTTTTAGTTGATTTTATTAATGTACCCAAACTGTCTCTGATCTTCTTGCCTGCATCCAAGAGTTTGAGCACTCTTCCAGCCACCCCCACCCACAGATGACCTATGGTGTCATCTGTATTTCTTCTCCAATAATGCTCAGAAACACGTTATCAGACATGACAAATGTTTTTGTTTTTGTTCTGGGTGGTGCAATTTGTAGATTTAGTTTTAATTTCTTTGTTTTACTTTCATGTATGGCTTAGTCTTTAATATGATCTACATCATATTTCAAATAAAATAAAATCATAATTCTTTAACAAAGGAAATTAAATACCATGTTTTAAGTGTCACAAATGAGCCCTGGCTCGTGTAGTTCAGTGGATTGAGTGCAGGCTATGGACCAAAGCATCACAGGTTTGATTCCCAGTCAGGGCACAAGCCTGGATTGCGGGACAGGTCTCCAGTAGGGGCCACATGAGAGGCAACCACACACTGATGTTTCTCTCTCTCTCTTTCTCCCTCCCTTCCCCTCTCTAAAAATAAATAAATAAAATCTTTTAAAAAAGTGTCACAAACGAGAATTCAAGGCATACTTTATTAAATGTATGCTCAATTAAAATGAGCAGCATTACTTTGGTGTATCACGGTACACTACTATGTGACCTCAGTGTATTAAACAAGAAGACACGTGCTGGAAACAGAACAAATTCACTTTGATCATGCACAGCTCCACTCATTATTGGACATGGTATGTCATAAAAGTTAGATTTGATTCTATGTGACCTCTAAAGTAGAACATATATGTTTCACAACATGTAAAAAATTTCCCACTAAAGTCTGAGCAGAAAATATTAGAAAATAGGTTTCTATTTATATTGTCTTATTGGGATATATTTTTAAATGCTATTTTAATATTAATACAGAAATTTATGTGTGCATATGTGTGTACACATATAATCATAATAAATTAGGTATGTGTGTGTGTTCATGCAAGTATGCATGCATCTATGCATTTGAACATAAACTTTGTGTGTTAGTACATTTTAAGTAATGGAGTACATCAACAGAGCATCTTGAAATCTAGCATTTATGTTATAAATTATATCATTATTATATTAAGAAAAATATAATCTCTGCCATCAGTAAATCTCTGTTTTAAGTTCTATTATTGGCCAGATTTCCTCTTTACCTTTAGGTTCTATATTTGTGATATTTCAAAGCCATGTCTCCTATTATCTCAGTAAATTATTTATTAGTAAAATAAGCCAGGTGGTGAAATACAAATACCATATGATCTCACCTATAAGTGGAACCTAATCAACAAAACAAATAAGCAAGCAAAATAGAACTGGAAATGTGGAAATAAAGAACAAACTGAGAGTGACCATGGAGGGCAGAGGAGGTTAATGGGGGAAAGAAGGGGAAGGGTCAAGAAACAGGTATAAAGGAGCCATGGTCAAAGACAGTGGAGTGGGTTGGGGAGAATTGAATGTGGTAGAAGGGGGTTGGGCAGGGCAGGGCAGAGCAGTGAGGGAAAAATGGGAACAACTGTAATTGAACAATAGAAAATTCTAAAAAATTATACTTAAAAAAAAAGAAAGATCAATTCATCTTAAAGTTGGAAGTTAGTATACCTAAAATTGTTACTCTTAAGCCTAGGCATTTTGCTTTACTGGACAAATCCTGTGATTTACCAACCACCTGAAAATTTCATTCCTACATTCTAATATATAAATGCAGATATTTTTGACATTTATCCTTATTCTCCCCAAAATATAAAGAAAGCAGGATTTCTCAAATCCCAGATCTGGAAGATCATATGAAGTTTAATATCTCCTGTCTCAAATATAATCTCCATCTTCTCAGTTTGAGTTTCGCCTGGGTCTCTTCTTGAATTCATTACCACTATCCTCTTTGGTGTCCTGGTTTGGATACACAAGTTTTTGTTTCTATTCCAGTCTGGTTTTCCCACCTCTTCCCCTTTTAAGTTATACTAGATTAAGTCCTACGAGATTGTTATGCCTTTGAATATGGGACCCTTCATTTTCTCTCAAATGTAAATTTCAATGATTTGAAAGCATAGCATTTCTGGGATTCAATCATAATTATTCTAATCATAATTATTAGAATAAATGTAATAATACTTTTTTATCCTAAATAACAATTCTTTCATAGAGATTGCAAAATATTCTTTTATAGATCTCCTGCTGTAATTCTATAGAATATTTGAACTTGAATAGAAACTTATCAAATAGAACTAGTTTTTTAAAAGAAGTAAAAGCCCACTAAGAACCTTTTTCCTTTGAAGGAAGTTCAAAGTCCTGATAAAGGTGATATGTGATGATTCTAATTGCTGGATGTGATTCTACTATTTCACATGCTGGCTTTTAAAGGCCTTTGAAGTTTTCTCCAATCTGAGAAACAAAAATATCTACAAAATTTTTATTAATTGTGTTAGGAAAAAGACATTTACATTGATTTTTATCAGAAAAATCTCATCTCAGAGAAGGTAAGATGGCTTTAAGAAAGTTCTACAGTTTCATAATCCATTAAAAGTATAAAATCTGTAGAATCACTTACAGAATTTTATAAAAGGAAATAAGTTATAAAAATGCCAACAACAAAGTATTTCATCAAAGTAAATATTATAAACTACCTTTCTGTATATGGAGACACGAAAAGTCTCATTCAGTTGAAATGAAAGATATTAAAGGGTTGTGACCACAAACCAGATATTTGACAGACTTCTGCTTTTTGACACAACTGATTGGTCAAATAAACAAGTCCTTGGACTGATTATGATGTAGGTATAATACATGATATAGTATTACAATATTTAGTGGCTTGTGATTTGAAGTTAAATATAAACTGGTACATGTCATTGACTTGAGAACTGTCAATTTGACAGTATAATAGCTTAGAGCTTAGGCTGGAGTTAGACAAACCTAAGTTTAAAAATGATACTGGTACTACCTGTGTGACCTTAAACTTAAGTTACTCATTTTTTCCCAAGGATCTTCCTGAGAGGGGTGTTATAAGGATTACTTTATACAGTAGCCTGAATTATTATTATTTTTTGCAACCATACAATGCCCTCCTTGTCCTTATGCCCAATACCTTGTGCCTTTATTTTGATCCCCACTGATGGCAGGTGTGGACAATAGAAGTAAGTGTAATGACAGTGTGTCCATAGTGGGCAAAGACATTAAAGGACATCATGCTTTACTGATTACTCTCTGCATTCCTGATACTTAGCTTAAGAAAAAACATGATCCAGGTAGCATTTTGTCCAAGCAGAATGAAAGTCATTGTGAATAGACCTAAGCCAAATATTCTGCCTTGAACCTAGAACATAAAATACAGCTTACCCATTCTTACTATCAACTCAAACGTTTGTCAGACTCAAATGCTTATTGTTGTGAAGTCAATGAATTTTGGTTGCATTTATTACACAACATTATGGCACAGGTCTATCCAGAAGGTATCTAGCCATGTAATATGAAAAATAGAGACATTTACTGAAGAAGATACAAGATACAAGAAACATTGTACATGGAACATTGATGCCTCAGTCCCCTTCAAAGTAGGCACCTTGGGACCCCACACAGTTCTCCTAAGCACCACCAGCTGTCGTTTAAAATGCATATACATCATTGAACATTGTCTCTGGCACATACTAAGAGCCCAGTAAATCCCAACTATTTTAATTAATATTCTCTTTTGCTTGGTTTATAATAAATTTAAAATCAGGAAATGACCAAGTTTTATTAGCTTACTGATGAACATAAATTCCACAATTTATATTTATATTCATAAATACAAACTTCATTTATATTCCATGTAGTTGGTAAATTAAAATATAAATATAATTGCTGCTTGGAGACAGGCTTGAGTCCATTTATTTTCTGTGTGACATGGTGCTTTTGTACATTCAACTAATATTTATAGACAACTTATGTTGCTTTGGTTTTTGGCCTTTATCCTTTTGTATAAAAAAAGAATAAAAATAATACTTTTCAGAGTTGGGGGGAGATTGATCATAAAGTAAATAAAAAACTTAACGCAGGATTTGGCACTGAACTTACAGAAAGAGCTAAACTTATGATTGTTGCTATCATTGTTTTGGGAACCTATGCTCATTTCTTTGTGCATGGGCATGTGTGTATGAGTGAGCCATTTTATATAGTGGCTAAAAGATAGGTCATTTTTCACTCGCCATGAAGGTAAAATCCTCCTTTATTTTTCTATGTCAGATTTAATTTGCATCAGGTTGTCAAACAGATACTTTGATAACCTTTCTTTCGCCCTGTTTTTTCTTGAAAACAAAATGGCAAATATTTTTAAAACAATTTTATCTTAATAAAAATAACTATTTGAAATGTAATCAATTCCATAGGAGCATGAATGATGGCACCAAATGACCAAGATATCGGATTTTGTTCTTTGTAGCATCTTGGGTTTGAATCTCCATATGATAAGACTTATATTCATCCCTGTGTAGTTTAAAACTAGAGTTTACTTACTGATTCATTAACAGAAAATTGTAGGAGACCGTTCTGTGTGGTGTGGGCCCAGCTCCCACTCAGAGATGCACGGGATCCACGCCCACGGATAGGTTCTCCCATGGGGAATCAGGCCTGCAATGTATCTAGGCTGCTTTGAGTCTTGCTCTTGCTAAAAAACTCCCTCACCTTGAATTGAGGATATTTACTGCAAAATAACTTCCTAAAATCCATGCTAAACCTTCCAAGGATGAGTGTAACCAGTTCAACCACTTTTGCCTTTTCATCTGCAAATATCCCTCTCCTGTGATGTGATTAGCAGCATTGGCTCCTTTGTTTTCTGTAAAAGGTAACCACAAAAAGCCAACCTGTGGATAGTAAATGAGGATCATCATGTAATGTGCCCAAGAAAAGAAACAAAGGCCTGTCAGGGTGGAGGCCAAGGCTTTTTGCTCCCCTTGAGAGTGAAGCCACTCCCCCTTTTTCTCCACAGGACTCGGTAGTCCGAGTAAATGTTTCTCCCCCATCTACAATGTCGCCAGACCTCACGAGCCGGGGTCTGCATCAGAAAATGAATTTCCAGGAGACCAATTGCAGCAGAGGTTAGACATGGACTTAGCAATCTTATTTCCTCTACCTGGGCACACAGACAGACTCTACACTCGGACTTCCTTATGTTAGGTTGGTTCCAGTTGTTACAGGGTGCGGCCAAGAGGGGGGACCCCAAATGGACATTTAAAATGGGGTCCAGAACTCAAGGTGTTCAGAAAATACCAGGATGTCCTACCCCGCGCCCCAGGTGTGGGTGGGGGAAAGGGACAAATGGAGCAGGCCCATTGAGAGCTGTTTTGCATAGCAACAGATCTGCAGCTAACCTCTGGGGTGTGGTCATTTAACATATCTATAACCTTTGACTGGCTACATAGATATGTTAAATAGGTATGGCCGTGCTCTGAGCCGGGGGATGGAAGTAACTTCCCCACCAAGATGTAACTGGGGGGGGGCAGGTCCCCCGAGTTACAGCGCCTGCGTGAGAGCTTGGAGATGATTGGCTCCATAACATGGGGCCACACCTGCCCAGACCCACCATGGCGACCAGAAAAGCTGGAAAGGATAGCAGATTGAGGGCAGGTGTGGCCAAGTGTGGGAGGAGTTGGAAGTGGGGCTGCAGAGGAAGATTGGTGCGGGATTTAAAAGCCCAGGCGCGGCAGCCATAGAGGGGAGAACCACGCAGATTTGGCTGAGTACAGGGCTCCTGCATCTCTGTGAGGAGAGAACCATGCGGCTTTTGGCAGAGTAAGGACTCCTGTGGTCCTGGGGGAGAGAGGACCACGTGGCTGGAGCAGTGGAGAGAGAACCACGTGGTTTTGCCAGAGTGCAGACCCCCACAGCTCTGTTAGGAGAGGACTGCGTAGCTTTGAGGTGCTTCTTTTGGTCACGCGGCCTGGGAAGCAAGAGAGACTTTGCCTGGAAGAAGGGTGAAAGAACTCTTACCAGTAGGCCATGAGACAGTGCTGCATGGCTTTGGATTAATTGGAGATCCTGCCTGGACGGCGACACAGCTGATGGTGCCGAGAACCGAGAGAGGCCTACCAGCCGAGCACGGATTACTGGCAATAACCGGGCATTGCCTGAGACTGGACTTCTATCTCCTTTCCTGAGATACGGTACCCCAGACTGGGTGAGGGGGAAGGAAGGACTGTGTGCATTTGTGGGTGTTTTAAGGGACTTTGGGATTTTGGTAAAGACATTAGGTCACTACTTTTAGTCTGTATAGCACTAAATAAACGTTTCCTTTCCTTTTCACGAATCTCTGGCATTGAGAGATATCTTTCCTTTAAGGCGGCGGACAAGACGGACCTGAATCTCTTTCTGTAAGAGCATCACCGTCCCGGGCCCCCTTGTTTTGCTCTGTAACACAGTGGTTGGTTTCCCATCAGTATTATTTGGGTGTAAGTGATAAATATTATCCCCAGGACTGAGTCATAAAACTTCACATGCAACCTTGAATTCTCTATCTTCTGTATCTTAATATATTGGCTAGGCAAATAGAGGAGATCCTGAATTTGACTAGAAAGGCCCTTGAATCTGGCAGCCCTGAAAAAATGTTTTGTTTCTGTTACTCAATTATTTTTAGATGTTCCAGCTTCTATAGTATGGAAAGAGTAGAAAGGAAGGAGACAGACTAGTTACTCAGGGACCCAGCCTATAATGTCTACAAAAGTGTGCTGGAATTATTCTTTCTATGGGCCCAAAGGACATTCTGCCTGTTCTATTATACACTGATTTAGACAGACCAACTTCTACTTAAGACATTGCCTTTACCCAGTAATAAATAAATAAAAAGAAACCCTTACTATTATCTGGACTCTGACATTTAAATTTTAACAATTGAAGAGAAGTTGCAATGTACCTAGAGAGAGAGAGAGAGCGCCAGATCTATACAATATGAGGAGAGGGAAGGCTACTTCAGAGGATTTCTGTAGGCAGAAGCCAGGAAGAAGAGCTAATTTGGGATTCAGGTGGCTTTAAGAAGAATATTGAGCTGAAGGGCTGGATTAGATAGATAAAACAATGAGAACTGGAAGGTATATTCTGAAGTTTACTGGCCAGTTTCAGTTTCTATCACTTTCACAAGCATTACTTTCATTGAAGCAGTATCATGAAAAAGACCCACAGTAAATGTGGTAGTGGCTTGTATGTATTGATCATGTTAAAAACAAAAACAAAAACTGTTCATGATTATTTGCTTCTTTACTTTCTTGCTTTTCCCAGAAGAGGAAGAGATTATTATAATCTCTACTACATGGTATGCTGAAAACCATAGGCTTTGGAGGTAAAGAGATATGCTGGGGTCAAACGCCAGGTCCTAAACAAGGAAACTGAATGACCCAGTCTCTCCAAACCATAAAGTGCAAACCAGATTGCTTTTTTGGGTCATTTCTATGAACATTAAATACAAACATTATTTTAAAGACATTCATTCCATTGTGGTCCATGTTAAAGATCCAATAAATAGTAGTTGTGATAGGAATGCTAATTGGGACAGAATGTAAAAATTGTAACACTTTGAAATTGAAGCTATTTTGATGCTTTCAGCCAGGCAGAAGCCCAAATAATATTCTGATTAGGAGACGAAGGTAGGAGGTATTACAAGAAAGAGAAGCAGAAGAGTTACTTTGATAGAAGGAGGGCAGTCTATTAGTGCAAAAAACAAAACTCAGTGAAGTTAGCTAAACAATGTTTATTTTTCAGCCTGGTAGCCATCAGTCTGATAGTCACATCTGCTTTCTTATTGTCCTTGCAAACAGTTCTTTGGAACACAATGCTGCCTTAGACCCAGGCCACAGGTCTTTTTTGCCCTGTTTGTTTGTTTTTTCTTTTCTCGGAGGATCTGTTTATTGATTTTATTTTTGTATCTTTACTATATTTCTTCTAGTACCATTTAGTCCCCTTATACACCCCACCCCTAATGCAATCACCACAATGCTGTCCATGTCCATGAATCCTTTCTTCTTTTTGCTCAGTCACTCCATCCCCTCACACATGCCCCACAAGTAGCTGTCATCCTGCTCTCCATCTACGGGTTAATCCCCATTTTCCTTGTTAGCTCAGTTTGCTCATTAGATTCCACATGAAAGTGAAATTACATGGTATCTGTCTTTGGCTGGCTTATTTCAGTTAGTGTAATATTCTCCAGGTCCATCCATATCATTGCAAAGGGTAAATTTTTCTACTTTCTTATTGTCAAGTAGTATTCCATTGGATAAATGTGCCATCGTTGTTTTATCCACCTATCTATCAATGGGCATTTGGGCTGCTTCCATATCTTGGCTATTGTAAATAATGCTGAAATGAACATAGATGTGCTTATGTTCTTTTGAATGTGTTTTGGGTTTCTTCAGATACATTCCCAGAGGTGGGATGGCTGGGTCAAAAAGCAGATCCATTTTTAATGTTTTGATGTATCCCCATACTGCTTGCCACAGTGACTGCACCAGTCTGCATTCCTACCAACAGTGCAAAAGGGTTCCCCTTTCTCTACATCCTCACCAGCACTTGCTGTTTTATGATTTGTTTATGATGGCCATTCTGACAGGTATGAGATGATAGCTCATTGTGTTTTTAATTTGCACTTCTCTGATAATTAGTGACACAGAGCATGTTTTCATATGCCTATTGGCCAACTGTATGTTCTGTCTGGATAAATGCCCATTTAGGTTCTTTGCCTATTTTTAATTGGGTTGTGTGTGTGTGTGTGTATGTTGAGTTTTGTAAGTACTTTATAAATTTTGGAAAGTAACTCTTTATCAGAAATATTGGCAAATACGTTGTCTCATTTTGTGGGTTGTCTTTTTATTTTGTTGATGATTTCCTTTCTTGAGCAAAAACTTTTCAGTTTGATGTAGTCCCATTTGTTTATTGTTTCTTTTGTTTCCCTTGCCTGGGGAGATATATCCAATAACAAATTGCTATGAGCAACATCCAAGATTTTTCTGCTTATGTTTTCTTCTGGGATTTTTATGGTAGGTCTAACATTTAAGTCTTTGGTCCATCTTAAATTTATTCTGTGTGTAATGTAGTTCATTTTTGCACACATCTGTCCTATTTTTCCAACATCATTTATTGAATAAACTCCCTTTAGCCCATTGTATGTGCCTTCCTTCTCTGTCGAGTATTAATTGACCATAAAAGGTGACAAGGGGACTTCTGGCCGACATAGAGGCACAAGTGGATGCACCATACCTCCATGAGCAGCCAAGATAGGGATAACAACAATTTAGAAACAGAATAACATCCAGAAATGACAGAAAATTGATCTGAATGGAAGTCAGACAACCAAGAAGTTGAATTAGACCCAGGCATCCAGACTAGTAGGAGAGGCAGAGACGAGCAGCCAGGCATGGGTGGCGGCATGGAGAGCAGAGAGCAGTGGGACTGGGCATGTAAGGCATCTGAGGGCACATAAGGCATCTGGGGCACACAAGCAAGCAGCGGGTGGACCCTGAGTACACAGGCAGCAGC